>BMAW01009120.1:40279-77797 GCA_019974015.1 Nephila pilipes | reverse complement strand
ATTTTTTTTTTTTTTTTTTTTTTTTTTTTTGTTTCCTTTGCCCTAGATTTTCTTCAACCATATTCCTCCTCATATTCAAAGATAGTCTTTTTAACTTTTGTATTGATTGTTTATTAACGTCACGTGGGGGAGTAGGTAGAATTTAATGGCGCAAAAGCCAGATATGGCTATGCTGTGCTAAACAGGGTGTAAGTGGGATCTAGACGTTTGAAGAAATGGGGAAAAGATACAAATTGGTTGCTAAAGAGGGCAAAGGGAAAAAAAGGAGAAAGATCTCTTGGGTATCCCGGAGGGTTTCGTTACCCGTGTTTATCACAAACAGTAAACCCCATGAGAGAGAAAAAGATCACTACGGTGCCTCGGGGCCATGATTCCCTTACCTACCTTGAGAATGTAGGGCCCTGAGGGCGTATTAACGTAGCACTTTGAAGGAACACGAGAGCTATTTGCGATCAACCACGTGATTGTGTGTTAAGGGACGAGGACGACAACTGAGGTGGCTTCTTCCCATTCCAACGGGAGAGTTTGGGGCTTCCACATATTTAATGTGCATCAGCCCCACTACACGATGAGGATAATTTTCTTGGAGGATCATGTCTTGGTGCTCATTCCATAATTTTAGACGTGGATAGTTCACGATATTGAATGTTGCGCTTTTTCCAAGTATTTGATATGTGGCGCAATGCAATGCTATTTCGCGTAAAAACGTTTTATATTTTATTTTTATGCTCGTTCTTGAATTAAACATAATAAATGCATTACAGTACTGTTTACGATTTCCATTGCAATATTTTTGGCCCATTTACTGTTGTGTAAAACAGAATAGTATGACAGGTACTGATTAGCGCAATCTACGCTTTTCACATATTCAATAGAATCGATCAGTGTTCTTTGTAACTTCCATTCTTAAACACAGTCTCATAAAAATATAACTTTACGTAATCCGTGCTCTAGCAATAGTTCGCAACAAATGTAATTTTACGTAATCCACATGTAATGTGTCAATACTGTCTTCGACTAATGTCAAAGGATAGGACACAAGCTCGTAGGTTTTTTTTTTTCCAAATTAAAAAGTGCTCTTACTTTAATATTGCATTCCGACGTCACTTATCTAGAAAACAAGTTACTTTTTGTACAAGTCTTGAACTTTTTGTACTATTTGAATCGATCCATTTTTTATTGCACAGAGTATATGTTCCACTCTTTTATATATATTATAAGCTTTCATTATAATTATTATATTTTCTAATAATATCAATACTATCAGTGTAACATTACGCAATGCAAAACTCAACAAATTTTATTTGCAAAAGTATGATGTATCAAAATTTCAACATTTTAATTCTTACCGCATTTATTTTTTATTTACCGTATTAAAAGAAAAAAATTCTATTCGCATTCTATTGGTAAGATTTAAAGTAAAAACTCGTTTAACACGTTAAGAATTTGAAGGAGTTACATAAATAGACAGATGGTTTATTATTAAACTGATCATGCTATCCAAATTTTGATAATTTATATTTTATCCAAGTGCTCAGGATATCGCATTTCAATTAGTTATATATAATGAATGCTATTGCAACCACGTGCACGCGCCAAGCTTTGCATTTCTAATTTACACTATTTTCCAGCTAACGGAAGTATTTACACAAAAATACAAAAAAGAAATACTCAATGAACAAGTTAGAAAGGTTATCAAAGGGTAAAATAGCAAAATATTAAAGCTTTATAAAATGGAAAGCATGATAATGTGGCTAATAACAGTGAACGTTATTGCATTCCTTTCATTTACATCACAATGCAATAACATTCACGTCCACGAATATGTTAAAGATGTGGTATGATAAATATGCATTTTATGTGAGCAAATGAACTTATTTTAAATTTGAGACATTTTTCTGCATGAAAATGTTTTCCATATTTTGGTCTTGCTCCATGACGTTAAGCCCATCAAGGTCTTACCTTCTTTAAACAAATACGGAATTATAACCCCTAGATTCTCTAGTGATCTTCTTTCCAATGAGATTTACTGTCTTTGGTAAACACGGGTGCCGCCCCCCCCCCCCAAGTTACTCTAGCATTCCTATATTTTTTAATCTCCTTGTCAAACACTTTTTAACTTTTTCTAACATCTAAATCAAATGTACATTGTTTAACGTAGCATTGCCAAATTTGGTTCTTGCACCACAAACCTCTACTTTCACTCACTCCATGACATTAAGCGTAAAAAGCCTAAAGGTATATCCAGTTTATAACAATACGTGATAATAAAACATTAATTCAGTAATAGATTTAATTATTAATTATCTTATCTAATATCTAATTAATGCACATATATCAATATCATTGCTTTAATTTAAATACAATTGCAGGAACTCGATATTATCCAATTCAGTTATGTAACATTTACAACTAATTAAATAAATTGTTAATTGAATAATTAGTTAATTATTGAATTCAATTAAAATTGAACCAAGTTAATAAGAATTTATCACAAGAAGCTTTAAGAAAAAAAAAGATTCAAAAAATTTGCAAAGAATCTAAATTGCGTCTTTTATAAAATAATGTAAAAGAAATTTTTCTGATTTCAATATATTTGTTAGTATGAGTAAATGAAAGTTCCAATATAAAAATTTCCGATTCCAATTTTAAAAAAATTTAAATATTTTTTAGTAAACTATAAATATTTTTCAGATAATAATGGAGAGGAAGAGGTCTGGAACCTCCGAACCCTTATTTTGAAACCTTTAAGCATACAATTAATAAAGTTTACAAATATTTTTGCATCATTTTTAGATATTGTTAATCCTTACTATTTTTCAATAATACATCTATTTACAATTATTAAGAGATTTTTATATAAATCCTGAATTTACCATGCATAATTCAAGAATTTTAAGTTCCAATAATATAAGAATATCTTTTGAACATTACGAGATTCTGAGTAGAAGATCAAGAAAAAATTATACCGGATTAAAAAATTATATGAAATGATTTTTTTTCCCATTTGTATCGAAGAGATTTAAAATCTCCGATAATTTTCCGACAAGCAACGTAAAAAGTATGTAAAGAAATATTATGCAAGATTTCACTTCATTTTCAAAAGTTCACATTTTTGAAGAGTTATTGGTAAGTAAAATATTAAAAATAAATAAATAAATAAATAAATAAAAGAATCGCTTAACGAATCTTGCGAGTTCGAGCAAATTGCAAACTTTGCAGTATTCGTTAACGGGTTTTAACTTTCATTTTTTGTTAGTCATGGCTGAACGAATACGAGGGAAATAGAAGATTTTCTTAACTATTTTAAACTTAAAAGATAAGCATTAAAATAATCAGACAGCTGAAATTTTGGAAATAAATTTATGAGCTTGTAAACTGATCGTTTTGGACAGTTTCAAACTAATGTAAATAAATAGATTAATTACTCTCAACAGCACTTTTAACATTTGTTTTAAAGACGGAAAATATCGTTCACAATTTTTTGAAATTTCTTGAGCTAACATAAAATATTATCAACAAATTCAAATTACATCAATATGAAATGAATAAAGTATCTGATGATTGACGTTTAAATTTAGTAAATTCAATTTTTTTTTTCAAAAGAACTCTTGTCATTCAACATGCAATATTTACTTAAATTTTCATTATACATCCCTAATCGCATTTTCATTACGAACCAAAAAACCTACATTTTCACAATGAACCAAAAACTATGATTTCATTACAAGCCAAACGCTGTATTTTCCTCATAACTTAAAAAATTTGAAAAATTCAAAAAAATTTTTTTAATCAAATTGCGATGATTTGACAGGTGTTCAATAAAATTCAAATAAATCTCAAAGTTAAATTCTTTAAAGAACTACAGTAAAACACAAAAATAATTTAATAACAAAAACACAACATTCAAATTTTTAAATGAAAAATAAAATGCAAGGTTTTTCAAATTGTTAATATATATCCCATTTAAGAAAAACTATGCAAAACTATTCTGCATGTTGTAAATAAGATAAATACCTCTTGAATGTCTAAAGAAAATAAATATTCGCCATCGAAAAGATTCAATGCAGAGAAAGTGACTTACGAGAGAGCGTTCCCGGGAGATACAAGATGAGAAGCGTCTTCAGATGAAATGGGTCACTTAGGACCTCAAAGAGCGAAAAGGGATGAATACGAGTCTGCGCACAACACTCACGAAGTTCCGATGAATCAAACCTCCCGCGTCACACACTTCAGTGATTCACTCATTGGGGCAGAGTTAGATGAGAACACTTTTGAAACAAAAGCAATTAACGCCTTTGTCTCAAGTATCATAAGAGCCACAACTTACAATGGCATAGATGAATCAAAGAAAGATAAAAGCGCAGTAATAGAAAATATGTTAGTGTGAAAAATTACTCCGCTTTTTTTTTAAAATTACTCCGCTCTAGAAATTATGTAACTTAATTTTTAAAAAAGACGTTTATGTTAGGAAAAACTTTCAAAACAACGCTCCGCTGTTAGAAGTGCTTTCCCCTCCAGGGGCTTGCCATCTTAAAGCAAGTATGAGCATCATGACCCCTAAGACATCCTAATGATCTTTTTTTTCCCCAAGGGGTTTAATGTTTATAGACAAGACTGACGCACTCCTGGGATATTCTACTGATTCTTCTCAATTTTCGATCCTTCTTCTAGTCATCTATTTTTTTTTAAAATCTTTTTTCCATTTTTCAGTCGTCCAGATCATAGTTTTTCCTTGTTTGGCGCATCATAGCTACATGTAGTTCTTGTGCCATTAAACTCCACCATCACTCACTCATACATGTTCTAGAACGACGTTAATAAGCCCTCAGGTACTTACTTTTTTCAGGTAGGTACGGAAATCATGACCCCGGGGCCCCCCCCCCCTCCCACCAGTGATCATTTTCTTTTCCATGGGATTTACTGTCTGTGGTAAACAAGGGCGACATGCCCCCGAGATATCCTTGAGATCTTCCTCGAATGATTGATTGATTTGATTTTTGTTGGATATAGAGCAACAAAGGCTATGATCCCGATCCTTCTCGATTTTCGATCCTCCTTGTAAACCAATTTTTATCTTTTCCTCACTTTTTTCAAAAGTCTAAACCACAATTACATCTTGTTTATAGCTACATAAGACTCTTGCGTCATTAAACTTCATCATAACTCCTTCATACAGAAGTGCTTTTAATTGAGAGTTATATTTGCGGAACTATTCATTTCACACTCAATTACGACACCATACTCAATTACAGCACCATACAAAGTTAATAAACTATTTACTTTGCCCCCCAAAAGTTATTTTTTGACCTGATCGTCATTCAGAAAAGGAACCATAGTGAAATTTAACATTGCTCGATATATTCGCGAGATAAAAATATTTTTCCTCGAAGACTCTTTAAGGAATTGATTGAATTGAATTTATATCAAATTAACATCACACAATCATTACATTGAGCATTGATTGGCTGATTATTAATGTCGCACTAGAAGCAACACAAAGGATATTGGCGAAAGATTTCGAAATAATGACGGTCAAGTAGCAAAGACAACACATGAGTTAACACTCTCACTCTACGCCAACGAGAGGACTTAGAGCCCCACCATATTCAGCGCGCATCATTCAGCTACCCAAGAGTCTTAAAAAGGACGAAACTCGAACCTACTATCCGTCACTTACGAATTCATTATTTTACCAAACAGGATACCATACCCCCAAAGAGCTCAGCGGGTATTCACTCTTCAAACTTTCACAGAACACAAAGTTTTAACTTTGAGGTTAAATTGAATGTAATGAGTCTTAATTCCTCTTTTCTACGTCATTCATGTAAACCTGAAGATCATCATTCACCAAGGATTAAAATTGAGCTCTTGTAATTATTCCAACATAATCGAGACACGAACCTTGATCCATCTGCCGCACAGTTCCATTCTATCTTAAGGATACTGCTACTCCCCTCCTATAACGACCCCAGTAGCCGAGTGGTTATGGTCACGAGCTCGTAGTTGGCTTTGTTTCAGTCGAGTCATGGATTCCAGTCCTGATTAAACTAATGATCCATTGTGCAGTGAGGTTGTGTGGCGAACGTTAAATCTGTAAGGACTCAAAGTTCTCCCGTTAGCTGGGTGTGAAAATTTGTAGTTTGGAAATTATTCAGGAATCGTTCTCGTGATTTGAGTCCGGCTCAAAAATTTGAGGACCTTCACCAATAGCCCTCGTGTTGCATTTTTAGTAGGACATTAATAAACAAGTTATCAGCCCACCAAATAATCCAAATTTTTATTTCTGCAATATATTAATTTTTTTAACATTTAATTAAATGTATTTTAACAACATGAGTGCAATTAACAACGGATTTTGTAATTCGGAACCACAATCAAGTGACAAGGACGTCATTTGAGCAAATATTTTATTTTCAAATTAAATTTTACATTACGCCACGTGAGGACTTTGAGGCAGCAGCTCATATTAATATAATACCGAAGTCTTACCAAAAACATTTAATGCTATAGATCTATATTTTTTTGCTGCGCACTAGCGCAACATGCAATTTAGGAAAATAATTCAAAGGTAGCGTGCGCAAAACTTTCTTCGGCGTTTGGAAACAAGAAAAGAAATATTGAATTGGTAACCGACCATAAGGTAATATTTATATATTAATATACGTATTTGCTTATAACACTGATAAAACATGTTAAAAATGCTAGTCTGTCATAAACCAGAGTCAGAATTTATAAATGTCATACTTCATTTTATTTTTCAATTTTTTTTATCTCATTTGTTTCCATTGTCTTTCATGTCTTGATTTGAAGCTTTCATGTTTTGAAGATTATTTCTTAAATATTTTTATCATGTGTCCTTTCAGGTATTTGTTCTCTTTCCTACTTGTTTATAGGTTCAATATTCTTTTTTCTATATTTTTGCAATTAAAAAACTTTTCGCGTATTCCTTTTACTTTTCGTACAATACAAAAATTCTATATGTAAATTTTTACCATGATTTTTTTTTAAAAAAAAAATCTGCTTAAGTTTTACTTCTTGTTCCTATATTATCTTAAATTTGCTTAAATTTTTTACTATATTAATAATAACAATTATATATATATATATATATATATATATATATATATATATATATATATATATATATATATATATATATATATATATATATATATATATATATATTACAATTCTGTGAGAATAGTTATATTCCTTCCAAAACATTTTAAAATCATTCTATAAAACAAAACTTAAGAGCAATTTTCGACATGTATAAAAATTCTTGTTAATTGTAAACATTGCGTTTAAAAAAAATAGAATATATTTGAAAACATAAGTAAACTAAAATCATTATTACATTTTAAGCTTAACAAGCTTCATCAAAAACTACTTCAAAGAAATTTTTTGATATAGTAGTACTTCTTTTGTAAGATAATTATTCTTATTTTCAGTTTCTTACATTCTTTATTTTATTCGAATGAACTATTTTCTATGTATCATTAACTTCATGAAAACTTCCAACTCGTATTATCACAAAGTAAGGGTATTAAAAAGGATTACACGTTTTCACTGCACCTTGAAAATTGCGAGATCATTTTACTAAAGAATCTTTCAAAAAAACTTTACAGTCATTGAGAAGAACTTTCATTGGTATTGGTTATCAGTACAAAAAATATTATTTAGAATTTATAATAGAGATTTTTATGATGTGTTTTATACGAATTATTATAAAGTATTATAAATGAAAACTATATATTTTGTTCTTTTCTCTTATTCCTCTGGCTGATAAATTATCTAACTTTTTTAACTTCCTGCAAAATGCTAGATAAAAGTAAATAAATAATTAAATCGATGATACTGAAATAAAAATGAAGTCAATATAATAGAAATGAGAGAGAAAAAAATCTCGCACGATATTGATTTTCATTCTCAGTGTTCGAAAATGTCAATCACTTGTACCATGTGGGGAGTGATGCATAATTGTAAATAAGCTTTAAACTTTAACTATTTTTAAATAAAATTGATATATTTCTCTGCTATTTCATCTGTCTATTTATTTATTTTTAGAGATATAAAAGCCCCTTCAAGATTTCGAAATTTGAAAATGAAAAAAAGTATTTTACAATTAGGAATGTTCGAGTAAGTGAGTGAAAGGTAAGCCTTATGTCGCAAGAGCCAAATTTAGCTTAGCTGCTCCTAACAACGTGTATTTGGAATCTAGTGCTAAGAAAAAAAAAATAGAAAAATTCTAAATAATGGGGTTTACAAGGAGGGTCAAAAATACAGAAAAAGGATTGCTAGGGTATTTGGAGACTATCTTTACCAAAGACAATGAATCCCAAGAAAAGAGAATTATTCTTATTGAACAGGGAAATATTCACGAAATGTATTTTTCAGATCTGATAAATGTTGAACTAAACTAATTTTTACATTTTTATTGAGATTAGTGTTGCCGCCTATTAAAATATTATGCAAATTAGGAAAGTGTTCAATATTATATTTCAAAATGCAATCTGCCTAAAATTTCAATTTTAAAAGAGTGGCAGCAATTTTACTTTATACCTTGAAAATAGTAAAATAAGTGGACAAATAAGTGAGCGATTCTTCACCTGACCCAAAGAATAGAGACTTATATGTAACGTAATGCTTCTCGATAAATGTATTTGAAGCGTGTGAATTTTACGAAATGTAAGATTTTATTTTATCCATACAATATTTATTTATATTTATTTTTGCAAGCAAACTGCTTTTTAAGAATTGGATCTTTTATTAAAATTAAAATTTTGCTAATATTTTGGCTCTTTAATTAAGCAAATAGTGATTTCTTGCGGAACCCAGATTGAAGACCACTGACCTAAAAGATGTTAGCTCCTGTGGGGTTACATTTAGAAAAATAACGATCTGGAAAATAATATTTTTGTACTAAATAAATCGTCTGATTTTTATGTTTGTATAACGTTCCCAGCAGCTAATTTTTGCCCAACTCACATGTCTGCTCAACTCTTTTAATGTAATTCTGAATATCGGTCAATGTGTATCACTTAATTCCCCAATATTCACACCACGCTAATCAAGGGTTATATAAACTTACAAATAAAATATTATGTTCTTCGGAATGTGATCCATATAAACCAATAAAATATTTTTTTCTGATTTTAAAATCCGGTTAAATAATGTTAAATCAAAAGTAATACTTCAGCAAATGCTCAAGTTAATATACAGGTAGCCCTCGAATACGCTGTTAATCTGCTCCGTGTGATTCGAAACCATGTTATTCGAGGGACGCCTGCAGATTGAAGAAGTAACTAATATAACATTACCAATACATACTACAGACAGTCAGTTTTCCTTGGAAGCCGACGATATGTACAGTGGCTCAAACAATTGAGGATACACCTTACTTTCACTTGATAAATCCAACTTTTAATGAAAATAACACATTAACTAGAATAGAAGACGTATTTTTACTTTTACACGTAATAAAAGGGTTAATTTACAGTAAAAATAACAAAAATCAACAAAAAAAATCTAAAATTAAAAGTTTCACAAATATTTGAAGTAAACATAGGCAGATCTTTACCTCAAAAAATTAAGGATACACCAATGAAATTTTTTCGATATATTACATGCATAGACAGTATCAGTATTTTGTTGCATGTCCTTTGGCTTTTATAATGTCCTCCAAACGTCTTGGTACCGATTCGACCCATTTTTTAGTGGTATCTGGAGATATTTTATCCCATTCTTCTTGTAACACTTGCTTTAAATGGGCTTTGTTTCTAATCTGGTGTTTTTGGACCGATGTTTCTAGTGTAGCCTACAAATTTTCTATGACATTGATGTCAGGGGACTGTGGCGGTGTGTGCAATTGCTGTTTACAATGAAAAAGACACCAAATTTTGACATTACGTGCCGTGTGTTTGGGGTCGTTGTCGTGCTGAAATATAAAATTTCCATCTAAACCCAATTTTTGTGCACTTTCTTTAAGATTGTTGTGGAGTATGTCTATATAAAGCTTATGATCCATTATACCATCTATAAAAACTGAATTTCCTACCCCATTTGCAGCCATACAACCCCAAACCATGACGGAGCCACCACCATGTTTAACTGTAGGACGTAAATTTTTTGGATTCAAAGCGGTGTTCGGCTTTCTCCAAACGGTGTGACGACCATCGCTTCCAAAAATGTTGAATTTACTTTCATCACTAAATATAACTTTCTTCCAAAAGTTTTCTGTCTTCAACTGATGAGTTTTTGCAAACTCCAAACGCTTTTTCTGATTTTGTAAGCTTATGAAAGGTTTCTTTCTAGCTACTCGACTGCTATATCCAGCATGTCTAATCACATTTCTCACAGTTTCAGCACTTACACTTCTGCAGATTATTCGAGAAGTTTCTGCAGCTAGTTTGACTGCACTCAGTTTAGGATTAATCTTGATATCTTTTAAAATTTTCCTTTTAGCTACATCACTCAGAATACTTTTCCTTCCTCTTCCACTCTTATTTTGAATTAATCCATCGCGTTTAAATTTCCCAATGATTTTCTGGACACATGAGTGACTTCTACCGACAATTTCAGCTATTTCACGATAAGATTTTCCCTTCTTAAATAACCTTAATATAAATTTTCTTACATCAATACTAGTCTCTTTCCGAGGAGCCATTTTCCATTTAAAATTACAGCTTTATATTCTCATAACCAACTTCAAAAGACGGAAATAACAGTTGAAAAAGTTTAGGATAAAATTTCCCAAACTTAGATTATTAGTAGCAAGCAAAAAGAAATCAAGTGGTAGTTAAACAAAAATTTCATTTGTGTATCCTCAATTTTTTGAGGTAAAAATATGCTTATGTTTATTTGAAATGCCTCTAAAAAGTTTTATTTTAGAATTTTGTCGTTGATTTTTCTTTATTTTTACTGTTAATTAAACCTTTTGTTATGTCTAAGAATAAAAATTCGTTTGCACTTCTGGTTAAGGTGTTATTTTGATTGAAAGTTGGATTTATCAAGTAAAAGTAAGGTGTATCCTCAATTGTTTGTGCCACTGTATATACTGTGTGATCGAGAGTTAATTTTTAACAGTATTCGCGAGTGTTATTCGAATTCCTTACTATTTGAGGGATGTGATTGCACACACACACACACATATATATATATATCAGTCAGACAATATGTGTATCAATTCTTAATGAATCGCAAAACAATGTTATGAAACCAAAATTTTGCAAATCGAGTGAAGAGTTACAAATTGAATAAACTCACAAAAAGCAAAAAGCTGAAATTTTTTAACCAAAAATTGCGCTTATTAGAGGAAGGTGGCATCTAATTATAAATGAATCGTAGAACTAGTACTAACATTTATTAATCAAATTTTCGCCGAAGTATTTGTCCAGTAAAAAACGTGAAAACAAAAATAGGTATGAAACTTGTTTTGAACCTCTGATATGATACAATCAAAAAACCAGACAATCAATCAATCACTACATAGCAAAGTCCTGTTGGTCTTATTACAAACAATGTGTCGAACATCGATTTATCTAATTTGGTCCAAAATTCGTTAATTACCTCAAAATTTTTAACAGTCTACCAAATAATTAAATTGAATTTTTTAATAAGAAAAATATCATTCAGTTTTATTAAAGCAGTCAAATATTTGAAATCTCTCATTAAAAATAAAAAAATAATCATAACCTGGTAAACAGAATTAAGTAAATATTTTTTTATACAAGTCTTATTTTTGCTATAGTCTATTTGTGCTAAGATTTTAGTTTCTTTAGAAGCAAGAGATAGTTTTTAAGGATTTTTAATCGCTGTAGATAAAGTTGTTATCGAATTTCTTAGGAAGCTGTACTGCTATCATTTAATGTTGAATTAGGAAGGAGTATGGCTTAGAAATTGTTGTGCGTGTGTGTTCCACATCCCTTATACATCATTCATTCAATCAACGGTCTCTTACCAATGCACATTAAAATACAAATTCAGTTCAACATTGAAATAATCTGAAAGTGTGTTAAGCAAGGAAAGAGAGAAAAAGATTTTTTAAACATGCTTTTATTTAAAGATGGACTTAAAGGAACAAAAATATTTTAAATGTAAAACAATATATAATTTAAAAAGCTTGAGGAACTTAACTAAGATATCTAAATAATTACCGATATATTAAGTACCATTGCTACTTATATATATGAGATCAAAATAAGTATTAACACCTCGAGTTTTTATAAATTACGCATTATTTTACATTTAAAAATTATTTGTATAACTTTTAGTCCATCTTCAAATAAAATCTTAATTTTAAAAAAGAAATTGTATTTATTTAATTTTTTTAGTTTGGAAATTTAAGACTAATAAAACAATTACGTAAGCTATATGTGAGTTCAAAATTTTAACTTGATTGGACGTTATTAAGCGTAAGAACCCTGCTTCCTCTGTTCTCTGCTTGTGCAAATCATAGCGTTGTATATCATCGGAGTATCGGCGTATGCAAAATTTCAGCTCGATCGAATGTATGAAGTGGATTAAAATTTCGAGTATAAAGCACAAGACCCGGCCCGGGAACCCTTAAGTTCGTCACTGCTTGAGCATACCACAGTACTGTATTGTCATCGGAGTTATACGTATGTGCAAGATTTCAGTTCGATCAGATGATAGGAAGAGGGTTAAAATTAGAGTACAAATTTTGAACCAGAAAGACATTCATTTGAACATTTCAAGTTAATCAAACGCTTATAAAAAGAATTATTAAAAGGAAATATTAAAAAAGTAAGTACGTGAAGAATTTTAGCATCTTGAACTGGATCATATAAAAAAAGGAAGTTCAAAATTTTCAGAAAAGCATTTCTCATTATAAATAATAGTTTCATTACATGAAAACACCTTTTGTCCCCTTACATGCCCTATTTTGCTTTGAAAATCATATTTTTAATGTTTCAATTAAATTTTAAAATTATTCCCTGTGAAGTGAATTCATTTATAAAAAAGATTGAAACGAATGGATTTCAGTAATAAATCTTTAAGTTCAAAGATCCATTACCTTGTAACCAATCTTGGAGTATTAAGAACTGTTAGTAGAGAAAGCACCAAATCATGTAACATTGAATGCGAAGTAATTGTAAGTAATAGAAAATGGTATCCTTTTCTTTCCAAAGAAAAATGTGCTTTATGAGCTCTCGCTGTTATAGAAACAGTTGTACTTAATCTAATGGATTGATGAATAAGTATTCTTAGGGCCATCGGGCGTGGTCGGGATTTCTAACACACAGGGCGTATGCATCAAGAGTTTCATTGGCCGACTCATTTCTCTATTCGAGGCAATTTTAATTTTTCAAAGGTATTCGCATTTCTGAAAGTATTTAATAGTGGTAAAGATGCTAAAAGCCTCCAAGCACTAATTTATTTTGACGCATTTTAGAACAAGCTTCGTAAAAAATATGTTTGTGACAATTTTATCGTATATATATGTAAAGTTTTGTTGAAATATAATTTATCTAGAAATAGGAAGAACAATTTTATGAATATAATAAGAAGTAATGTTCTAACAAAATATCTTGCTATAAATTTAAATTCAGAATCTTTGAATTATGATCTATTACAAAATTCCTGATTCTATCCAGTTCATCATAATGCTATTCGAAAGTCTTGATCTATTACGAAAAATAAATCTCTGAAAAACATCCAGATAAAAGGATTTTAAATTTAACATCTGAAAAAGTTAGATTCAATCAATTCTATGTACAGCAAGACTATGAGTTTAGATATGACTGGATGAAAATTGAAAAGCTTGTAATCCATTTCGAGCCATTTTCTTCGTAATAAATCTGTACCAACAAGGAGCTTATATATATGATCCACACTATACACACACACATACATGCACACACACACATACATGCACACACACACATATATATATAGCACATCGATCAATTATTCCCGAGTCTAAAATTGAAAACAACATTTTTTTTGCAAAATTTTTTTTATTCATCAACATAACACCTTTTGTTAATCACCTTTTTGGGTGTTTTAAAATTTTTCAACCTTTTTTAAAAATTTTTTTTTTTTTTTTTTTTTTTTTTTTTTTCCCCTTCCAAAAAAAAATTTTTTTTTTTTTCTCAAGAAATCTTTTTTGTTGCGAGTAAATAGCGATAAACAGCTTTCTGAATCATCGACTCGTTGCTGTTTTTGTTCCATCGAAAGCAATCGCGGCACCCACTTGGAAAAAACCTTTTTCACTTCACTTCAAAAAACCTTTTTCCTGGTCCGATCAACTTAAAATTTTGACACGTTTCAAGCAAAGGTTAGTACTCTAGAAAGACCTGGTTACTGGTTTACTACGAGCGCCATCTCTGGGTTAGTCTCGGGAGTTATTGATCGATGTGTTATAATCGGAAACCGAATATGAATGAAATCCTGTTAGATTACTCATATATACGAGTATTAGAGCTTTTACGAATTCTATTTGTAATCTTATTGTATATTGTTTTAAAACTTTCAAAAGTATTTTGAGAACTGTAATACATGGTGACAAATATAAGGCTCCTATAACAAAATGGTCCTTACGTCAAACTCACGGCCGGCGTTGTTTTAATCAAACTGCGTGTTCAAACTCTATTTTCCCAAAAAATGCGTCGTTTAGTCAGGCTGCAGCATGCGAAATTTGTTGGAGTGCAGTAGTTGCACGCTGTTGCGAATCTAGAGAGTGAGGTGCAAGGTCAGGTATTGACGACGTCATCTCATCGTGGTTTAAAATGAGGAGACGTATTGGTTGTGGTTCAGGGTAAATGTTCAGCAGGGTAAATGTTCAGTAGATGAAATGAAATTGTAATCATTATAATCAGTAAGTTACTAGTTTTTGTTTCCGGTCTAATCTTATATTGATAAAGTTGGGAATCTCTCCCTCGCTCTCTTTGTATGACGTTATGCAAAAATTGAAAGATGCGGAAAATTTTTTTACAAAATTTGGGAGCGGAAACTAAGGGTGATGATAATGTGTAGCTTCAAAATATTTTTTCGAAATTCCCTATAGAATTTTTAAAATTTATTTTTAAAAGGATCTATAAAGAGGGTTTCTTCTTCAATGTGCATCTAACATCCTACAACATTATGGTCTTTCTTTTCTTCTGACTTAGTATTCACAGAGCTTATTTAAAATCATCATATTTATTAATTTACTTATTCTCTACATCAGAATGCAGTTCTTTCAAGACTGCTGCTTTTATACATTTACTTGTTCTTTATTGCAGAATTACGATTTTGTTTCGAATGAATTATTTCATTATTATATATGATGAGTATGTTTTACTAATATGCAATATTTCCTGCGAAGCGGTACAAATTTTTAGAACGCCATATGTGGATTTTGATAATCTCTTTGTTCAAAATATCATTACCTTATTCCTCGATTCATAAAAATTTGAAAAGTTCTTTGAAATTCTTACTCAACATAGCTCACGTTTTTTACAATTTTTTGTTCCATCGTTATATGTCATATGCGGAATGGTGATCTAAGCATTCGGTATTCTAACTTCAATTAACGGTCTCGTATTTTACGTGCATCTATTTCTACGTTTATTTGGAATTTAAAAAAATTTCACCATTGATTTATGTTCTTGAAATCAAAGTTTTTGAATAATTTTTAATACTTTTCAAATATCTCTTAATTAATAAAGTTGAAGCAATTTTTTGTATATACTTTGTAACCAAGCTCTCAAACTTTAAGTCTCAAGATTACGATTTTTTACCTTCTTAGTGATCTAAATTTGGCTAAATTTATTTCGAGTGTTTAAATCAATTAAACGGTTGTTGGTGAATTTTGTTGGCACTAAAAAGCGTAAATTCTGGAGTTTTTTTAAAATTTTTTTTAATCATTTAGTCCAAACAACACGGTGTTCATATGATATATAAAATGAACAGTTGCCTTCCTTTTGAAAGAGAACGGGAGAAAATTATCATTTCGTGCATTTTACACAAAATTTCAATTGCACATCAATGAACGAGCGTAGCTTTTCCATACTTTCCCCTCCGCTTTCGCGGAGATTCCCGCTCCGTTATGCAGAGCTCTGGCGCAAGTGATGTCAAATGGCGTCACGGCCTATCCGTCACGGACAATTTGTTATTTTCCATTAGATATTTTTGGAGATCGTTGTATGTTTTCATTTTTTTGGTTTTCATTAAAAAATTTATACTTAAATACTTTAGTAAAATTTTTGTAAAAATATTTTTTAAATATTCTTCCGTTCTACGTTTTGGTACTCCACATAGAGTATATATATACAATAACGAATATATATAGCTTTTCGTGTTTTATAATAACGAATTTATGGATATGGAAGAGAGAAAGTTTGCAATTAAAAATATGTAACTATTTTCTAGATAACTATATAAACAAGATATTTATAATTCTGGACAATCAAATTCGTATTGCATATTTGAACTTACTAATCAATCAATTTAAAACAATTGATAAAAGGCAGCGGTCTGTGTGAAATCATTAAAATAACGAAATGGAATTAAACATGCATCTAATTATGATTTTCAACGACTTTTATTTTTAGATTAACAATGAGGAAGTTGAAGTCTCTTTCAATTAAGTAACATTTTTATTTAATACAATTGTTCTAATGACAGCTAGGATATAATCATTTTTTATTGCATAAGATAATAATTTTACGAATGTTTTAATGTTTGCGAAAATACTAATATCATTTTTAAATATAACTGTAGGATTAGATAGTTTTCAAATAGATGTTTGTGCCAGATTCCCTTAGTTTGGAAGTTAAATAAATTATTGTAGCAATGTTTTTATAAGTCTTAAAATTTCTAACTGGAAATTTCTCTAACAGAAATTTCCAACATGAAATTTTTGCTAGACACACACTGTATAAAAAACCTGTAAAATTTGTTATAAAGTAGTCTACGAAAAGGTATCATAAAGCTTTAATTATTACTAAGAAATAACTGAGAGATACCACCTTTTTTTAATTCAACTGTTTTAAACTTATTTGATTTGGTGGGGAAAATAACCCCATCGATATCTGATTTCTTTTTAAAATATAAATTTGGCATTTTATATCATATTTAAGATATTAACCCTGACATATAACATTGTATCTTATCCATGATTGTACATTTTATTAATCATTTTATTTTAATACATTTCTAAAAGCTTTTGTTATATTTTAAATTAATTTTTGGCGTAGATTTTCTTTTTGCGCCATAAATTCTCACTTTCACCCACTCATATGCCTTGAATTCACAATGATTATTGCCAATAGTCCATGATATAGCTCTAGCACGACATTAACGATAGGAAATCTAATGAAGTAAAAAGGTTTATTACAGAAGTGTTACGCAACACGTCACAGAGCTTACAAGATTGATCTTCCATCGTTACATTCAACCCACTACTGAACTCCTCGAATGTGACAGTTATGACAAATTATTTAATTTATTATAGAATAATTTTCTGTCTTATTTAAGCCTTTTCTAGAAATTGGGGTCATTACATTGTTTACAATAAACATTTCATGTTATTCTATTGTTTACATCTACCGCGGTAGCCTAGTAGTCATGGTCGTTGACTTGCGGCCAACTTTGTTTTCGTCGAGTTTTGGGTTCGAGCCACTATCGTAAAGACCAGATGCGTAGTAGGGCTATGCATACTAAATCTGGTTGAGGTCCTATGTCTTCCCGTTGGCGGGGTATGGAAATTTGGACATGGAGGATCTCATCTTCGTCATTTGAACGAGATTAAGAATTACGAAATCTTTTGCCAATATCCCACGTGTTGCATCGCAATGCGACATTAACATAATAAGCACAGTTGTTTATTTTCCTCCGACACTTGATAAGTTATGCTTGCCTCGATCGATCCTCGATCGTTTAAAGAAAATGTTAACACAAATGAATTATTGGAATTTAAAAACTTATATTTTCGAAACTATGACACATATTACAGTAGTGAAACAAGAAAATTAAAGAAAAATATACCAAGAGAGAGGTTTTTCTTTTTTTCTTTTTTTTTTTTTTTTTTTCCTGTTTCGATCTATAGACATATCCATAGAATTCTGTGATTGAAATCCAAAAATGGCGGCAATGACAGAGAAGAGTTTTTGCGTATTAGAATATGCAAGGGGCTTTTCAATTATTTTTGAAAAGCGAGCATTTAGAAATCGCAACGGAAAGGAAGCATTAAGTCACAAGAGCATTCCGCAAAAGTATCAACAATTTACGAGATACAAGTTGCTTGTGCAGAAAGAAAAGCAGTGGCCGTTCACACGTTTCGGAAGAAACGGTTAAGATGATGAGGCAAAGTTTTGTTCGAAGTTCACGGAAGTCTGCAACTGCTGCCACCATAACACTGTTTATGTACCACCGATGTCTAAAACACTGAAAGAACTTAAAAAACACATTTGTGCTGCATTAGGAACCATTAAGAGGGTAATACTACAAAACGTGTGGAACGAACTTTATTATAGATTAGATGTTTGTTATAAAAAAAAAAAAAAAGGATCTCATATACAAACACTTGTAACTGAAAATAAAATTTTATATATTTTTCTTTAATTTTGTATCACTTTTTGAAAATATTAATATTTAAAATCGGGTCAATCATTTGTGCTAACCCTGTTTATTACGCGCGGAATCTAAATATTGATATTTTCAAGAGTTTGAAGGTTATTTGATAAATATTAATAAATTATTCAGCTTATCAACACACACAAGAGATACTAAACAATAGAATACATACAATTACGGTAGATTTCCTTTGTAATGAAATAACTGAGCGCATATTTTTCTACGCATTTTTCAGTAAGTTATTGCTAAGGAATATTAAAAATTATTCTCAGTCACATAGATATTTATTTTGAATATGTTTAAGCTACATTTTCGTTTTATGTAAAGCATTACCAAAGCAAAAGACGTTTTACCACTATGAAAGCTTTAGGAATGCTTCGTTAAGGCGTATTGTGCAAAATAATTCGAGTTTTTTTTTAATAACATTTATGTCAGAGATATTATGAAGTATTTTCGAATATAAAAGTTTTGCACGAATCGGGTTATTTCACTTTAAGCATAGTAAATAAAATATATACTATACGCGTGAAACTTTCACACAAATATTAATCATTATTGTTGATGAAAATACACATAAATGAAATTTTTCTTAGCGAAATCCCCACAAAATTTGCATCTCAGTGTTGAAAAGTGTTTGTTATTATTCTTCTATCACCTCTACATATGACCCACCAATTCTCTTGTCGTTGTAACAGAGAAGAATACCAAGCACCAAATTACCCTTAATCTGATACCATATCCTTTGGGCATTTTTACCGGAGAATCGTAAATCACGCAATTCGATAAAAATCAACACTCTCTTATCGTGCAGCGTGGGTGGAAAAAAACAACCAAGACCAATTCAGTCCACTGTCACAAGAGCCTATTAAGTGCCCAATTGTGAAATTACTCAATAGAGAATGTGTAAAATATTTTCAAGAATGTCAATATCTTTTTGCTGCAGAGGAGGAAATAAAGTTTTGGAGCAAATTCAACTTTATATCAAACAAAGTTTGATATCAATTTAGGTCAAACGTATACGCAAGTAGCTTTTAGAAACCTTTTAAGTATTTTTATTTTTAAATTAGAGTGTAAGATTAAGATGAGTGACGCTAATTCAAAAAACATAAAAACTTGTAAGAAAATACAGAAAAGTTTCTTTGTTTTTATTGTATTAAATTTTTAGCAACTGAAAAAATGTTGTATTTTTTATTTAATTGAAGCAATATTAACGTTATTGTTTAAGTGTGAATATACTTAGAGCTATTGTAGTCTCTTATAGGAGACACTATTCGTAGGGGACCCAAGTTAGCGTCCCTCCTCCATTAAAAATCATGACGTGGAAATAATGAAAATTGAAGAACATTAAATTTATGTCGACCTTAAAATCTTATATTCCTAATATAATCGTAATTTAGTATCGTCAATTGTCCGTTATATAGCTTCAGAGTAACGTTAATTTAAAATGATTAAGGAAATTCAGTAAAAACCCATTGCTATTAAATATTTCGCTCAAGAAAATATGTTGGCCTTCATAGGAACAATTTTACAACTAAGAGCCTATTTTATACTGAGAATAAATGACGAGGCAGAGGATATTTCACCAAAACTATGGTATTTAGGTAAATGGAGACAGATCTAAATATAGCTGTCGGGAAGAAAATGCAATTTGCACAAGCGTTCATTTTCTGGATAATGTTACGTGTCCGGCAAGGAATAGAAAAAAACTGAATAAGAAAGGCAATCAAATCGAAATATCCCTACAAAATTTCTCGAGGAGTCATCCTGCAAAACTCTAGACCACACACAGCCAATACAACAAAGGAGCTCTTACAGAAGTTCAAGTGGGAAGACTTGAGCTATTCCCCTAATAGTCTAGATCTGTCCTCAAGTGACTTCCACATCCTCGGTAAGCTCAAAAAAGTACTGTGAAGACGATTGCTTCAAATGAACGATGATGTCAAAACGAAATTGGTCCAAACAACAGCTAAAGGACTTTTACGAGCAAGACGTTCTGCGACTAGTTTTACAGTGGAATAAATGCCTAAGCATTTTGGACAACACTTTTGAGATTTATTACATAATCCTGCCTCGTCATTTATTGAATATATCTTGTATAATGTATATATAACATTAATTATTTCCCCAAAAAATTGTTTCCTTACTTTTAATCGAAGTATTTGAAAGACTGATGAATTAATTCCAAAGAACTATATAAAACTTTGCTTTTGACTCTTCTAACTATTTCAATATCAAAAAAGTAATGAAATATTGAGTAGGTAAACCACACTTTTAAACATATTGACGTCTCTAAGAAATTGTTTTTATGTTACATTAGAATAGCTAAAATTATGCTATTTATTTTTTAAATACCAACAATTTCCTTTATCTTTTAAATCCATTACAGAACTAACTGGTTTTTAAGAATGAATGCCCTTATTTTGAAATAGATTTAAGTAATATTGGGAATCGTCATATTTATTTAAGATGAACTACCTTTTTTTGGAAAATACAACAAAATCCATTTATTAATAACTCGTAAAAATGTTACTTAACAAAGTCACATTTAATTTATTACGATGTTTCATACGGGGAGAATGCACCTTTAATACTGAGTATCCAACACTCGTAAATAAAATCTCACTCAAAATTCCGGTGAGAAATTTTAAATAACGAAAAATATGCTTAGTTTCATTTCTCTACCGAGTGAGTACCACTTGCAACTTTTCTTCCTCACAATAGCTGATTAGCCAATTATTTTGTACCTGCCGTGTAACGGGGCTGATACATTTCAAATCTATCGGGGTCCCAAGTCCTCCCATGGGTGTAGTGTGGAAATTTTGAGAGGGTGGTTCCAGCTCATATGTCGTCCTCTTCGCTCGGCCAAGGCTAAAAATTACGAAGTCCGTCACCAATAGCCCTTGTGTCGCTTCGAAGTGCGACGTTGAGAAACAATCATTTTGTAGTCGCCAAACTTTAAGATTTGTAAAATAAATTTTTTGTATAAGTGATTTCTGTAACAAATAAAAATAATGCCTAAAGAGTGTAAACATAAACAAAAAAGACTTGTATGATCTAGGAAAGACTTAACGTTATCGAACGAATTCGAAAAGGAGCAAGAAAGCAGAATTACCAGAGAGCTTAATCTTTTTGAGTCTGCCCTACATACGAATAGATGCTTAAAAAAATGAGGATAAAATCGTCAGTTTGTTGATAACATTTATGATGATAAAGAAATGACCGTAAAAAGGGTTAGGACGGCGAAAGTCATCATCTTGACAAATGTCTGTTTTAGATTTTGATTTTTCGCTCACTTTATATTAATACTGCAACTCGCGGCTCATTTAACCCATGGTTTTGTAACCAAGGACCCCAACTACAGCGTGTTATGGAGGTAGAACAATAGAAACTGAGGCACAATGTCATCACAGTTGGAGAATTCGGGTGTCTTCCTCGTCTCTTGAGACCGTAGTACAAAATTACTAGGTCCATTGCTAATTGTTCTCGTGTTGCTCTCCGGCGAAGTTTATTAAAAATCATATAGAATTGTTTTTACCTGACGAACAGTAAAAAAAAATACATATATTAGAAAACAAATTTCTTAGATAAAATTTTTTTTCCATTATTATGAACTACATCTTACGATAATTTCTTCACACATCGTTATTTCAAATCAAATGGTACCAATTTCTGGAAGTAAATATTTTTCCTTCAAAAACATTTTTATAACATTTTGAAGAGTGCATAATCAAAGAGAAACAACTATTAAATATAAACAAACAAAAAAATCTCTAAAACTCTAACTCAAAGGAATAATAATCTTTGCTGCTGCACATTCCCCATCAATCAATCATTATTGCATAAAAAAGATTTTCATCATAATATTTGAAAATATGCTACATAATGTGTATTTAACAGTTATAAAATTGCTTTAAGAAATTCTCTAGGTAAATAGTTAAATTCTGTCATCTAATTAATGAGATTTTGCTTATAACTATTTACCAAAATTCGGTTTTTAATTATCTAGCCTTTAACTTTTTTTCTGAAAGTTACATTTAATAATTTTTGAAATAATAATTTCTTTAAGACTTGTCAATTGTGCATATTTGCGAAACTAAGAGTATACAATAGCAAATAATTATGCAGCTTTCATCAAAATTAAAAGAAAGCAAGTGATTCTTGACTTCCCGACGTGTACACAAAAAGTGAAAAAGAAAAATTTTAGTAATATTCCTTTGCAACACTTAGAATTATAATTCTTGTTAAGTGCTTATCAATACATAAGTTTGTCACCCATTAATTCCAAAATCTCAATTGGAATAAAGACTGTGTGTGAAAATGAGTAATCAAAGCTACGTATTGAAAATCGAGGTAAGGGGGGGGGGAGAGGAAACAATAAAATTGTATTATAAGAAATATATTTTAATTGTAAGTTATTGTATGATAATTATATGCTATTGTGTGCTATAATTATATACTAAGACATATAGAGACCATTTATAGATGTGTATGCATTCATTATGTTGAAATATATAGACGTATTACAAATAAATGTATCAAAAAATTTCAAAAATTATTTCTAATAAAATTACTCAACATTCAACAAAAACATTTTTTAATTTTTTAATAATCTACACTTTAATTTGTATTAATAGTTATCAAATGTTGTAAAAAAAGGAAAAAATTTGCTTACATAAATCATCCACACACGACCCTAAATATAAAACGAGATACTACGAAGCAAATGAAGAATTATAATTATTAAGAAATCGCTGAAATGTTAAGGTATTGCAGATGTATATTAAATGAAGCAGGTTTAATTAATTAAACTTTTTAATTACATTTAATAGTGGACAACAATTCTCAAAAACAAATTATAACGATTTGGAACACGCGCCATATATCAATAACAAGTTAAATACTTAAAACAACTACATTTGTATTTTTTTTTTCTCTTGAATTAAACGGGGATAAAGTGTTTGAATTCATTTATTTAAATTTGAATTGTTATTTTACGTATAATATTAAACTGTCCATTTTGAGGTTTACAACTTCAAGCGAGATTTCAACTCTGTGGAGTAATAATATACTCACGGAGTCTCCCTCTACGTTATAGCTAAGCCAATCCCACTGACACATCCGCGTTCTTCTAACCCAGTCTTTAAGCCAAAGATCTCGTGACTGGCTAATTATTTGGCGATCCCAGAGGTGAAAGGTTCTTACAACTCATTTGAATAAAGTTCATAATTAGCAAAACATTGAAAAATATGAAATTGTTACTGCACAACATTCATAAAACCGTTTATTCGCTTACTTCATGTGCACTATGTTTAAAAAAAAAAAACTTCACTGTTCAAATAAAAATTCGTATTTTTTAATCTGTCATTTTAAACCTTCTAATATTTCAGCAACACATGCTTAAAAATGAAAAATTCTAAGAGAATATACTCTTCAGTGAGTTCTCAAGAGGTTAAAAAGTATCTGACAGGCTTTTGACAACAATTCAACACTTGTTCGCTGCAAAAGTGGTACTTCACAAGGAAAAGTAGATGTTGTGAAAATAAAAATTCATCTTCTTCTATTGGCAATAAATCAAATAGAAAAAGTTGTATTTTTTATAAGCGTTGTACAGATAGACAATGTTAACACGCAATAGTCAGAGTCTATGGGTGCTAAGTCGCGGGTTAAGGGAATCGTGAGTCGGTGCTTTTCGCTATCGTAGACTTTTTTCTGACCATTGCTTTATCATTATCAACAAACTGATAAGTTTATCCTCAATCTTTACCCAATATAGACCCCTCTACCTAATGTAGAAATAGGTATATTAAGTTCTCAGGCTATTTCCGCTCGTCATGCCCCTTTTAGAATTCGTTCTATAACATTTAACTTTTATTTTCTCCATTGTATAAGCCTTTTGATTACGTTTACATTCGTTCGACATTACTTTTAATTTTAACATTAATCACTTTTTCAAGAAAAATATTTATAATTCTTAAAATTTGACGTAGGCAAAATAGTTGAACGTACAGCTTGTTTCACTGACGCGAGATCCTGAAAATAAACACTTATAAAAGAAAAATAATCCAAACTGCAACATTCCCTTTCTGAGAAATGGTGATTCACATACCTAAATTAGAAATGGGAAATACATGTCTTCTCTTAATAGGAAGTCGTAACATCACCCGAAAAAAGGATTAATCTGAATTTTATAGAAAAATAAATAAGAATTATAACGCCACTATGTCTTGGAGTGATATCACAAGCTATTGCTTATCGAGAAAGCCATAGTAAAATCGCGCATAAAGCAGACTCGCGTGTTTCTGAACAGCGTGTTAACGGTTTTCAACTGAATATCTTCGCAAAAGTTTTGTTGGAAATAAGATGCGGAATGAATCCATGCGAAAAGTGTGGAGTATCCATAAAATATATTCTAATAATACGATGAGCAATTTAATTAAATTAAACTATAAATTAAGTAATATAGTTTATAGTTAAATTAAATTAAACTATAAATTATATAGTCATTAAAATGATGTAGAAATCAGGATTCTCTTACTTGAATTTAAGGTATAAAACAGTGCAAGTAAATAAAACAACCGAATGTATATAATATCACAAAATGATATAAATTAAGTACGTGTATGATTGTCTCTGTATTTTCTTATTATAAGATGATTTCAACTGAGTAAAACATTTCCACAAAATTCTATAAAGAACGAAAACAGATCATATTGTAAAGAAACTCGATATGTTTCGAGGCATTTTTCCAACGTTTTTAGCCTCTTCCTATTTTTTTTAACAATTATCCTATTACATTAAAATATCAATAACACAACTTCATTTCTATAATTGATAACTTTTTAAATTTAGAATAGGCATTTTAATCTCTATAAAATGTGAATTGGTTTTGAGAAACATTTAGTATAAAATCTTGGAAATAACATTCTTTTAAAACTGAAAAGTTTTAAATTTAAGAGGAACCAAATTTACTCTTAAGGGTTTACCTCTTAGAAATAGCAGGCAAGAAACAACACTTACCAATGAAATCCATTCAGTCTTACAAGAAAAGTACCAAGTAAGAATTGTATAAAATACGACGGTTGTTCAAAAAGTACCCGTGTTAGGTATGAAAATTGAGATGGGACACAATTTACTGCAATAATGTCCATTCCTCCTTTTTTTCCCTCTCTTCTATGACGACACCCTTAGTATTCCAAAAAATCTTCACCGTAACTTTTCCAGTCAGTGAAACCATCTTAGCCTTCTTTGGAGCAGATTCGCCTTATTTTGATTTTGGCTCAGTTTCTAGTGCATAATATTGAATCCAGGTATCATCAACGTTGATAACTTGAGGCAAAATGATAACAACTCGACACATCAGCAATCGAGATGAATCTTTCTATAAATGTCAAATTTATTTTGTCAGTGTCACTTAGCAGCTGGCAGCACACCGTGGTAGTACCAATTTGTCATAACAATGTCATCTGTCATCAAAAACAGGTACTTTTTGAATCGCTCTCATAAGTTATCAAAATAAGAAATCAATACTGAAATTCTCAGTTGAATATATAATGAAAAAAAAAAAAAAAAAAGAGAGAGAGAGCACTTTTTCTGGAGTGAAAAAGAAATATATTTTAAGCTAAAAGTGGTAAAGGCAAATTTATCTTCGAAGATGAGATTTTTTCCGAAATTTTACAATACATTAGTTTCCATGTCATATAATTATTTAGCTATATTGTTATGAAACATTGTGAATTTAATATGTATAAGATAAAAAGTATTATTCTATATATAAATTCCCAATTTAGAGAACATTTATAATTGTAATTATTTATACAGTGCGACCAAAGAAAAAATCGAATCAAATAATTAGAATAGTGTGGAGGTCACAAAAAAAATTTAATATTGTTAGTCAATGACTACCTTGCGTCAATATGTGCAAAAGATATGTATTTTCCTGCAAATGACACAGAAATGCCTGAATATTCTAGAATGGAAAAAAAAATTCTAGTGAAAGCTATTGAAACAGGAATGATAAACGGAAGGTCAGATTTTTTTTCTACCTCATTTATTAAGCTTTCATCTCAGTACATTCATAAACATATCACTTCAGAGGAATGCAATCGAATAACTTAATATAATTTTCCTACTTAATAAGATTTTTTTTCTTCTTTTGTATATTTTATGAACTCAAAAAAAAAACATTTATTAATTGCACGAAGTATTGGATCAATTAATTACCTGAAACTCGCCTTTTTTTTTCAAATAAAATATTAAGAAATTTCGATCACGCAATTAATAAAAAATGTTTAATTATGAATTTCATTACAGAAAAAAACATTCGTAAACATTATAAGGATTACATTATTAAAAGTGATTTAAGCGATAAAAATTTGTGATTTCGGTTATTTGAGAAGGAAATTTTCTAATGCGTTGTTCTTTAGTAGAATTTTTTTTACAATTTTGGAACTAAATTTTGAATATTTGATTTCAATGGGTTGAAACAACTTTAAGAATAATAAAAATCTGTTAGTTGCGTATGCTTTTTAGTGATACGTGAACTGTTCTAATTCGATCATATTAAGTCTTGGTGCTACCACCCAACCGTACATTTAGAACCGCAATTTACATTTTTAAGCATCCCAAACGTGTTATTTTAATGACATTCAAATAGAAGTCACAAAAAAAATGTTACTGTAGAGCTTAACTGATTCTTTCTTTTCTTTTCAATGCTTGCAAAATATTCGTACGTTTATTTCACCCAACACGAATGTCATAAAAAAAAATTTATCTTACTTTCTTTAAATGGTCATAAAATGAAAATAAAACCTTTGTGATTCAAATTGAATTGTACATCTAATTCGCTAAATATTTCATTACGAAAGAATATTCATGAAATTAATTTTTAAACAGCTACATATGCGCAAGTTATGACTAAACTGAAAGAAAAATGACCTTGTGTAATCTTGAAATTTTGACTCCCACATCTTTCGCTTTCCCTCGGAATTCCTTAGTCCTCGTATTGTTTCTGCGTCTTTAATGAACAACCAATCGATAAGAATGTCAAGTATATTAAGAAATCGTATTCATGAACATGTAATGAGAATTCGAATTTGAAAATGTCAGAAAACGTGTACATTCTTAGTAAAAATAATTTTTTTTTAAAAAAAAAAAAAAAGATTCATGGAGGGAAAAATAGTGATCGAAAAACCATCCAAACAGCGAATACGCTCTTTCCAATTTTTCAGAATACTGCGTGTGCGTGAAAATGGAAGATATTCGCATTATACTGAATACATATTTTATTTCGTTGAAAGCAGTTATTCTATTTTATATTTTACCTAGTATTATCTTTTTTTATTTTTCAGAAGAAATGTAGTCTGCTTCAGCGATCTTTACATAAATATAAATAGGAGATATGTTATAAGCCTTGGAGTCTATATGTAGAATTACCAAACACATAGTTCTGTTACTTTTTTAAAATTCGATCTCAATTTACATTTCTTTATAAAATGCTCGACCTTCCCCACCATCAACAAGCTGTTGATAGCCCAGAAACAGCGATCAACTGTATACGGAGTTATGAAAATAAAAACTATTTAGTATTAAAATATACAATTAAAAATCCAGTTTCAAAAACTAACTCTGTATAGTAATAATTGTTTTTAAATATGTAAGTAAACTTCAAGAATATTTATAACAGCGTTTTTTAAAGTACAGTGAATTTTTCAGAATATTGTATGTGTATAAAAATTAAAGACATAAGGCATATACATAATACATATTTTATTAACATGTGCTAGTATGCTGTTATTTTGAAAAATTGGCATCAACAAAAATTAGTGGGCACAAAATAAAAGATACATGGCCTTAGATTCAAAAGATTTACATTATAATAAATTATGAGTATAATAATTACATTTAGTTTGCTTAAGGTATATTTACATTGCTTAGATACATTCAATTCATTATTTTATCGACTGCTATAATTTTCAAATTCGAACAAAGTATTATTGTCTACTTCAATAATTTATCGTTTGGTCTTATTTCTCTTAGTACTTAATAAATGATTTTTTATCGCAGAATCGTTTGCTTTTATTATTTTTGATGTTAACATTGGGAACGTCTTTGCACTTTAGAGTATTTTGCTTGTGAAAATAAAAATGCATTAGGAATTTGAAGAAGATATTTTTTTCTTGATAGTGATTGCTTCTGTGCAACGTGGGCCTTGGAAGTACGTTAACTTTACGCTAATTAATATTCATTTTGAATAATTCTACTTTTTGAGAACTTAACATGATAAGAAGGGGATAGGGAATATTAGCACATGTTAAAATGAAATTAGCAAAGCCAATTTCAATTTTTTTTTCACATTATTTTAAGTACTGTATATATTTTAATCATAATGAGAATCTTTCAGAAATAAATATTTTTGGAGTAAATTTTATTTATTTCATTGATATTCGTCATAAGTTCGAATTTTAAGAAGTAATACCCCCTTAATCGAAGTTCTTTAATGGATAAATCTGCATAGTTTGGTTTTTAAGATTAGAAAGTACTAAAATTTTTATGTATATTGCTGAAAATCCTATAATTTTCAATGCATATACAGTCGGGCCCTATTAACTCGTGATAGTCGGGGTCCATTGTTTCTTAACCGTGAATTAAGTGAACTACGAGTTACAATATCAACTTAAATTGAGCTATCAAAAATTCCAACATCGTTACGAATATTTGCGTTACGTTTACACTCTTTCGATATTATTTTTAATTATTACAGAAATCACATACACAAGGAAAAAAAATATTTTTAAATCTTTAAATTTGACCAGTAAAAAAGGTTCAACGTATACCTAATCTCACTCACTACGCGATCGTGAAGATAATCTCTTTAAAAAATTCAAAACCGGGACATCTTACATTTTGAAATATGCTGATTCAAGGGGTAAAAAACCTTTGTTGCTTTATATTCCTCATAAATCAATGAACAGTGATTCATATTCAATACAAACATTCAAATTAAATAAATAAATAAAAAGTATTTTGTGTCGAGCCTCTATTAGTCTTTTATTTTGAAATGATGAATTTCAAAGACAACCTTTCATTTATCTGCGCTCAATCGGGTTCTTATCTTCTCGCTTTTGTGACAAAGGTCATCGTCTGCACTTTACGATCAGGAAACTTACAGGTTCTGGTTTCGAAATGATTCCAACTCTACCCCTGCGCTTCTTTTTTGTTCATTTTTTGGCACGCAAACCCCATTTGTTTTATTACTTTCTCATGTTTCCATTTTCTCTCATTGGAAATATAAGTTTTCTATTGCAAATTGGAACTCCATGGCTTGTTTATACCACGAGATATAAAATAGAAAGAAAAAGGGTATTAATGTCTGCACTTATCAGGAAGTCTCGAAGTCATCTGAAAAAGGGTATTATGAATCTCATAAAAAGGAATCCATGGGAAATGTAAGAGCTAATGGGTCTCGTGAGTTAACGAGGTTCGATTGTATATCTTTTTGATAAATTTTTCAGAAGGACTGCAATGGCTAATTGATAAAAAAAAGGTAGCTAATTATTTGGTAAACAGTATTTTCATGACTCTTATAGTTGAAATCTGATTGTATTCAATACCTACCAAATCATCCAAAGTCAAAGTTCAAGGTTAAAAATCAAGGTTCAGAATACTGGGAAAAATAATGCCAATTCGCGGGTAGTTTTCGTCCTATAAATTGGTTTCAGAATTACGAGGCTCACTTTCAATAATATCATTAGTATCACTGTTAGTTGCGTTTACCTACGATTAAATTATTTTTCACTTAAATGAAAAAATGACAAAAGAAGTTAGTAAGTGAGAAAGAGGAAAAAATTTAATTCTTTTTATCATTGCATACAGTTTTAATATAATTATATGATGATGATACAAATTTTTTATTTGTAATGGATAAGACAACATATTTTTATAATAATATAAATAAAATATTATATTTTATTTATGGATATGGTATGGCTACCTGAAATTTGTATTACGATATAATTATGATGATATGATGTTCTTTATTTATGAAATGATGTGACAATATATTTTAATTATGTCATTATATTCAAACTGGTATAAAATTAGATTTTTATACAGCTTAACGTAACAATTTAGTACGAACAACAGAACAACATATCGCACTTCATAATTTATTGAAATACTGTACAAAACTAATGCATCCTCTTGAGACCCAAGACCATATTCTTTGAGGAATTTTTCTCTATAGCCGTTTTTAAGAAAAGTACAATTTTTGGCCAGTCCATTATAATGGATATAGGGTCTTGGTCTTATAAAAACATGTGTTACTGATTAAATATACAACATAATTTCATTATTCACACATCTAAAATTGCATAACAGCTATTTTTAATTCAAAAAATATGTAAAAGTATAATTAAAATAAATTCAAACTGCTGACATAACTTCGATTTTTACTTTCTTCTTGTCCGCCATTTTCTAAAGCTTGTGGAACAAGAATCTCATCAACTAATTTCAAATTTTGCTGTAAAGATGATAGCACTAGACTATCCAATATAATGAAGTGTCTAATTTTAGGATATAAAACTGTAAATTCTTTATCTGCTTGTAAAATAAAAATGTCCAATAGAATGGATGTTGGGTCTCAAGAGGTTATTAAAAAGGAGAATGTCAATCGTTGACGTAGATTTCAAATTACGATGTTTGTGAAAAATATTTTTTTTTTTCTGATATGCTTATATTAGTGTTTCTGACAGATATATATATTAGGTAAAAAATTATTAAGGATATCATTTTAACTGCTCACTTAACATTTATAAAACATTCTATTTTTAAAATACTGGACTCGCTCAGCAGCCCTCAGATAATGCAATATGGATTCGGACAATACTTATAATTATCTACAATACTTAAATTTGTTCCGTGTTCTTAGTTATTCATTTTATTCAAACTCTTTTTCTGGCTTGATTCTTGTACAAAAGTTCAAAAGTCATCAAAAATATTTTTTCGCGACAGTTACCTGCAACCAATTATTACATAAATATTGTTCTGATATTGTCCACAATTTTAACACGTTAGTTGACATGAATGATATAGCATTTATTTTAATTGTAATCAAAAATTACAGGAATGCAATAGCATTAAAATTTATAAGCCACATTATTACGCTTTCAATTTTATTCATTGCTAACTTTTGCTCTTTTGTCCTTTAATGTTCTGGCTAACTGGTTGTGTATTTTTTTTTTTTTTTTTTTTTTTTTTTTTTTTTTTTTTTGTGTATATAAAAATTTCGTTACCTGGCACATTGCATCAATTAAAAGTGCAACAATTGAGGTAGATGAAATAGCACTCATTTTTTAATAACTATTAAAATGGGATATTCTGAGCGCTTTGATAATGTTATTGTGACTGTTTATTAACGTCGCACGAAGGGTATTAGCGACGGACCTCGCAATTTTGAACCTCGGTCAAGTGATGAAGACGACACCTGAGGTAACACTGAGCACTGGAATAAAATGTAACCTATCAATATTTGGAAATCACTATTAATTTTATAATAAATCGTCTGTCTATTTTTTTAGCTCGTTAAAATTATTGCTGTATGTACTGAATAACATCGAGTTTCAAAACGATAGGTAACAAGTTTAAATTTTTTTTTCCTTTATTTTACTCATTGCTCCAAGATTTGAGCAAATTATTTGAAGAAAATCAATAAAAACGTTCCATTTCATATAAATTTAGTGAAAAGATATAAAAAATTACAGATGTTCTCTACTGTTTAAAATCATGATTTGTTCTTGCGATTAAAATTTTGTTTTTAAATCAATTCTTGAACATTTCATCAATAGCTTTAAATTTAAAAACTCAATCAAGCAACTCAAAGTGAAATTTTAATACTACTTTTGGAATTAAATTTAAATTTTTTTCTCACTTCTGCAACATCATTCGCAAACATTTTTTTTTTAAATATATGTTAAATATTTTTAGCGAACTCTTCTTATTCATATGCATAAAAAAACCCATTTTGATAAAGTAAAGTGTGTAAACCCCATCGTTGTTATACTGACATATATAATTTGATTAATTCAATATATTCTTTGGATGAAAATTAAATATGGACTAGAATAGTCATCGAAGGTCATGAACTAATTGCTTAACTTTAAAGCAAATAAATTTTTTGAAATACTTGCAATGCCAAAGGAATTTGAAAACTTCATCGAATACATCATCTTTTTTCATTTAAATTCATTCAGATTGAATTTTCGAGAAACTCAACAAAGAAATATTTTTCTGAATCTCTAAACACGTAATTTTGTACTTGGTTTTGCCCGTTCCTTTCGAATATAGCAGTGTCACAAATTATATTTCAGCTCTATGCGTCATTTCTCTAGAGGGTATTCTTTAAAAAATATGAAGATGACATATATAAACACTACCAAATTAAATCTTTATGCCCCGTAATTTTCTGATTTATATCTGTTTCATCATCTCTCAAGGATAAGTAGTGTATATATAAACCAGTATTCTTTTCCCTTTCTAAAATTTGTTTTTTAAACTATACAGTGTAATGTTTCAATATAAGGTATTGTTAATGCTTTCTTACAAATCTTGTCATTTGTAATTATTTTTCTTGAGTTCATGTTCTTCGAATTTTTGTTTTTAATTTTCTCTATCTTTCATAATTTAGCAGTGAGTGATTTGTGTTGTCTTAAATCTGCTTTCATTTTTATCATAAAATGGTATGTGAAAAAAAAATTTAAGTTCAAATTGCAATTCTTTCGCATTTTGTAATTTTCACACATGAGCTTCTAATGGAAACAACTCCTTATTGCTTTCTTACGTGTAAATGTTTCATAATATTAAACTGCACAATTTTTTAAGATGTGAATATCACATGTAGAATGCAATTTTATTTTCTAGTTGTAATATTTTCATGCCTGCAATTATTAATTTAGTAAATATTAAACATCGATTAATCAAAGAATCTTAAAACATTATTTATGTCACAAAACTTGATAACCTTTGGTTCTATTCTCATATTTTAAGCAATATATTTTATTTTGAAAGCACTCATTTTAAAATTAAACTTTATACTATTTTGAAATTCACAAGGCGTTGAGAATCAAGAATGTTTTTAATGAAATAGACTTAATTTTAAAAACTTAATTAATAATTTATTTATCGTAGAAAAATGATATTTAATTTAGTCTTATAGATAATTTAGAGTATTTGATGTTATTTGAAATTTAGCTGTGACCTTTTCTAAAAGCATGTCTTGTCAAAATAACATATTGCTTTTTTTTATTCTTAATTGAGTCTATTATAGCTCAATGTTGTTGATGTTTTTAAAGAAAGTTATTCAGATTTTTTTTATCTATTCATGGTTCAATTTGTGTAATTATCATTAAAACACAAAATAATCCATTTCGATTCGCTAAAGAATAAATAGAATTCAGAATATTTTTGCTTTCTTACACCCATCACACATAGAATTATTTACGATTTTATGAATAATAAAACAGTTACTAACTTTGATATCGACTTTCTAGTTGTAATTCAATTTAAATGATGGTTATCACTTTACATTTTTAGGATTTAATCAAGCATAAGATGATTTTTTTTATAAATATATTCTAAAAAACAATACCTTATAATGTGCTTCTTCTATGAAAAACATAATCCCTTAACTAGTCTAAGTATCTGTAACAAGTGTACTGACAAGCATCGAAGTTAGCATATTTTTCTAGAAAGGATGACAATTACTCCAATGAGGTTCCAAGAAAAGAACACTTTATCTCATTTTCTATTTTAATTTTTATGACGGGATACATAAGTGTGTTGAGCTATTAAGCGATTTCTTTGATTAAATTTCTCTTAAAATACATAAATAGCTTTACTGTGACAATTGAAAATCAAACGTTCTTTGTTATATTCCATCATTATCCGAAAATGTAAATACAATGGATACGAAAAAATATTGGAATGAAAAATTTGATTATAAATATACCGTAAAGTAACGGATATACGAATCTGTATCCTTTATCAAATTCGAATTACAAAAATTCGTTTCTGATGCAAAAAAAAGAACAAGAAATAGAAGACCCGAACTCAAATAAGAGATCAGCAATGCGCAGACAATAATTCAAGTAACCTAAACAAATCACCGCGAGAAATGTTTCGAAAAAGCCGCCGTCACATACCTGCGCAACGGATGTGAGGCCGTTGCCTGGTAACGGAATGGCACTCACCTGTAGCCCCCCGGATGTTACGCTTGCTAATAAGTGAATCCCAAAGCATTCCCTGCCTCAGCTCTCTAAGTCTGACTCCACATCGAGCTCGATGCATTCTGTCGCTTCATTCGACTTCCACTTTCACGGATCTTAAAAAAGGTTGCCAAAAGATCGCCAAGTGAGTTTCGCGGCTCACTGGATGGACGTCACATTCCATGGAACACCAACTACTACAACGTCACAATAAGAACACATAGTTGTGACAGAGATTCTTTACAAATAGGAATAACATGGCATGATAAAAATAAGATTCTAGATGAAAATTACAGCGATCCTGATCTATAAATTTATTTTTTCTATGTATCATGTATCGATGTCTTTTCATTCATTCACATCACGTGCTGTTCTTTTGAATAAGTTCACTCCTACTGAAACGAACTGAATTGTTCTGTATTAGAACAGAGTGTGAATAAAATAACGCTATCTATCAGTTTCCGTGGAAATTAAATAAGAAAATTTTAATAAAATGAACAAAGAAACTGTGAAAGAGAGAGAATTGTAGTAGTAATAAAAATATTGCATCAATTTTCAATTTACACTTAATTAACGTCAAACAAAGAAGGGGGAAAGGATCTGCTATTTAACTTTGTAGTAAGCTATGAAACAATTAACAAGACCTATTCTTTACATATATATTGACTTCATATAACTTGGATACCTTTATCGTATTATTTTGAGCTATGACTAGCATTTACAGGTTGTTGGTCTAACTGAATGTAATAAATATCACATCCATGTGCAAAACATTTTTGTTTTTATGACATTAAGAATGATACCAAGCGAAAGTGCCCACGCCAACACTCTATAATATTATAATACTAATGTTTTGTCATTTGACATGATATTGCTTTAAAATGTACATAAATTTTCAGGCGACAGAATTTCATCGAGACGGAGTGTGTGTAATTGTTACTTAAACCTTATAATGTTTTCTATGTGAGTATATATAATACTTTGTAAGTAATTACTAGACATTTCCAAAACAAATGAATAAAATGATTTGCTCTGCTTAGAGGTTTACCTTTAGAGTATAATCCTCTATAAGTGAAAGCATTTTAAAGAAATATATATACATCGTTTAATTAATCAATTTATAAGTTAGCAATAAGTATTCCAAGCTTGAAATCGAAATTTTAAAAAACCCATTTCACTTTCTGTCACTGATTTATGAAATCCTGAAATGTCTTTTACAGACTTATTAACGCTAATTAACTTCGCACTTAGAAGCAACACGAGAGCTGTTTGTGACGGAACTCATAATTTTGAATCTTGGCCAAGTGATGAGAACGACACCAGAACTGCCATCTCCATCTCCAAACTTCCATATCAGGCCAACGGGAGGACTTGGAGCCTCGCATCAGCCCCGCTACGCGGTAGGTCTTTCTTAGCATCAGGGCTCAAATCGATGATTTGAGGGAAACAACGCCGGCCGCGAATTTGCGACCATGACCAAGATTACCGCGACTACAAAACATCTTTTACAGATAATCGTAACAAAGATTATGGAATCTATCCTCTGCTTTTCTTGTAAGTGTGATCCCGCACAACTGTAGATTTTTCAATGAAATTTATTTATTTCATTTCATTAATCAATACTTATATTAGTAATAAGTATTCCATGCTTGAAATCAAAATTTTAAAAACTATTTCTCTTTCTATCGACGATTTACGAACTCTTCTGACGTCTTTTATAGTTGATCCTTTCAAAAATGAAGGAATCTATCGCATTCCTCCTTAAATTTAATATTGAAAGAAACACTTATTTTATAGTACTTTCTCAAATTTGTTATTCATTTAAACAAATCCTGTTCAATGAGCATTATAAATATTTTTATAAATTCCACATATTAAGATCATGTTTAGAAGAAAGTGATCATAGGAATTCTTAACAAGTTTTTTTAGATCGACACCCAAAACTTCAATCACTTCATATATATTAATCTGTCACGCTATTTTTTTCTAAGAGAAAACGTCAAAGACAACAAATAATTACTTCTCGGGTTTGTACTTCATTTACTGTTCTTTTTCTAGTGATATAAATTCCAAAACTTGACTATCCGTTAATTATTCTAAACTTTATTTTATAAATAATGTTTCTGTTATTTCCTAATACAAAATGAAACAACTGATAAAAAAAATTATGTATGAGTAAAACTGTTTATAATTTACTATATTAAGACTTTAATTAATGATCTATCTTTTAGTCTAATTATAATATTGAAAAGGCAAATTTTAACAATGCTAATTATCATATATGTTCGAGGCTGTCAATTATTAAAAAAAAAAATTCATTATTCAGGAAAACAGTTGTTATATCAAATGACGCACTGCCAATAAATTCATTCCACCCTGCAGTGAGGGTGCGTGGGGAAAATTACGCTCCACTTTTTTCTGAATTCCACGATTAGATTTAATTTCACTAAAGGTTATGAATTTGGTCTTATATAACCTATTGTATATTAATTTTGTATTAATTTTGTATTGTATTTGTATTGTTGTAATGCATTTAAAAGACATAGCGATAAGTTTCTGAACAAATAAATTTCGTAACATCAAAATAGTAACAGTATTGATACCTCTGTAATACAAAATGAAGTAATACAAACAATAATATATATATATATATATATATATATATATATATATATATATA
>BMAW01009120.1:0-30124 GCA_019974015.1 Nephila pilipes | reverse complement strand
TATCTGTGTGTGTGTGTATTTCTTTTAATTAGATTTTTGTTCTAGTTTTATATAATTATAGCTAATAAAGGTAATTCTGTTATAACTACTCTATAGATTCAATAAATGAAATTTCAGATCTGATATAACATGCGAGAGTAACAAAATATGGAAAAGAATAAATTTACACAGTTAAAGAGAAGAAGCATAAAACTTTCTACTTTTTTGTGTAGAGTAATTTCAACTCATTAAAATATAGTGATAATATTAACGGTAAATTAGTATTTTATCAATGTCTAACAAAAAAAAAACATTGACAAAATACACAAACACCTACATTGACACAAATTTTGAGCTAATAACTTTTCAATAACACAATGCAAACAAATTTTCAGAAAAAAAAAATTTCTTTAACTAAAATATTTTGCTGTTTTAATTATATATATAAAAAAATTCACAAGTAGAGGGGAATATTATCTTTGAAATACTTAAGTTTCTGCTGGGCAGACAGCTCCAAAACCTTAAGAAATTAAGGAACAATTCATTTCTGCGACTTTTTCTTTTATTGAAACCAAATAAAGCATAACGCATTTCACAAACGCGGTGCAAAACAAACGAATGCAAGACTTGTTTACATCGGCGGTTATAGATATCACGTGATCATGTCGTCTCATGAGTATAGTCCATTTATTTTCTTAATTCCGTTGAATTTACAGGTTAAAAACTATTTTTTTTTTTTAAAAAAAAAAAAGTATAAACAATAGTAATAATTAATTAATTAATAGCTTAAAGATTTGCTTAAAAAAATTACATTTATAACACGAGATATAGTTTTCGAAAAGTTTGAACAAACTAGACATCTCATACTTATAAATATTTATTACAGTTTTAATAGTATTTTTTATTAATGTTATTAGCATAATATGCATCTTAAGTATTTAAACCACGTACACGAATTGTATAACCTCACTGTAGTCTACATACACATAGTGGTAGATCCAAGGGGCCGGATTGGGGCATGTGCTTCTCCTTCTCATAATTTCACGTACAAACAAAACGACATTCCTAAATAGGCAATTCCGACCAAATTTTAAAAAAATTTGTTTTGTTCTTTCAATTCGAAATTGTTTGTTGTACCCGAAAACAGGACCGAGCTATCTATCGTACTTTGAGTTTTTAGTTCTCAAATTGAATTTAATTCCTGAATTAATATTTAGCTTACTTTTAGATTATGGGCTAACTAAGCATGAGTAATAAACAAAATAAACAAACATAGGTAAATTTTTTGAACTCTTTAAATGAAAGAAAACAATTATGACCCTCCTCTTGTCGATTTTTTCTGGATCTGCCACTGCACACACACAAACTATACATACACCTTCTTAAATCATTAGAATTGTTAAGCGAATGAGTTATTCAATAATAAAAACAAATATGTGATCGATTATTTTAATGAAATTATCAATTTCGCTTAAAAAGAACTGCAAGTTTTTGTTCAAATATTATGCAAGAAAATTAATTAACCCAATTTTACATTAATTATATATTTAGTCTATATTACTCTCCCCATATATAAAAAATTAAATCAAATAAGTGCAATATATCGCCAAATATGATATACTGTTGCTACACCCTAACACCCAACGTATACACTTCGACAGTTCGGAAAGAGGATTTTTTTTTCTACTTCGCCTACTCAACAACCTTGAAAAATAGAAAGCACCTTTTTTCAGACTTAAGATATTAACATTTCTTTTAAAGTAGACTTTAAAGCCGACACGACCAAAAAAATATTAATTAGTGTATTAGGAGAATCCAGAATGTTATTTTTGTTGAAATATTATGTGTAATGTATACGTATATTTATGTTCGCATACTTATTTAAAAAAAAAAAAAAAAATCTCTAACATTATTATTATAATCGGACTTCTCCATTACTCATTCTTTATTGTTTATTACTCATTTCTGTCCGAATCATTTCCTTTTTTTCCATGCAAAAAATATTTTCCATATTTTATCATCTTTGTTATGAGAATGTTTTTAAATTTGTGTATTGAAGGAAAAATTACGTATTTATAAAGTATCTTTTACTTTAAAGAAGCAGAAAAATTAAGCTGGAGGATAGATGTATTATAAACATACGAATTTCTAATAATGTAAAAACTTACACTTCTCTATCTAAAACTGTGTATCAAGTGTAAGTCCTGGTGTATGATTGTAGGCGAACACAGCCTTAATTGACAGACAGGGTTTTCTACTTTTTACTGACAGGAAATTTTCTGATTGGAAAAGAACCAGGAGTTTTAAGATAAGTGGCGGCGATTGGAAGTTAAAAGTGAGGGGAATTTAAAAGGCACATACACAAAAATTTAAAATTTAGCTACAAAATGGTAATTTTTTGATGCTTTCTCAGAGAATTTGGATGGAAAAGTAAAAATTGACTCTTTTTCTCAGCTTTCCTGTGATTTAATTTTAATACTAATGTGCATTTGGTAGGTGTTTATTTTAATTTGGATTAATACTATATAATATAACTTTAATCAAAGGGACAATATTATATATGTATTACAATTTAATAGAATAATTTTAAGAAATCAAAAATTATCAGTGATGATTTAATTTTAAAAAAAATATGATTTGCTTAAAATAAATACCAAAAAAGGATAATTTGCCAAAATTCAATTAGCAAGTTTACTCAAAAGGCCTGGTTTCTTACCCCATTACACTACAAAAACATTCAAGGAAAAATAAGTAATAAAAATACTGTTATAGATTGCTTGTGCTAAATAATATTTAACTAGGTGTTCAAAGTAACACAATTATATTATAGAAAGAGAGGTATACAATGTAAAATGAATTTTTCTCAAAGTCACACACACATACACTGGTATACAAATGTTATGGACGAGATGTTTAATATAACACTGTGTGTGCAAAAACTTTCCAAATCAACACAAATAATATCACAAGATCCCCAAGACGTAAGAACATAATTAATGTAAGCAAAACTCATCAATAAAAACGTAGTACCTATAACTCTTGGGTACATTAAAGCACAGACACTTAACTAAACAGCTAAGCCAATTGCTTCGATAGCTTGCCAGTATTTAAAAATTGGGACTAATAACTTCTTAAGATACTAATATAGTTCCCATCTTTTTCTTTGCTACCGCAGAAGTAAACTGGGCATGGTCGCGAGCTCGTGGCTCTCATTTCTGTCGAATCACGGGTTACCACTAGGTTAGCAACTGAAAGTGATGTTAATAATTCATCAGTCAATACTCAAAATTCTAACTCAAGATTTCCTTAGTTTATTGTGATAACTCGAAATCAGAGCGTCTAATATGAATTTTAAAATATGTTTCAACAGTAGAATGTGCAGTAAAGAAAACAAATGGGAAAATTTTATCCTTTTTGTTAAAGATGATCTTTAGGGGCTTATGCATATTAGTTTACAATGTGGGGGGAATAGTATGTACTGCTTGCAAAAATAGGTTCGATAATGACTTTAAGTTAGCAGTATACAATGGAGGGGGGAATAAATTTTAATGTTCCTTTTTATTCTGCTTCTTGAACATTTTTAAGCAATAAAATTGCATTTTTAGGACAAATTAATTGAATGAAATCATCCAAATAATTCTTCTGTTATTGGAAGGAAGTAAAACCACCCAACAAATACATGATTTTCTTAAAATTTTTTGCTTCAGAAAAATATTTTTGAGTGTATAGTAAAATATATCTGAATGGGTATGTGAAGTAAAATATTTCCGCGTGTACAATGATTCGAAATATTTTTTTTATTTATAATATTTCCTTGAATATACTACAAAGCTATTCCATCTTCATTCACTGTAGATTTTTGCGAACACAAATAGCTTCTTTCATTCAAAAGTCGAAAATCTACCTCCATAATATTGAATTACTCATTGCACGTTTCTTCCAAACGTGACAAATTTCACGATAAATTTCATTCAATTTCGTGTTTCTTGCATTCCAGAAAGGATCCCATATAGCATGTCCTGTGCTGCTATAATATTATAAATAAACATCACGATACTTATGCCTGCCCAGAATAATGTCAATGCCTTACCAAAGAATCAACTTTCGTGACACACATGTTCATTGTCTCAATTATAGCGCTATAAAGATAATATTTGTAAAAAAAATTTAAAGTGCAATTTTTGCTAGCATAGATTTTTTGTTTGTTTTTTTCTTATTTAAATTTGTTTAATTCACATTGTATTAGAGTTGCATTGTAATATTTTGCTATTGGATTCGCTAATTTCTAATGGCAATAATTCTTGATTAAGACGATATTTAGCCTGATCCACTTTCTCTTGGTTGTAAAATAATACTTCCATGCCCATATATTTTTGTTTGTCCTTTGATTTTCACAATACTTATTTTATCTGAGAACTTCATGCATCCTGATAACTTTTCAGTTTAATCTTCAACCCTTCATAAGCACTTGCAACAACGCTTGACTAATTGGACAACCCATCGGTGTAGAATTCCAGTAGTTGTTGTCGACATCAGGCTTTGAAAGCCTTTTTCTCCTCCTCATTCGAACGAAAGTGATATTGTTTCAACAGGATCTCCAAGGGGGAACGAAAATGATGTTGCTGAAACCTCATCTCCAAGTGAGTCACACCACCTCGCTGTTTCAACCTCATTTCCATATGGGTCAAAATCTTCTCAAATCACCAGCGACACCTAGCACTAAAGAAAAAATTCGTTACTTATAGGATGCATGTAGCTTTCAGGTACAACAAGAATCTTAAAAATCAGATATCAAATAAAAAAAAAGTTATGGCCACGATGGTATTATTTTCAGTCAAACCTAGTATGATTATCTTGTGCGAGGGTCCTTTTTTTTTTTTTTTTTTTTTTTTTTTTCTTTTTCAACCTTCAATCTACCATAAAAAAGAGACGAGAAAAATTTTGGAAGAAATAATTTATAGAAGAGCTCGATAAGCAATCCATTGCAAGATTCCACAATAATTATTATGATGAATAATGAAATTTGTTCCAGAATTGTAAAATGTAGAAAATAATATTTAATATACTCATTTATGTACATTATTTATTAATATATATTCAGAAAACAGAATGTAAATAAAATCAGAGTGAATTTAAAAATTGTGAGGCATGAATAACCATATACTTTCTGTGAATTGTCATTCAAAATGAATTATTTTTTTTAAAGAAAGTAAAGGAATTTTTTTATATCATTTCTTCAGTTCCACATGCTTGGGGAAAGCCACAAATCAGTGCCAATAGCCCTCGTGTTGCTTCTAAGTGCAAAGTTTTAATCAAACCTCAATCGATCAATCTCTTGAAAACATAACGTGACTTGGGCAATGATAAAGTACGAAAGCCATTTTTTTTGGACCATAAGAAATACAAGAAAACATAGCAAGGTAAATTTATTACCGAAATTGATAAGCAAACAGGGTTACTTTTCAACATAACCACCGCGAAAATTCAGGCCTCTGTCATATGGTGAACGAACTTTCCGCTCCCCTCTTCGAGAAACGTTTCCCCCAGTGAAGTGAGATTGACTTGCATTTCGTTTCGAAATATCATTCCTCTTCTTTTATTTTAAATGGCTTTTCGCAGTTGTCTTAAAGTCTGACAATAAACATCTCCATTGATTGTAGTCTCCGGTTTTATAAATTCAACAAGCAAGGCACCCTTTGGGTCCCAAACACTTCTAGTCATATCCATCCTACTGCTGAAGGTTTGTTTGGACAGACTTTCATTCTTGTCCACCTTCATCCTGGACGTTGATTCGCTCGTCTTTAAATTGTCGATATCATGAATGGACAACACCATATTTTCATTCATAATTGGCTCACTTTTCCGTGAATTTCAACTGCATTATTCCCTTCTGTTTGAAGAAAGCGAATAATACAAAGCAACTCGCACTTGGCAGGAGCATCAATTGTGCAATATATGTTAGCGTGCCAACAGCTAAAATTAAAATCGTGTGAGAGGGAGTCGATAATAGCAGAGTTTATAGTCAGAGAGATGTGCAGTCGCCCACCGTGCATCCTCACCTCCTACCATTTGTCTGGTTGTTTAGCAGCTCGATCGGAGATTGAAAAAAGAAACGACCCCCATAATAGTGTGTATTATTCATGAAGACGACGGTTCTAAAGGGAATTAAGACTTGAGCTTACAACAGACCATCTACTAAACTTTGAATCTTTATCGAACCTATTACGGCCTCTTAGTTACGCTAAAATTAAGAATCTAAAATTATTGCTCGCATATATTGCTTTATTGCACATTTTAAGTTCACTGTGATTCTCTTGGATAGTGTTGTTAACTGTCCGATATTTGCCGAATATATTCAATGGTGTTTTTTTTTTTTTGTTCAATTGTTCATTTTTTTTTCTTTTCAAAATATCTAGAATATTATAAAACGAATAATATCTGAAATATTGTACATTATTTCAACAATTTTGATCGGGGAAAGATATTTCGTAACTTGAAGTAACGACATATACTTAAGAGCTTTATTGCGAAAATCTGCTGAATTTCAGTAGAAAGGTCAACAGATTAACAACACAGTTTACCAGAAAGTATCTGAAGACATACAATGGTAATGTGTGGCACAAATCATTACAATAAACGTTACTTAATACAGCGCCCAACTGTTAAGCTTTTTTAACAGTTAAGGGAGAAATAATGTAAGGAGGAATGCAGAGATCTAGCAATCAATAGCTGAAAATTATCACATTTAATCTAAATCTGAACGTAACTTGTATTGTTGGAAATAAATTACTCGGATCCCGCCAGGAGGCGCCTTTGTCTCGTGTGAGTGAGAGCGCGCGGGTTCATGGGTTATTTTTGACCAGAATGCCTTTGGATCTTGACCGCGTAAGGCGGGTTATTTCTCCTGACCACAAAAAGCGGGTTAAATTGTAATATAGGCTATGTGGAAGCCTTCTGTAGTTGTAAATAATGTAAATATTTGTTTATGTGTGATTGGCACGTGGAGTCCTAAAATAAATGTGTAATTTAAATTAACTGCTCTCCCTATATTTTGGACTTTGGTGGATCTTCAACATGTATTACGCTATTTACAGAACTATGACCAATATCCTCTCAAACGAAAAACTCGATATGGATATGTCCAGATCCTCAGAAGGTTCAAAGAAAATAACCCTCCTTTACGGAAGTATTATCTATAGTATTAAGTTTAATGTATACAAGAAACAGTTTCATATTTACTTGCCTCCGGAATGTACGAGGGAGTACACAAAGCTATTTTTAACTATTTCTAAGAAATAACCGAGATATCTGGATAAAAATTATTCTGCATATTAATTTATCCTTATATACATAGTATTGTAAATCACAGCTATTAGTGTTGATTTGTTTGGTTTCAGGAAGTCGTAGACTGAAGTAATATCGTAATATTTATTAGTCCGGGATACCATATAGTCGAGATAGAAACTTAATATTTTTATTTATTTATTATTAAGACTTTCATACATGTATAGTCTCCCCATCCATAGTCATACATTTCTCCCAGCGTTTCTTGACCATTGAAGAAATTGTTGAGCTGTCCTCTCCATACTGCGGGTAGTGGCCGCGGTAGACTTGTCGTGGACTCGCTGCCGGAGTTATTTTCGTCGAGTCGTGGATTCAAGCCCTGGTGCCACTAAAGACCCTCCATGTAGCGGAGCTGATGCATGATAAATCTGTCAAGGTCCCAAGTCCTTCCGTTGGTATGGTGGGGATGTTTGGAGAGGGTTTCGCCAGCTCAGGTGTCGTCCTTGTCACTTAACTGAGACTCAAAATTACGAAGTCCGTCGCCAATAGTTCTCGTGTGGTTTGCGCTGTCAATAAAACAATGAATCGAAAACAATTTAAATCTAATACCATGTAAATAAATGTGATCACAACTATTTCTGGTATTAATGATTTAGATTCGCTTCTACACACAATGATTTTTATGTCCTTTTAATTTAAAAATTATACTTTTATTAAATTATACTTATGATTACTTTTGCAGTAGGTTTCTGCAAAAATGACCAACCTCATCTACCTTTTTAGCATCCTGATTTATGAATTCTTTTTATAGTGTTATTAGAATTATTTTTTTGTATTACTAGATTATAAAATGTTGGACAAAGTCCGAATTATCTGAAAGCCTTTGTATGATTAAGTCCTTTCATTTAAACTTTAGCATCAAATTCTTTCAGAAAGGAATTCAGTTTTAGTGAGTGTGTGATGGTGGAATTTAAAGGCGCTAAAGCCAGATGTGGCTGTACTTTACCAAACAGTGTGTAATCGTAATGAAGACATTTGAAAAAATGGAGAGATAAAAATTGGTTGATTAGAAGAATGGCCTAAATAAAAGAAGATTACTAGGGTATCCCGGGGGGGGGGTACGGCTCTCATTTTTACAAAATACAGTAACCTGTATAAGAAAAAAAAATATCTCTAAATTACTTCTGGGTCATGATGCTCGTCCTTACCTATAAAAGTTAAATCCCTGAGAGAATTCAGCTTAAAGTAGAATACTCGTGATTGCTTGGATTTCCATTAATTCCTTGTTTTATTTCATTAATATTATTAATAAAACGATCTTTATCAAATAGGAAATCTTGTACATAATGTAGATTTTAAAAATAAAATTCAATTTTCAATTTAAAAATAATTTAATTTTTCTGTGACTCGTTCATTACCGAACGATATATTTCGTAGTTAGTTTCTAGAATTAAAATTTTCTCCGACGAAATATAATTATGCGGATTACCGCGACATACAAGAGAGTTGTTTAATACTTTACGACTGAAAAACTTTTTTTCCAACATATTTTTTTTAATGTTTTTAAGGTGTAGACAAGGTTATTGAATGTATATTCAGAGTAGAGTTTGTATCTAGTTACCCAACCCTTCCAAGGAAAAGATGAACAGTAACACAAAAAACTTAAGTTCAAAAATTACAATGCATTAAAGTTTAATTAAGAAATTGTTTTGTTTCTAAACAGTGTTTTCTGATTACTTATCTATTTTTATAAGAGTAACAGACTCTACCTAAAACCATATGAAGACTTTGAAACCCACTTCCATTAATATTATTCCAAAAGACAAGTAATCAATGATATCAGACTCGAACCCGTGGCTCGACTTCAACGTTTACGACCATGAAGATCGAGATCATGAGGACCACAGTCTCATTTATCTCATATTTTTAAGTTTCTTCTTTAATAATGGATTTTGGGATTATGTGAGTCTTGCTTTTTTTTTAGCAGAAACATGAAGAAATTAAATTTACTATTTAATTATTTAGTCATGTATTTAGTAGTCTAATTTTATACTATACTTATTACAAAAGGAAAGGAAGTTGAAAAATAGTATAAAGTGGAAGCTGAGGAGAATATCAAGATATCATCAACAAAAATTTTAATTTAGAAACTATTATATTTTTCTGTTTCTAAATTAGAGGTTTATCATCTATAAGAAGGCAAAGAATTAAAAATACTAGACCTTGGTACCTCAGGAAGTTCCAACATTATATGTCGTTTTCAAAATTTGGTGTTTCTGTCCATTAAATTTTTTTTTTAATTATTTTGAAAAATTTGGCTATTATGTTGTATTTCATTACAATTTTCGGGATGTTTGTCCATTAAATATTGCTGAAAACATTTTTAGTGCCAAAAGAAGTAACACAAGTTGTGAGTATTTTATTGTTTCCATTTTGATTCATTCGATTCGATTTAGTTTAATTATATTTTTCTTCCATGTATTCCGTTTCACGACGCTTTGTGGTCCTGATACCATTTAAACCAACGTTTAGTATTCACGTGAATAAAAATTGGCTTGGGGAATTATTACTCGACTATATAAATATTTTGTCAGTACAGTTTCCACCTAAATGGGATCATTTATATAAGAACTTGCAGATATTGGATGAGCTCTGTAAAATCTTTGGCTGTACTCGTCTTCTTTTTTGACGCCATAACCATTTTAATATCCGACAATCTTTCAATCTACGAGTACTTTCGCTCTTATCTACAGTTGTTCTGGCAGAGATTGGTTTCCCTTGCATTCAGAATGTGGTCATGACATTCGGTACCTTAGCTCGCGAAACACCCGCAAAGCCTGTGATTGCAGACACAGATACTCCCCCTAAACACATTCCAGCATTTAGCATTCTCTAAAAATCCATGACGTTGGACGTTCTGCACCGCAATTTAAAACACGCAACGCCCACAGTTTCATAACAATTATCTAATGGCAAAAGTATACACTATTTTCTATACGAAAAATTTTGGTAGTTACACCTATTTATCCTTAGAAATGTCCTTCATAATCACTACACATATTGATAGCAGTTTTCATTATTGTCGTAAGCCCCCGTGTGTTTAATAAACAAGTAGCTCCAAAAAATTAAAAACTGTGAGTGTCAGAGTGATAAACCCACACTATATATATATATATATATATCAATATATTCTTTTCAACTATCTTTTCCTTTTTCGACATACTGTATTTTTAATATCGAACTAAATCATTTTATCAATCGAAATCATATTATCTTGATGAATTATCAATCCAAATCATATTATCATCTTATTTCGGTCGAAAGCTATTTTGATGAAACTGTGTGGCAACACTTCAAACATTTATCTTTATCGTGTAACATAGTGACTTTCACGAGGGTATTTTAGTTTTTCTGATATCATGTAAAACAGTTGTAAACATATTTCAACAGCTGCAAGTGGCATCCAAATTGGAAATGCGTGCAGGGATACATTTTTGGTGGGCGAAAAAGTTTAACTACTGAAATTTATAATTGCATGCAGAATTCAAGCCGAAAGGGGGCCCAATTAAAAAATCTTCTTATTATGATGCACTAAAACGATTGCGACAATCACTTAAAAATCGACGGCCTGGTAAGCTGTCGAAAGGTATTGTGCTCCTGCATGACAATGTTAAACCGCATGCCGTAAAACAAACGTGCGGATTTCTGATAAAGTTTAGGTGGGAAGTGTGGGGTCACCCTCCTTATAGACAAGACCTTTCACCTTGTGAATTCCATGTTTTTGGTCCCATTGAAGAACTTTTAAGGTGACGATACCACTTGGATGACAAGGTGAAAGCTGCAACCCAAGAATACTCATCGGGCATTGGATTTGAGTTCTTTGCAGAAGACATGGAAAGCTTGTACCCCGCCCCGACAAATGCTTAAATAACGGAGGTAGTTACATTAAAAAAATATTGTGAATGGAACTTTAAGATAAAAAAAAAGTTATTGTAAAATTTCTATCCTGTTTTATTTTTTTAAGCAGTGTAATTAACTTTTTGACTGACCCTCGTAGTATTTAAGTAAGCTTTTTGGCTTATTTTCATTAGAATAGTTTGTTTACTTTAAATTTAGTATAATATTTTATTTTTCTTTTGGATAATTTGATAACTTACTGGCCTTTTCATTTAATTCTGTTGAATTTCTGTTTTTTTATTTCTAAAAAAACTAAAGAAGAACAATAGCAAATCAAAAACATCTTTCTAGGTCTTACAACTCTCCCATTCTCATACCTTCACATTTACGTCAACTTCAAAAAATCTCCTTTTTATATAGCCACCCTGTGGCATCTAATGGGATCAACTTCTATATGTCAGATTTTTGATGTTATGGAAATGAAGTTACAGGAATTTTCGTTACCATCTTTCAACAGTACAATCCATTATAACTGTACATTTATTTATAATTTGGATGAAACGGGATACAATTGGCTTGGAAATTAAAAAAAAATTCTTTAAATTAAGAAAACTTCTGTTATTGAAATTCTTCTGACCAATCCCATGTAACATCTTATACAAGCAACTTGTTTAGAGGTAACTTTAGTTTTGAATAATTGCTAATGAACTTGCGATAAGCATTGGCCCTACCTAAAAATCTGCGAAGTGTTTTTACATGCTTTGGAGAATTTAATGACTTCGATATTAATAATACTTGGAGAAAACATTGTGTTTTTGAAACTGTATGTTCAAAATTTTTTTTATTATTTTACTAAATTGACATTTAGATTTTTTAAACTTTATGTTCTTTTTTTCACAGAGAGTAAATATTTTTCTTAGATAATGTGGACATGATCTTCCTAACCATTTGTGTATATTGTAATACTATTTAAATAATTTAGAGCAAAATATACCTGATACTTATTTAAAATTTGTCTAATAATTCTCTGGGAATAATTGGATATATTTTTCCATACAAAATGTAACATCATTCTCTTATAAAGTCCAAATTTTGTTGTGAAAGCGAATTTTTCTCAGCATCACTACCATTAAATTTAAAATACCAATATCCTGGCGTTAAATTTAATATAGAAAAATAATGAGCATTTATCAACTGATCTAATAAGACATTTTTTCTAGGAACGGGTTCCGAGTCTGTTTTAGTAATTTGATTTAATTTTCTGTAATCAATGTACATTCGTTCTTTTTACGATTACCTTCTTATTTCTTCGTAACTAATGTTACAGGAACAGCATAGGGACTACGTGATGGCTTAACAATGTTTGCTTCTAAGTCTCTTTATCTGAGTCTCAATGGCTTGATTATTCTGAAGTGAAGTACGATATGGGCGTAAGGACACTGGCAATTCAAAAGTGAATACAATCTCCAGAAGCTCGAGCCTAGTACAACCCACGTCATAATGGTCATCTGAAAAAATATGTGAAACATTGCCGAGAAAAGAATTCTAAACTCCCAGCTACCGTATTCCATGGTAAATATATTTTTGAATTGCGTTGTGAATTTTTCTCCAAAGACACAAATCGTTTCTTCCGATCTAGAAGGTGATATCAAGTTCCCTCTATTCTAAAATTTCTAAATTCTTCATCATACCCCCCCCCCCTCATATATATTTGCGCTACCCTTAAACAGACCTAATGAGACTGACGACACATCAATTTAGAATTTTTATAGCTTAAACTTTTTCCATATTGTATGACATGGCAATTAGGAATATCTAATTGTTATTGAAAGGTATTCATATCCTTCAAAGGCAGTAAATAACACGGAATGTTATTCATAATATACAGCTAATAATTCCGTAACCCTTTCGACTTCTTTTACCTTTATTAGGGCCTCAGTAGTTAAGTAATTTATAATGGACCCAGAAGTTTGATTAATTGGAGGTTAGTACCTTTTGGAAGGTTCTCCTCTATATTTAATTACAGACAAAAATTTTGTGCAATTATTGATACTTTCGGTCCTATGTCATAAACACTTGGCAGAATAATGGGATAATATTACTTTTTCTGGCAAAGTAATAATGACAAGCAGTATTGGTCATATTTTTTCTTTAAATTCCTTCAGCTCAGTGTTTCCTATATTTTTACTTTTCTGATTAACTAAGCCATCAAGTGAGCAATGGTCATAATCACTTGTCGGTTCTGACATTTTCCTAATACCTTGATTCATATTCTGACTTAATTACTCACATTTGAATGGTTGAGTCCTAATTTGGCCTTGGGGATGATAAGGTTTATGTGGATTTTGATAATAAGGCTTATAAGATAATAATGAGGTTAATAATAAGGTTATGTTTGATAATAAGGTTAATAATAAGGTTATATATGTTTGATAATAAGGTTATGTTTGATAATAAGGTTAATAATAAGGTTATATATGTTTGATAATAAGGTTATGTTTGATAATAAGGTTAATAATAAGGTTATATATATGTTTGGGGAACCTGATCTGCATATGATATGAGGGTAGTTTATTACAAACCTTTTTAGGCTTTGATTTTCTAGTGAGTGGAGGTTTGAGTCCTTATAACTAGTTTTGCTATGTTGGGGTTCAACTGGAGTTTAAATTTTATAACGAGTTCTTATTTTTCCTTAGAGTAGATCTTACATTATATTATACTTATTTAGTTTTTCTGCCTCGCCATAAGGAGAAACAAAATTAGTCTACTGATCAATGAAATGCTCTTTCCATTCCTCCTTTATCTTATATTTAATCTAGATTGCTACTATTTAATGTTTTTTAATTTTCAACAGTATCAATTTCGAGGTCTCTGCGATATTCTTTAAAATAAGTGTTTGCTTCATGTGAGTAAGTATGTCAAGTTGAGTCATTTTTCTCCGATATGAATAAAATAGTTGTTTGAGACTTTCAGAATTTTATTTTGTCTACAACAATGAATTAAGGGGTTCTTTATAAAATTATGTTCTTTAATATTTTAGGCATCTTCTCTTGAAATTTGTTCATTAATATCAGGAGGATGCAGGCCTCACAAAAATATAACCCATTCATTTTTAGATATTTTTGCAAGGTTTGCAATATTTTCGAATAATTTTAAAAATAATTGCCTGTTTTGACTCTTTCCATATTTTGGAGAAGTTGCATTATAGTACTTTTAGTATGTGTTGTTGGAGCAAACCCTACTCGCGATTCGTTATTTGAAGTTACTTCAGCCTCCTGTAATTTTAATTTTCCTAATTCAAGTTGCATATACTGAGCTTTTGCAACTCTTTAAATTTAATTTTTTCTAGCATATTCTTATTTTGATCCCTTTGTTTATTCTCTGTAACAGATTCATTTTTTTTTTATTCTCTCTTATACGAGTTACAGCTATCTTTGCGAATTTTTCCTCATAACTTTAACTATCTATTATAAATTTCTTTATTTCAAATACCCACAAGATTGGCTCTATATTAACACCCAATTTCTCAGATCTACAAAATCTTGCTTTGTACTTCAGCCAGCGAACTCATGATTTTTTAAAAAATTTAAATAGGTAATTATTAAAACAACACATTTACACCTTTTTATGATACATTAATATATAGCAAAATTAAAACATTCTAAATACTCTTTTAACGCGTTTAGTATACACACATATCACTCATATCAAAATAGTAATACCAATAATACAAAAGCGTATATTAAATAGTTTCAACATTTCTTTACTAGAAACGCTTAACCACACAAAAGAGCAAATTAAAAATATACGAAATACGTTGAATGCTTTGTATACATATATGACGCAATCGCAATCTTTTAATACCAATGAATTTAAAAGGTCACATTGAAAATCCAAAACATTCTTTAACTGGAAACTCTTTAATATGTATTACATGAATATTAAATATGTATTACAAAAATTGTACGCGTAACACAACTATTTTAATAGATAACATTAGACCTCACTCCCTTTTTTCCTTCTTCGTTCCTCTCCTGCATTGACCTGTTGACCTTTTGTCCACTTCCACAGTCCACGTTTTTATATAAGTGTATCGGGGGCTTATGACTTGAAACAGGGGAAAGGAGATTCTTGACGCTGGTATACTCAGGTTTCGTTTTGTAATAAAGATCCATCATAAGGGATAACACTTTCTTTTGGCCATAGCAGTTCGAAAGGGAAGCTTTATTGAGTCCTTTGGTCAATGAGGCCTATTGGATTAATCCTTTTTTCACAATAATGTATAGATTCTTTTCCATTTCATTTTTTCTGCAGAAAGTAAATTGATTGTTTGTAATTCAAAATTTCTTTGAGCTAATTATTCTTTTACATACGATCGCTTCTGCACTCCAACTAGGAATTTTGCGTTCCTCAGCATAACTTTTATCTTACCAACTTATATCACGGTGAACCCCTGGCTTGGTTGAGTATACACTTTACCTATATCAAATTCTTATAGGAACAGCTGTCGAGTTGTGACCGTATTCAATCGAGATATCATCCTGGTAAAGTTAGAAAAATTAATGTCAAATATTAAGTGAAATGTCCATCATTCACGCCTACATACAGATCCTCACTAGTCATTATAGTAATTTAAGATACTTAGCACTGGTAAATAAAAAGATTCATTGAATTTTAAATATTATTTATCTTGGTTAACATAAGCATGATATTTACAATGTGTTCCTCCGAAATGAACATGATGATGTCCCTTTGCAGGTTCGGCAGCATCTGCCCTAAATTCCCTATAAAGTAAGCAATGCTACTACATTCTGTGGCATCAGCCAATAGAGTTACTGTTAATAACATTCCAAGGTTCTTTCTCAAGGCATAAGGCTGGGAAAATACTCTGTTACCTTAGCCCTCCAGATAATGTTAGATTCTTAAGAAATGTAAATTTGTGTACTAAAATATTTTGATAATGTTAGATTATTCATTAAAATAAAATTACGTATAAATAATCAGTTCTCTAAAGTATAGCTGAATTTGGTTTTGAAATCATCAAGGAAGATAATTTTCTCTTCTGTTAAATGTTCACAATCCATGATATTTAAGGAATCAAGATCAGGTTTCTACATTGTTTAATACAGCATAGTAAACATATATGAGAGGACAATTTTTTTTTTATATATTATGGAATTCAAATTTGATAATTACGAAATCATTTTGATATTAATATTTAACATCCTTTGCTTAAAATTAGAGATAATGATAGTTGTTCTTAGTTTTCAAAAAATGAAATATTTCACATGGAGAAACCTATTAATCCCTTTTTATAAAAGTAATGGTGAAATTATAAATCCTGATCGGATTAATACACTTGTGAGGTTAGTTCTCTCTCTTCCCTCAGTGTGGGAAGGTCGGAAGGAAGACTGGACATGTTCTCAAACACTTAATTTATTTACAATACAAGTTTGATTAATCCATGTTAAGAGATGCACCCAATTAATAAATATGAGGACAATTGACGAAGTATGCGGGAAATGAGGAGACTTTAAATACTTTAGTTCACTTACTTAATTCAATAGCTCTGACTTCTTAGCTATCTAATCTAGATTCAATCTCAAGTGATAGATCGTTACCTTAAGTAACACAATTATCAATTACTAAATATTCACTGCTCCGCTAGCAGTTTATCCTATCTCTTCTCCCTAATCTGAAAGCTTAGACTATATATAGCAGTCTTAATTTGCATGCTCACGCTTTCTAATAAAATAGCTTTCTAATAAAATAATTCTTAAGAACCAAAAATTCCCCAAGTAGACTGTTAGTGAAAAGATCGCGGATAGAGCCGTCACACACTCATTCTCATAAATTAAAGTTATTTCAGAATCGCGTGGAAATCGTGCCCTAGAGCAAGAATTTCCACTAGACCATCATTACACATATCTTCAGGAGTGAATGATTGCTTATTAACGTCGCATTGGAAAGCAACGAGAGGGATAGTTGCAGAATGGTCAAGAGGCCCGAGCTCACCTCAATGGGCTTAGAGCTACAAACAAGCCACACGGGAGACAATCACCCTCGCATTCAGCATTTTATGGCAAAGAAAAAATTTTCTACAAGAAAGAGTAAAATATAACTGTACATGTTGGAAAAAATAACATAGGATATTACATAATTGCGAAATTCAATGGTAAATAAGAGCTTATACGTGTTTACAAATCTGTAAATGTACGAAAAATATCAGTAAATAATAATAATAAGAAGAAAGAAGTATCAGGAGACTTTTCTTGCAGAAATAAGGCATATAATAGGCTAAATAGCACGATATAAAAAGCTTTCTCAAACTTGTCTAATACTTCATTTTTAGTTCACAAACATATGAACGTATATACAAGGTATAAAATTATAAACACACAATTATGAAAACTTAAATATTCAGAGATGTAATCAAAAATTTAAGCGATTAAGAAATTTGTTGGATAACTTTATGAGCCGTAAAAATGCTGTATTTAAGCTTGAATTACAAATTAGAATTTTCACGCAAGGACTTCATCCAAATTGATTTTGCTTCAACAATAGGATAATTTAAATGAAAACTTTTGGTAAAAGGGCAAGAGAGAAAACGCAGCGGTTAACATCTCCTGCAGAAGATAAATTAGTGTTTTTCAAATTAATGCGATTTAAATAAAGAATGAGGGGACCATGACCAGTTAAGTAGCGAGAAATAAAACCTGAATTGGGATAAGAAAAAAAATCCAAATTTGGTCTTGGAATGTAGGACTGGACTCAAATACCGGTACTACTAGTTGAACACCAGAACTCCCAGTCAGAAAGAAAGATGTTTCTATTTTAAAACCTTAACTATGTGAGGCGGAGGAGCAGGGACATAAATTTTCGTTGCAATTTCGCTGAAATAATCTCCAACGTAAGCCTGAACTCTGTGTAAATTGTAAAAATCACAATAAGTTGCTAACTTTTCCTTAATGATATTAATAAAAACTTATTTGTTTCTGGTGTTCTGCAGTAGCAATAATAATGATAAATTGTCGATATAAATATAAACTTTCAAATCACAAGAGACTGCCTATAATGCGGCAATTGCTGAAAGCTCGATCAGAAAAACTGAGTTATAAGAATTCATATTAAACACGCATAGACTCTATTTAGGACACCTCGATCGAAGATACAGCGGATCCAGTTTTGATCCAATCCTTAATCCGTTGGTATAAATCTCTTACTCGGAAGGACCCAAAAATGCTAAGAAAAAGAATTCGATTTTCAGGATGAATAATAGTTAAATACTTACGTCAAATGGGATATTGTTAATTAGATGAAAAAAGTTTGAATTATACTGCTTTCAAATTTAAAATTTAAGAAAACGAAATGTTAGGGTAAGATAAATAGGGGGAACCTTGGCAATCACCTACAAAGCAGCAATTAGAGACTTCCTAAAGGCATTGATAATTTTTTAAAAAGTTTAATTCTCTGAATGGAGTTTAATTTGGTAATTTGTAAGGAAGTGAGAGCACAGCCCCATATTCCCACATCATAGACTAATACGGGTTAAATAACAGGTAACAACATAATTTAAAATGTTTAAAAGCAGAAGGAAAGCACCGAATCCTGAAGGCAGCCTTGAGTAATTAAATGCTTTATTGTGAAATTATAATGTGAAATGTATTAGAAAAAATAATGTGGCGATTTATTAAATAAGAATAAACTTTTGAAAACAGATTGGGAATGAAGATTTCTAAAAACATTAAATAAAATAGACCAATTTACATTGATGAACGCACCCTTAATATCGATAAAAATAACAGCAACCTGTTCTGTAGATCGTTTGTGTTTCATATACGAAACCAAATAGAAAATTGCGTCATCACAGCCGAATTTTTCTTTGAAACCAAATTGAAGTGGATGAAGAATATTGTTTTGTAAAATCCCCACAGAAGCATATAGTATTGACAAAAACACGCTCGACAATTTCCCTTAAGAATGGCAACAAACAAATTGGTCTATATGGTTTAACGGATGACGAGTCCCTACCAAGTTTAAGGAGGAGTTTCAATTTAGCAAAGTTTTTTAAATTTCTTGGGAAATAGTAAAATTACCTACATAAATTGATAAATTTAACTAACATTTTAGAAAAATTAGAAAAAGTATGTTTCCAAAATCTGTAGTCCAAGGCTCGGAGCCTTCCCACCACTCAAAATTTTAAAGACCAAGGATGCTTCTTCGCTTTAAGCCACTAGAGGAGAGGGGGATTCTTCAAAATTCAAATAGAAAATCTTATTGGACTTTGGGAAAAGGGAACGTAATAAAATTCCTATTTATGATCGGGAGAGTTATCAGAATCACCAAGAATTATGACCTCAAGGGCTCGAGAGTTCAAAGGCAACCCTGAACTTCAAATCAAAGTTTTCATTTTCGGTGGAGCAGAAGTGCTACCAAATATCGTGTTTAAAGCCTCAATAATTTTCTTTATATAAAGATCTTTTTTACATCGTATTTGTAGTTTATAAATTTCTCCAGATAAAAATTATTTTTTACTAAATATTTTATTTTCCTTTTAAGATCATTTAGTTTATTTCTAAAAAAAATTAAGTTATTGTTCCACTAGAAGAAAACTAGAGTAGCAAGGACCCGTTGTCTACAAAAAAAATGTGAAGGTAGGCGATCAGACTGTTGAAATCAATAGACTAGCAAAATCCTTCAGCTGATCAGAATTCCGAACTCATTCAACTGCTTGAATAAGTTTTGTTTTAAATTTTTTTTTTAAATTTTTCAGAACTTTATGAATACTTTTCAAAAGTAAAGTTAACATAATTGTGTGTGTGTCACACACTTCCAACGAAATAAAGAATGCTTTTAGAAATCAAGGAAATATCTGGATATCCTCTACCTGAATGAGCCACAAAAGTGAAAGCCAATTCTGGTATATTTAAGAAATTTAAATTGTGTTGTAAGGTGAAATCGACCAGATAATACCCCCGAGTATCAGTGAAGTAATAACTTTACTTGTGCGATACCTCGCATTGAAGTACCCTGTCAGGAGAGACAATAATGATGAAAAATTTTATAAGCGGATGATTCCTTTAAAATTAATATCAAAATCATCGTGAGGAGGGAGATATAAATTTATTAATAAAATAGAAAGTTTTTTTTTTTTAATTTAACTGAGACACCTATTGTATGATCGGTTTTATTAAAAATTCGGAGTAAATTAATTTATTAAAATAAACAGCGAGATATTCATTTTTTAAGATAAGGGTCTTGGATTAACAGAAGATCGGATCCGAGTTCCGAAGTGACCACAAAGGCCTGAAGATGCGCAGCCCTGCGAGTGATTAGCATTGAGTTGGAAAATATTGATTTGGTGAACCAGGGGTACGAAAAGCGAAATAACTAATGACCGAAGTCAGTGTGTGAACACATGAGAAAATATTACAAACTAAATTCGGTGTGACTAAAAATAAAAGTTTTTAGATTTTTCAAAATGGGACAATTCTTGTCCCTACACCCATGATTAATTTCGTAGCTAGATCCAAAACGTAGATTATTACCACAACAGTTAATGAATGCATCTTGCTGTACATGAATTTCTGTCATGCGAGTCCGTCGATTCAGTTCGGTAGGAAATTGGATCTTTTACACAATAGTTTTGGGTATGTCCAAATCCACAACATTTCATATACTGCATGATTTATTAATAATTCAATTCCAACTCGTTCGAAGTGAAGGTATAGATGAGACAAATTTTGCATATTGGGGTAAGATTTGGGATTGACTGCTTAAACCCAATTTGTAACTCGTTTGGTTTTAATTGAAAAGTTAATTTTTAAATTGTCATTGTTGAATATTTCATTCTTCTGAATTAAAATCTCTCTTAATGATTCAGCGTCACAGGATGCATCCCCTCCAAACAATATAAATTGTGGGTATCTAGCCCTAGGCTTCCTTTTATCATAGTTTTTCAGGGAATCGATTTTGCTCAGTTGCGATTCCAGCAACTGCGCGTCATTCTCATCCACTAGGTTGCCAGCCAAGCCTCCGGAACTAATTTTGTTGATGTGGGTTACTTTGAATGATAAATTCTTTTCAATGAATTCTGAAGTAACTTTGTTTTTAACTGAGATAAAATTTTCATCTGTAGGAGGGCGGACAATCACGACTCTTTAAGGTCTAGGTTGTTGACGGGAAACATCTGAAGTTAATGTAGGAGTTGCCAAGACCTGTGAATATGTCGGTTTTCTGGAATTAACTAACGTTTCAGAAGCTTCTTTGAGGACTTGAGTATTAGTATTAAGTTGTCTGTTGGTTTCCTGTAGGCTTTGAATATTATCAGTAATTTGTTCTTTAATATTTCAGTAAGTACATCAAAACTTCGAGGGCTGTTGAGGACGGACCTCGTAATTTTTAACTTCGGTCAAGTGACGAAAACGACACCTGAGTTGGCACCCCCTCTGCCAAATTCCACGCTACACCAAAGGAAGGACTTTGAGCCTGGACAGATTTAACGTGCATCAACCCGAGCTACACGGCGGGCCTTTAGTGGCGGATCTTTAATCGGGTCCAAACCCTACGACTCGACGGAAACGGCCGGCCACGAATCCGCTGCCATAACCACTGCGCTACAGCGGCCACCAATTAAAGCTTAACTAGGTTTATTCGATAATTTAAAAAATTAGATAAAATCCAGTTAATTATTCGTGAATAGCTGTTTTATTCACCTATTATTGATTATTAGATTACATAAATTTAATATTAAGAAAAAAAATCGAAGACATTGAAACGTAAACGAAAGTATCGTTGTGTTGAAATAGTTTAAAATGGCAATGATGTGTTCAAAGGAAAATAGATGCTTTTCCCACGGGTACATTTTTTTTTTTTTCATTTAATTTACATTCCGGTGAAATCCCTTTACATTATACTAAATAAAAAAACCAAAGGAACTTTGAAATAAAATAAAAACCTGTATTTCCTCAAAAAAATTATTTATTAACTAAAATGAGTATCAAATTACAAAATGAATCATCTACTCGAAAACTTATTTAACGTACTTAGTACTTCACATGGAAATAATTAAATTTTTCTATCAAATAGTGTTTCAGGTTTTTGGTTGATTTGTTTTTAATCGATTCGATATCTGAAAATGGATCGAAAAATTCATTTAATATGATGCCTATCATTAAAAGAATGTCTAGTATTTGGTTAGTACAAACCATACGTTAAAATATAGGGAAAAAATTACAAATTATTACAAAAAAAGAAAACTATACAGTTTGAATTATATGCAAAGTATATATATATATATATATATATATATATAATAGTACGATTAGAAAAATATCGCTCTAAAAGCAGTTTTCTATTCAAAAGTATTTCATTTTATCATAATAAATACAAAAAAACAAAAATATTCTCAGCATAATTTCTTACTTTTGTTATCAAAATACTTTATTCTTATTATTATCAATATGTGACATTACATTTAACAAAATACAAGTACTTAATTACGGTACGCCTACTGTATACAAATGCAGTCGCACTTCTGTATAATTCGAACTTTAATAATTCACAATTTTAGAGTTTTTCAATAAATCATTGGTTAAAAATTGTAGATAAATTGAATTTTTCTGGGCGAAGCCTCTTAGATCATAACGGTTAAAACACTTACCTAGTGCTGCAGAAGCTCTGAAGCATATATATGAGCTTCGATGGGGCTTTTAAGGTCCGTTTTCGGTAGAAGATTACATTTTTTCAAAACTTGATAAGTTGGAATCACTTGCAAAAATTCAAACACTGCATTAGAAGAGGCAAGTAAAAATACATGGCTCTGTTAAAACGTTGTAACATCTTAATCGAAATATACGAAGTGACGTCATTAACAGAAATGTGCATCTCCTTTCTTACAAAGCGATCATGGGTGTTTAACTTATACAGATATCCCTTGCCATTTGGATAAAGGAATGATTTTTCGTTTCGTTTTATGATCGGGTGCTAATCCTTTCTGAGCTGGACATTTTACAAATTGCTGTATATTCACAATACCTAAAACGCGAAATATTACCTATAAGAATAGAATTAACATATTTATAATTTCTTATTCTTTTTTTCCATTTATTTTCATCGCACAAGAATTTAACTATGAATATTAGAATTTAAGTAGTATTTCAATATTTAATGCCCGAAAGTCATCCAAATGTTATTAAGATTCATAAATAGAAAAGAAACAATGTTGCTAATCACAAATAACTCTTTCATACAGCAGGCTTAAAACATGCGCGAATGATTTGCTTATAGTATGATTCTTCTTGATTCACAGACATGTGATACTCATACTTTTGTCGTTAATCAGTTAATAACTTTGCCTGAACTAGTATTCTTCAAGAACTTAAAATATAAATTTTACATACTGTCGTATTTTCATCAGTTTCATATGATAATTTTAATTGCCACAAAAGGGCTTCACCTAAACTTTTTATAGAAAATTAATTACTTCAACTTATAAAAAAAAGACATTTATCACCAAAATATTGAGTACATAATCTTTTATATTAAAGATTTAAAAAAAAGGTGAAAAATTTCTTATTTTGAAATACTTTGAAGTTGTAATTACTCGTGAAAGAAACAATAAAATTTGAATAATTATATACATAAATAAGTAAAAAGCAGAAGCTTTTCCTTTATGATTTTATTTTCGCTGACGAGCGTTGGTCATAATTTTGTCTTTGATCAATTAACTTTTCACTCATATTGCTTAGAATTTGAAAATAATTCGTGATCTTATTTACGAAAACAATTTATTACAGTTGAGGAAAGTATCAATCTTGCTTTTCATTATATATATATATATATATATATATATATATATATATAAAGAGAGAGAGAGAGATGTATTTTTATGTGTTATTATGGAATCGACTTTTGAAGAATATATGGATATAGCTAAGCGATACTGTTTAAGAAGCATGATTTTAGTAGTTTTTTGTGTATTCATTTTTCAATATTCAGTGAAATATCCTTCATAATCTATTATATTTACTTCTAACTGTTAATTATTTTCCTTATCACACTTTTAAACATTCGTGACGAGAATTAAATCAAAGGATATATTTTTTTATCATTTTGTTTCAGTTTTTTGTAAATTGCTATTATATAATTTCGCACTTTATTTTAGTGTTCAATAAAAGTCTCGAAATCCATTGCATCACAATAGAAGGCCATCGGAATCAAAATATTTCAATTAGAAGCGAATAAAAATGACATTTATCAATTATTTCATTCACAGTGAAGAACAAAATATACGGTTCTTCGTAAAAGTACCATTATTTTATTCTAAGAGAAGGAAATACTAATGAATCATCAGAATAATTACCGAAAAGCATAATTGATTTCCTATAAAATGTTAATTGACATACACAGGTGCTAGATATTTCTAAGAACTTTTAACTTACATATATTTAAAGGAAGGAACGAATCCAAAAAAATAAAATAATAAAATGTGTTAAAATTAAAGTCAGAAATCTCAATAATGAAACTCATTTGACGAAGAACCTGTTAATTTGTTAAAAATAATTTTGATATAATATTCGTGATTAATTTTTTTCATAAATCAAAAATAGAATTTTACACACATTCATATATGAATATTAATTTCTTCAAATAATTATTTTAATACAATTATGATTTTTCTAAATATTTGTTTTATTAATATCTGGTGCCCTGGATTTAACTAACTAAAAATTAATAATGGAATTATTTGTCCAATATATTCTAAATGTTATCCAGATTTCTAATCACTCTTATTACTACTAAATTGCTTTATCGTATTGACCATCAACATTTCTCAAATATTATTCTAAATATTAATTCTTCAGTAAAAAGTGCAAAAAGCATTACCAATTACTATTATTCTAATTAAAATGTACAAATTTCATTAGTTAATTTAAATAAATAAAAAAATAAAAAATTGTAAAAAATACAAAAATGTGTTCTAAAAACATCCAGTTAGAAATAATTGCATTATGTATTAATACATATGGATATTTGAGTTGGATTCCGTTTGCGCATCACCAAGAGTTAGGAATCCCGATGCGTTTTTTTTTTAATGAGGTTTCACCAATAGCCCTAATCCTCGGTATTTTTATCGCTGTTTATTTTCTCGATTTTAATAATAATGAAAAGAGTATTTAGAAATTTATTTGGGCTTGCGTCTTCTATTATAATACAACTTCTTCAATATCATCCCCATTGGTAGAATTATCAGTATAAAATCACAACTTTTGATTTCGTGGTTAGAATCAAAACAAATATTTTCTCAAAATCTTTCCTCGTCTTTTCGTTTTGGAAGGGATCCCACAAAACAAGGGAGAACTCATCGTCATTCAAATCCTGGAGGCATTGAACATTGAAATTTGAATTCCAGGACAGGGATGATCGTCCCCTTATTCTTACATTTCATCTAGTATTAGCCAGCCATTTGTATCATTATCAGTATGTTTTTAATTTGTTAATCCAAAATTTCTCTTGATATTCTTTATATATTGCCCGGTGGTCATATGGATTCTGAAGCTGATAGTTGATACCTAAAACAATTTGAATGAAATCATTAAAAATTTAGATATTACTCTTAGATACATTAATCCAAATATGTTACTTTTACTCAAAGTCGTAACTTATACTTTTTTGCTGTAGAAACACACTCTTTAAAAAAAATATGGAAATTAGCTTTGATATTTTTTCATATTAGCAAACTTCTCTCTCTCTCTCTTTCTTTCTTTCAGAGCATACGAATTAGAAATATATTCACAATCTTTCAAATCTTTTACTAATGTTAACTCCATATAAACTTCAAATCAATTTAAGTATTAATTGCCGGTTTTTTGTTGAGTTCTGCTCTCACGCACTAATTTTTAGTATATTTCTCATTATTAATTCATAACAGGAATTAAACTTAGGGTAATGCGTAAAGCTAAATTGAAGAAGTAAGTAAAGTCACCATAATATTTTTTCAGTAATAAAGACATTTACTTTCTTCCACTAGATCACTTCAGCTCTATTCTTTCATTGGTTTCAGAACGTTGACTTGAGTTCTGAAGATACTTTACAGTTTGAAAATAAAAATTTTAAATATCTGGAACGGAATGGGAAACCTGCTTTAGAGATTTTCTTTTACTTAAGGTACATTTAAATAAAAAAAATTATAATTTGAAGGACGTTTAATTGTAATAATACACTTACTGAAACAATTGCACTAAATATACATTGTTCTCCCTTGCAAGCACCATGCTAAAAGTTTTGAATTTTATCAATAAAATTAAAGAGGGAAAAACTCATTACAAATATCTATTTTGTATAGAAGCCTTAAAATAGACGAAACTTGAAACATAGGCGTTAATAATTGTAATTTATTCGTGAAAGGTGCAATTAGATATGAATACGAATGTTTTGTTTAAGATTTTTATAAATATAATGAAAAGCATGAGGGGATTGTTTACAGTATGATTATTCTCAACTCACTGGCATATGAAAGTCAAAATTTTGTCTTTTATCAGTTTTTCACTTGTATGTACCAGTGTGCTTCAAAAATTTAAAGATAAATTTCACTGTTCATTATCTTTCTCATAATATTTTGTTAAATTTATAATAACAGTCGCTACAAAAAAGTTTCACCTAAAATTTATTCAAGAAAAAAGAACTTATTTACACTTGCAAAAGAGTTATTTACAGCCAAAAAAATTATGCACATAACCTTGTACAATGAAATTTTTAAAAATGTAAAAACTCTCTTATTTTAAAAGTTTTGATGCTGTAATTACTTGTGAAAGAAACAGTTATATTAGATTAAACTATATCCATGAATTAACTAAGAGCCAGAAGTGATTCGTTTACGATATGATTCTCACTGACGTGTTTTAGTCATGGTTTTGTCTTTGATGAATTTACTTTTCATGTATTGTTTAGAATTTAAAAACAAATTGTAGCCTTATTTACAAAAAAAATTAATTACAACTAAAGAAAGCATCAATTTTGCTTTCTATTTTGAATGTGTATTTTTGTGAGTAATTATGGTATCAACTTTTCAAGAATATGCGAATATAGCTGTGCGACATTGTTTAAGAAGTATAATTTTTGAAGTATATTTGGTATTCATTTTCCAAAGTATAGTGAAGCATCACACATAAATCAGAACATGGATGTGGAGAATTAGATTAAAGAATACCTTTTTTTATCATTTTGTTTCTTTTTTTTTCTTTCTTTTTTTAAATTGCTATCATATAATTTCGCACTTAATTATAGTGTTCAAAAAAAGTCATGAAAGCCATTACACCACAATAGAATTAATTATCAAAGCATTTTTATTAGAAAAAATTGGAAATGACATTTATGAATAATTTCATTATTTGTGTGGAAGAAAAAAATTATGATTCTTCATAAAATTAGCATGCCTTTTTAATTACCTATAAAAGAAGAAACTACTAATAAATAGTTAGAATAATTACCAAAAATTCTAAGTGATTTTCTATAATAGGTTTAAGATATCCGTACACCTTCGGAGAAATTTTTTTGAAATACATTGATATTTGCTATCAAAACATTTCTTAATGCTAAAATATAACATAAAACATATTTCATAATCTGCTATAAATTCAAAAAAAATTGGAGTGGAAAACATGTTGAAAATAGTGCATAAATTGATTATCAGAATAACGCTCATAACTCAAAAGTAAACAAAAATATCATTATTCTGTAAATTTTATCTCATTCATCTCAATATTTATTGGGGCTGGTGCCACTTTCATGATGAAAATCATATTACTACATTTTTTATTGTGTTTTGAGTCAAAAAACATTAAAAAAACAAAAACAAAAAAAAGTTATAAGAATACATGATTTACACCTTTGTTACTAAAAACATATCAATTTTACAACTATGAAAGTAATAGGGGTCCTTAAAAACTATGTAAGGAAGATACTTGCAAAATTTAGGTTAATTTGGGTCATACCTTTTTCTGATATCTGTGTTGACATATGTGAATATGTAGTGAAAAATCATTTTGAGAAAAATCAAGAACAAACTTTCAAATGCAATTAAAAATTAGCTACGAGTAAAATTAGAATCCCTGTAACTTAAGTTCTAAATAAGGTATAAGCAATATTATTTAGGTTTCTGTGTACTCTCATGACAGTACTATATTGTTATATCTCATTTACTATCTACAATTCTTAATCTTTTCATAAATAATAATTCTTCACTAAAAGTTACCAAAACAATTTTCTTTTATTATTATTTTGATAAAAATATGTGAATTTAATTAGTTAATTTAATTAAACAAATATTGAAATATAAGTAATACAAAAATATATCTAGATCTAAAACATCCAAATACAAATAATTACATTATATTTTATATACAGATACATTTACGATAGATTCCGTTTCCACATCACCCAAGAGGTAGGAATCTCGATGCGTTTTTTTTAATGAGGTTTCGCCAATAGCCCTAATCCTCAGTTTTTTTAAATCGTGTCTGAAGATGTCTTACACTTTGAAATAAAAATTTAACTATCTGGAACGAAATGTAAAATCTATTTTAGGATTTTTCTTTTACTTAAAATCAATTTAATGAAAAAAAACTCAATTTAAAGGCCATTTTATAATAGTAATATTCTTACTGTTGGCATTTGCTCCAGGTATACATTGTTCTTCTCCCTTGCACACACCACGGAAAATGGAAAGCATCTCGTTAAAATGCTTGATGTTCGGCTTCTGTATATATTTCCTCAATCTCCCGCTTCACTTCATTACTACCTGATTTCTATCAGGTAGTAATGAAGTTTACTACCTGATTTCTAGATACATATTCACGTTTCATTTTTCGTTGCAAAGGTTGTTTAGCAAAAGCAAACAATCTTAATTAAAAGTTCCCAACGTTCGTGAAGAGAAACCGTGAATAGCTCAATGTCACAAGTTCTTCAGCTCCTGATATATCTTCTTCGTAGCTTGAGACGCTTGCCTATGAAAGAACAAGAAAATAAAAAAACATAAATTAATTAAAAGTAAAATAATTTACAAAATTCTCAGTCATGATTTAAATGCATATGATGAAAGAAGGTCTATTCCAAATATAAAAATAACAAGAGAAATGTCTCTTACATTCATTTCACTCCGACACATCATTATAAAGATGAGACATTTATTTTGAAATTTTACATGTACAATCACTTTTATGCGTATACCAGTTCTACAAAACGTTTTATAAGCAAAATTACGAATAATTCTAAACATACTGTCTGTCTTATATCGGATTATACGATTGTCTTATGCGAAACTTATTGTCTTATATCGGATCGCAGTAGCTCTTCTCAGGATTGGTTTTGAATAAGGTGACTTTTTCCCTGAAGATGTCTTACACTTTGAAATAAAAATTTAACTATCTGGAACGAAATGTAAAATCTATTTTCGGATTTTTCTTTTACTTAAAATCAATTTAATGAAAAAAACAATTTAAAGGCCATTTTATAATAGTAATATTCTTACTGTTGGCATTTGCTCCAGAGTATACATTGTTCTTCTACCTTGCACACACCACGGAAAATCGAAAGCATCTTGATAAAATGCTTGATTTTCGGCTTCTGTATATATTTCCTCAATCTCCCGCTTCACTTCATTACTACCTGATTTCTAGATACATATTCACGTTTCATTTTTCGTTGGGCAAAGATTGTTTAGCAAAAGCAAACAATCTTAATTAAAAGTTCCCAACGTTCGTGAAGAGAAACCGTGAATAGCTCAATGTCACAAGTTCTTCAGCTCCTGATATATCTTCTGCGTAGCTTGAGACGCTTGCCTATGAAAGAACAAGAAAATAAAAAAACATAAATTAATTAAAAGTAAAATAATTTACAAAATTTTCAGTCATGATTTAAATGCATATGATGAAAGAAGAATAAGTAACTGAACGAAGTACAACAA
>BMAW01009100.1:0-14561 GCA_019974015.1 Nephila pilipes | reverse complement strand
TTTAGAGAAAAATCTAACTTAAAACAATATTAATAAGCAAATGTTTACAGAAATAGAGAAACAAAATGGCTTTTAATAGTTTTGTTACCACGATACGAAACACATCAAGGAAGGCTCACCTTTGGAAAATTACTCTCGTCATCTAGCAAAGGTAGTATTCCCACTGGCTTCTTGGCAATTAAATTGAGCACGGGCTGATTGTCCTGGTAATTGATTGGCTGCCACTCGATGCGTTCCTTGGCGTACTCTTGCTGCTCTAATTTGAACACGTGTTTGTTGAAGTAGTACTGAAGTGTTTCGTTCGCATAATTGATGCAAAGCTGCTCAAAACTATTCTCTTTAAAGTCCTGGAGGGCGAATCAAGATTTATATGTAAAAAGATAACTCAACAAATGCTAAATTATTAGTTTAAAATAAATGAAAGACTACGATGGCTTGTATATATATGTGTAAGGTGTACTTACTTCGAAACCAAAAATATCTAAGATAGCTATGGAGGTTTTTCTGGGCCCTTTAAATACAATGTTATTGACACGTTGGACGAGCCAAGAGAAGAGACTGGAGTATAACGCTTTTGCAATGGCATCTCTGGAATGAGAATGACAAAGCAACAATGTACATACACTCGTGGTGTTTTTGTAACAACTTAATCAGACACACAAAGCATACACAATTATTAAAATCAAATTTTACTGAACATTGCAAACATAATTTGACACGATAATAGCTTGGACATAAAATTGCCAAACAAGACGCAGAACATTTGAAATCATATTTCGGTAATTTCGCAACTGCAACTGTTCCCACAATGCTCGCTGAGTGATCGCATAGTTCTAATTTTAGCATTCTAGTCACTAATGCGAAACGTCGCCAAGAGAAATTATCTGCACCTTTACTGGAGATTTTACTGGTATAGATTTTCAAATAGCAGACGATCTAGGTTATTTATCAATTAAAATCAATACAATAACACAATTTTAACAGTTTTCATATTGAAGATCACATAAATACTCTTTAATTAATGAACTGTTTAATTAGCCACTTAACACTTTAATAAACAATACATAATTTATGTTTCTATTGTTATACATACAATAATAGTGATGCATCGAAACAACGAGTAAAATTCAAAACGGGTTAAGATTACAATCTTACTATGAATTTTAATTTCAACGAGGAATAGTGTGTCTTCTGGTAACATTTAAAAAAATGCAAGATGGTTTGTATGTATTTGATCTAAAAGAACTTTGAAAAAAGGAATTATCATACCTTTTCGATTTAATATTAACAAAATGGTTAAAATGTAACATTTAATCAAAATTTTAAAGTTAATTTTGAGTTACATTTACGAGGCCATAACATTAATAAATGTTGCATAATCCTTACAACTAAATCTTGCACTAGTATTAAAAAAGGTTTTCGTTGAAATGTTATTGCTCAACATTTTCATTGACGACTTTAACGAATGTAAAAAAATGAACAAATACACTTATTATTACTAAACATAATATGAATTATCAAAAACAAATTAACACGTTAATCATTTTTTTTTCTTCAAAACTTAAAAATGCACAGGAAAACTATTGCACCGATGATTTTGACAGATAAGATTTTCTTTTTCAGTCTATCAGAGAGAAAGTAAAATATCCTGGCATTAACGTAAACTTTGGCTCAAACTGACTGTTATTCATTTTGGACAATTTCAAGCATTTTTTTAAATTACATAGTTATTTATTAAGTAAAATATGCACTCGTATTCCACAATATACCTAAGTCAGGGGAGTAACAAGAAATTTTTCTCGGGGGATACCCCCACTATAACTCATACCTAAAATTTAATTTCACTTTTCATTGTTTATTTTCAAGAACAAAAGAATGCTTATGTGAAATACGGGGTTTCGAATATTAATTTTTCGTGAAAAACAAATTCCATAAAAAAGTTTCGGTTTTAAAATTTCAGCACGCCACAATCCATACGGAGCAGGAGGTAGTACCCCCATATCCTCACCGACGCTACGCCACTGATCCCAGTTTATAATTTTTAAAGAAAAATGTTCGGGTCTAGCGAACGAATACAATAAAAAAAATGTGAAAATGGAACAGTATCTTAATGAGTGCAATACTGACAAAACATTTCTCCTTGGCCTAAGCAAATATAGCGAAAGAATATCTTGAAATAATGCTTCAACTTATTGCTTTTGCAGTAAATACAGTTGTCTTTTTTAGGAAAGGAAGGAGAGGGTTGTTGGGTCATTTTATTTATTTATAATTATTATTATTTACACCAGTTTTCTGTGTAAAACTTGTATCAATGCACACCATGTGTTGAATATGATTCAACTTAAACATAGACTGGTGCTTAAATCAGGAACTAATATTTAATTAGCAAAACTCTTCACAAATGTTGCCGGATAATTTGATCTAAAGTTCCCTCCGTCGAGTTAATAGTACTTGTATAAATCAAATAATACCCTATTAATTGAAAATTTGTAAATCGTAATGTTTAACGTCGATTTTAAATTGTTTTATTAGCGTCTTACATGAAAGCAACACGATAGCTATTACCACTAGACATCGTTAATTTTTAACCCCAGTCAAGCGATGAGGATGACATCGAAGCTAGCATCCTGCTCTCCAAACTTCCACTTCATCCCAACATGAGGACATTCAGGATAAATATATTTAACATGCATCAGCCCCGCTGCTCGTCAGAAATTTTGCTCTTATTCTAGCTAACATAATAAAAACATTTTTTAAACATTTAACCGCTATAGAACTAGCGGTTCTTCTTTAATCAGGAACATTAAAAATCGTCAATGAAATTAACGTGTGTACAAACTGTAATTTTTAAAAAAGAAGCTTATATATTAACGTACCTGGCATCCAAAGCCTGGTCAATATTTAGTGGTGTTACAACTCTTTCATTTCTGGCTTCCTGCGAAGAAGAAAAACATAATGTGTAAACAAACCTAAATAATAAATGTAAAAATTCTTCTATGCAAAGTGTTGAAAAGAACAGATTTAGCCACCAAAGGTACTATTTTTTTCTTAAATTACTCAAATTTTTCATACAAAGGTTTTTAATAATTAATACACTATCGACTGTTCCACACAATTTAAATTCTGCTATGGCTGGCGTTTAAATATAAAAGTTGACAACATTCTTTTCAGTTATTAAAATTAAGGCAAACCATAAATTATTAAATTAATTTTTTTTACAGTTAATGTAATTTAATTATCGAAACAACTTATATTACATTTTTGTCATTCTTTATTCCATCTCATTTTTCTTCTCGTTACATTCGAAACATAAAGACTTCTACAAAACAAAAAAAATGCCAACATTCTATGGCAAAAAGAATTAAAAAAAAAACGTTATATTCTACGAAAATCAAATTATTTAATTAAATATTAGAATTAAAACACACGATAAATCATTGAATGTTTAAAACTAAATGTAATTATTGCTGCAGTAAAATAAATTAATTTTTATACATGTTTTATTTCAATCCAATGGAAAAAATTCAGGAGAGATTTTTTGAGACATTTTTTTGAAAATGAAGTGCATTACTGGTGAAAGCAGGTATCAAGCATATATACAAAAACTTTTACGATAAAATTTTGAAAAGTGCCCGGATGATCCTTTTGTCGTTGGAGAATAAGCCTTTGTTGCTCTATATCCCATAAAAACAATCATTTTGTCGGACAATAGCCCTATTGGTGGCTAATAATTAGTGCATACATAAGCATTTTTAAAATGAAGGAAATCTTAAATGAAAAAGGTTTCCAGCCCTCGAATCCACAGATTAAGTCCAATCTCTTATCTTCTCATAAATTCATAGCTGTTTAACTGAGGTGTTCATTTATTTCAAAGTCAATCAATAACATCACGAAATAATTCAAATGCAGAGCAACATTAGAGTCATTAGTTTAAAAAAAAACTAGCCATGCGTATATTTTCATGACTTACTCCACACAAATGCTGTTAAATTAATCTCCATAAAAGAGATTAACACTGAGAATGCAATTGGATTTAGGTATATTAAGATACCATATCTATTGAAGAATACATGATGATCTTGCCTAATAAATATTCATTGCCATGCACCGCCTATGAATATAAAATGAAATTAAAATTACCAAGAAATGAGTCATTTATTATTTAAAAGGAAACAAATCCGATTATTAATATTTTAGTGAGCAATAAAAATGTTTATAAATCGACCCGCTCGATGACACTTCTGAATATTACTGGATTAACATATGACGATCAATCCGATCAATTGTGAGAAGCATATAAAACGATTAGCATAATTAGAATTCCAAGTTGCATCTTAGAGTTACTGTTAATTTCAAACGTTTTTTATTTTGAAAATATTCGATTTTTACTAAACACAAATCCATTGAAAGACGAGGAAATTTTTTTCTATAGAGAATGAGTGAATGAAAGTTGGGTCTTATGGCGCAGGAGCCAAAATTTGATACGCTGCGCTAAAATTTCGTGCTTATACCAGTATGTGTTATTGAGGTTGGAAGAAATGGAAGAAAATGGGCGAAAATTGATTGATAGAAGGGTCAAAAATAGAAAATGATCCTTAAGCTATCTCGGGAGCGCATCACCGGTGATAACTAAAGACAATAAATACCAAGGGAAAGTAACTGTGTTTTTTTAATGAAAGATATATTTTTTACTTTGATCAATATAAAGTAATTTTTAGCTGTCATTTTCCAAGTTACGGGGCTTGATCGAAAAGTAATGCCTCCTCAATCATTAACTGTTTAAATTGTGACATGATTTTCAAAAATTTTATGGTACTTGAAAGCTACATATGTTTTATAAATGTAATGCATCTATTTTCTTTGTTTCCAAGTGTCACTGGTGTGCTGAGATGATGATGATAGCGAAGTTTTATGATGATAGCGAAGAAGGCCAGACGTGACCATATTGCGCCAAATAAGGTAAATCTGTGATCTAGACTGTAAAACAATGAAAAAAGATTGATCGACAAGAAGGGTCAAGCGAGAAAGTAAAGTTTATTGGCGCAAGAGCCAGATATGGCTATGCTCCGCCAAACAAGATTTAACTGTGGTCTAGACAAGAAGAAATTGAAAAAAAGACAAATTGGTTGACAAGAAGGGGAGTCGAAGATATTGCTAGGGCAACCCGGGGATGCGTCACCCGTGTTTACCAAAGGCAGTAAACCCCATGGGAAAGAAAAAGATCACTAGGGGGCCTCGGGGTCATGATGCCCTACTTACCTAACAAAAGCAAGTCCCTGAGGTCCCCTGATATAATCCCCAGGGGCAGGGTGCCCGGCTATACTCCCAGACGCTGGGTACCCATTTCAGTCGCTTTTTATGATATGCATGAACTACAGTGAGACTATTCTGTAATCCCCGGTCACTTGGTGTGCTGAGAACTGAAGAGGGAGACCCATATGGGAACGAGATTGAAGCAGAGAGACGTCATTGCATCCAATCTTGCCTCTTCCCAAAGATTTGAGAGAACCTCGAATAATATCACTTTTGTTCTGGCACAATGAGATTTAAGCTTCATTTAAGCCTGATCTCTCGACAGTACCCTCCGGAATTCTTCTCCGGTGGGTTTCTCTGATAAGTCATGTGTTGAAAGAAGTGCGACGAGAAGGTTAGAAACTATGTCGAAAAGGAATACATGCAACTCTCAAATCCAAAGATATTCGAGTGACAAATAAAAAAAAAAAAAAGCTATGATCATGGTGGCATTATTTTCAATCAAATCTCGTATATTCATAAATAAATGTCTTTGATAAAGGCTAAACGATTCAAATTTACATCAAGTGATTTTTTTAAGAAAACCCCGTATGATTGTATAGTATTACTTGTTCGGATTATTGGAAATTTTGAGCAGACGATAATGAGTAATGTACATCAAGGCAAGAGTTAGGTGGTAATATTGCCACTCATTACAATTTAAATCTTGTACCACCAAAGCGGAATCAAAAGAAGAATTTGCACAAAGGTATGATATTAAAATATATATCCAATCAATAGATTTAGTTATTATTAAAACGGAATAGGGTCAAATTTGACCAGCACTCAGTATCTACCTTTATAATGAAAATGCTTAGTAAAAGGGTTGTCCAAATGAAAAGTGGGCACGTGTGATAGTTTGATAAGAACAGCAATGACACCAGCGTCATCATTCAGGGTTGTAAGAGAACTTTCGGGGAGTACGCATAGTTGGTAAACCTGTTCCAGTGTGAGCATTTAAAAAGAATGTTAACTCGTACTGAAGATGGATACTTCCAGAATAGAACAGCTCTCAGTAGAACGATTTTTTGCAGAAGAGGAACGTCATAGAAGAGGACGGATATTTATTGTCGAATATTTATGATGATCACTGTTTAGGTCGAAAAAATGGTGTAAATGTTATCGTGAAGGATGAATATCAATATTGGATCTGCCAAGACCAGGACATACACTATGATCTATAATGAATCCTTTGCTGCAACTGATGAAATGATTTCAGATAATCGAAGAGTTGCGACTCGTTACATCAGAACAGCACATTGTCTAAGTAAAGAAACGGCGCAATCAATCATCCATCAACATCTGAAAGTACAGTAAAGTCTGTGTGCAATAATACCGAAACACCTTACCCCTGCTTACAAGAAGCAAACATTTGATCCGTTTTGACGAACATACCACAGTATTTAAACGTATTGTCGCGGGTGACGAGTCAGTGTCATTACTACACACCCGAATCAAAGAGAACGAGGATGCTAGTGGAAATGTACATCTCCACTGAAAACGTCGCAAAACAATGCCGGCTGCAAGAAAAGTAATCTTGACGTTTTTCTTCGATTATATTTGGTCACTTCTGATTGATTTCCTGCCACAAAAGAGCACTGTCAATTCCGTCCAATTATGCAATGCTCTCACGAAACTTCGCAAAGCAATCCAAAAGCAAACACCTGCCTTCTCCCAAAGCAAGTTCGCCTTCTTCAAGTTAATTTCCCATCACACGTCTCCCATGAAGCCCAGACGACCATGCACAAATTTTTTTTTGTAAAGTGTTTGATTATCAAGCATACAGCTCAGATTTGACCATTGCGCAACTTTCACATTTTTGGACCATTTAAAATATCTTTGCAAGGGAAATATTTTCATTAGGACGACAAAGGGAAGGAAATACCCCAGGACTTTTTCAAAAGCAACTCGAATTATTCTACACTAAGGACAATGCCCTCCTGCCAAAACGATGGGACCAGTGTTTCAAAAATTATGGCGATTTCTTTAAAATTTCCAATAAAAGAATTTTTTTTCAACTTGTTGATTTTTCACTCGGGCAATCCAACATTTGTATTTAACATGCATACGCGTACTCAAAATGTAAAAACTAATTTTGTGAACAAAATATCTTCCGTATTTGAGCTTTCTTTAACATTAACAAGATTATACAAACATTAACTACATAATCTCTTATTAATATTGAAAGCTAAGTTATATATGTATACACACCTAGCACTACAATTTTATTAGATATGCATCTTTGACAAATTTGAAATATTTTTAGAAGTAATACGCTTAAGTATATTTTATTTGAATAATATCATGGAGAAATTATTGAGTTAAATACAGCATTAATTAAGAATCTTTGACTATTTAACACGTTGAGCTATTAAACAGAGTTCCCCTCTTAAAAAATTGCTTTAAAATGTATCAAACATATACTCACTGTTGTTTTTGTTGTCATAGCTCTTAAAATGCCATCTAATGATAATTGTAAAAGATGAGATGCCCATCGTATTTCAGCATCACTGCCGATTTCGACGCCCTCTTGACCATGTTTTAACTGAAAAAAAAGACATTTATTTCGAAAAGGGAAATAAAGTAATTTTAAAATGATGTAATGAAAACAGGATTCGTAATATCTATTATAAGGTTATAAGTATTTTAAGATCTAATATTTTCAATTTAGGAACTATATAAAGTGATTGATGTACAAGTTAAATGTGTACAAAAGTATCTTATACAAAATGATTTTTACACCAGTGATATAACCAGTGATGACCAGAGGTATTTTTTTTTTTGTCTATTGTATGAAAAAATTCCACTTAAAAGGACTGGCGTGTGAAAAAAATTCTACATCGATAAATATAAAAATAAGTTTTAAAAAAAACCCGAAATACAAGTACAAATATTTTAGACAATATGTGTAAAGATTATACAGGAATTTTCACAAAACAAATTTTTCAACATTAAATTTAAAAAAAAAAAAAAAAAAAAAAACATGATAATGTAAACACTTAACATTTCACTGTGGGGCAAAAAGGTTTTTAAACAGTAGAAAAAAAAACTTTAGAAAAAAAAAGGGAAAACGTTTTTCCCCCACAAATTTTTCAAATTTAAATAAGAGAGAGAGAATATTTTTGAATCATCACTTAAAAAGTGGACGTGTTTTTAAGAACAGTTAAAATAGTAATAAAATCTTATTTTAATAATAAAATGTGAAAAACTGATCTTATTTTTTTCCTACTTATTCTAAAAATGCTTTCTGAAATTCGTATAAAATGAGTTTTAAAAGTCAAAAGTTGCACTAAAACCTCAAAAATGGGGAAGATAAGTAACAACATACGAGCAATAAATGAAAGTCGTAAATATTTGTTTACACATGTCTGTGAGACATTTTTGAAGGAATGGGTCCATACATTCATCTCCGTGTATGGATGCGTATGTATTTATTCCAATCGAAGACATTTTGTGTATTTGCGTGAGTATATACATATAATTTGATAAAAATTTCTGTGTTATTTGACCATTTGATGAAATTTTCTGTCTACTATTTGATTCCGTATGTATGTACTATTAGTTGAAATTTTCAGCGCACGTGTTCATGTGTATTTATTTATATGTAATTTGATGAAATTTTCTAAAAATGTGTTGTTTAAATCAAGTATAAATAAATCTTACAGATCAAAATATTTAAAATTCATTTATTTTCTAAAATTAACGAAACGGTTCTTTTATAAACGTAACATGTTGCGAAAAGAAATATAATTGGGTTTTTTTTACCAGCAATTCAGATTTTAGAAGCTAATTATTATACTGAAAAACGTAAGTCAGACCTTCTATTTTTATATTATTCTCGTGATCATAAAAGGCAGTAACAAAAAAAAACAACAACATTTATAGTGTAAATTATATATAGTTTAATACAATACCCATAAATATTAAAAGCATTCAGAAGAATAAAATATACGAAAAACAGATTTGCCTTAAACTCGCTTAAAGTTGATTAAATATTATACAAACATTCACTTACAAATTATTAAATATATTTTAAAACGTTTTTATGTATTTCATTTGGTGTGTGTGTCATCAAATTTTCGATCGTTAATTTAACCAACTTCCCATCAAGCTAGAGCTCTGAAACTTTGGGAATCGTTCTTACCTAACAATGCAATATTTAGACATTTGCGGCGTTTTAACTGATATTTTCTTTAATAATGCAGTTTAGCCCAACCACTTGGCTCGATTTCAAAAATTGGCACCAAACGGCGATTTTTTTTGGCTGAACGTTAAGTCTGTAAAACGGACCAGGGTAGCCACATTTGGCAAAATACCGCCAAATAATTCTGGTCGCCAAGGGTGGTTGGGTTAAACTGCATTCCAACCATTTAATTTACCGGATGAATTAATTAATTTTAGTTAGTTCTAACGTTTTTATGTATTTCACTCAGTGTGTGTCTGTCTGTGAGTGTATCAGTGAGCTATCAAATTTTCTATCATTAATTTAACCAACTTCCCATCAAGCTATAGCTCTGAAATTTTGGAACCGTTTTTACTTGCCTAACAATGCAATATTTAGATATTTGTGACCAGTTTTAACTAATATTTCAATTTTCTTTAACAAACTTTGCCACCATATAAAAACGTTGTTTTTAAAAACGTTGGTTTTTACTCGAATTATTATTTCTCAATGAATCTTGGTAGCGAATAAACAGCCACTTATGTAGCTCATTCACTGATGAGGAATTGGAAAAAAATGAAAATTTCACATTTGTTTTCAGAATGTATTTTGTTTCAATTTGCGGACAAGTACAAATTCCATACGACTGATCCGAATGTTTTATTTGCCTGTTGCGATAAACAGGTGGAGAGTTTCCGCAAAAAGCAATGTTATTCATTTTGTATTCCAAGATGTATAACTCGACGTAAACAGTAAGTTAAACTATGTTTATCAATATGAGAGGAATCTATTTATCCAGTTTTTCACTTATAACATTTTTAAGAATTCAAGGGACTTCAAAAAATTTATCGCGTATTCGTTTTCTCTTTCGATAGAAGTTTGGAATAATCTTATGCGATTTTACCTATGTTAGAATGGTTATATGCGTAAAATAACGCTAACTTATGAGCGTTTATCCTCCAGCAAGTAAACCGATATGAATAAAATTTAAATGAAAATCTGTTTAAGTTTACATTTCCCCGCTTGTTTAAATAAGAAGTAACTTGTATAAATATTTACAGCATCCATAAAAAAGATTTTCTCCACCGTTTCGATAGGATATTTTTCATTTTGAAATTGTTCTTGACTCAAAACTTTCAAACGAGAATTTTCTTCCCTCTCGCGCGGCCCATGAGCTATTGACAATGGACTGCGCAATTTTAAACCACGATGAAGAGAACGAGGATGGCACCTCAGTTCACTCTCCTAACTTCCACTCCACACTAACTTTGATTACTTTGAGTCACGGCAGATTTAACATGCCTGAACTCCGGAACACGTCTTCAATAGGACCAGGACTCAAACATTTGAATCGATGAAAACAACGCCGGCCACGAACTTGCGACCACGACACTACAGCAGCCCCTTTTGAGAGATGGGATGTTAGTTATTTACAGGGGCGAACCGAGGGGGGCACGAAGAGCCTCGAGTTTTTCAGTGTATGTACTTACGTGTAGGAATATAAAAAAAAGAACTTTGTTTCTGTGAGTATATTTACATATAAATGAGGTGTGTATGTGTTTAAAAGTTGGTATTAGAAGCGCTACTGCTATATTTTTACATAAGAAGTTAAAACTTGCACAAAACAGTTTTAGCTTATTTCGTTCATAAAGACGTTAAAAACAATTTTTTAACACCAAAAAGGGTAGATTAATAAGTTTTTTTTTTTTTTTTAATATATGTTTTTCTGTTGGATGTAAATTGTTTTTCTTTTAGTCTTAAGATTTTATTCCCTAAATCATTGTAACCATTTAATTTTAATCAAACAAATGTTCATTACATAATTGTATTTACAGTTTGTATGGTTACCCTTACAATAAAAGGGGTCTCTCGGAGATTTCCTCCCCGGGCCTCGATAACTGCAGGTTTGCCACTGATTAGTTGATAAAGTTTTGTTTCGATTTGTAGCGTAAAAACTAGAATTAATTACTTCGTTCCAAAAGAAAGATAAGGCACATTTCGAACTTTAAGAAGTCTCCAAGAATTTTAAACATAAAACATCAAAAAACTACGTTTTTATTAAAAAAAAAAAAAAAAAAATTGGAAGACAAAAAAATAAAAAATACATTGATAAGAAATACTCACTAAACAGTGAAAAAAAAATTTTTTTAGACACTGCTGAAGTACTCACTTGTTTTCTGTGAAAATAGATGTTTCCTAAATGAAGTACGGAAGCTAGAATCCTGAAAATAGTGTCTTGTTCTTCTGAAGTGAAACTGAGAACTTGCATGGCTGCTAATAACGCTCTGAAGTCTTCAGCGTCATCCTTTGATTTGATCTTGAAGCATCCTCCCTAATAAAAGGAGGGGGAAATGGAAAAAAACGTTGAAATCTTTTTTTGATCGGTACAATACTTTCACCGAACAAGAAAAAGAAATAAAATTTCCTTTTATCTTTTTTAAAGTACTTTACCTTTGCCGTAATTCACATAGATTCTAATTTAAGAAATTCAAAAGGTTCATATTTCAATTAAAAATATTTATTGCGCAAGCGATTGCTTCTATAAATGGTTTTTATATGTTGACAATATAAAAGATTAAAATTACATATCAAATTTTGATAAAAAAAATTATTATTAACTCGAAGACCTTTAATTTATTCTAGTTTTTAATGACAACGTGCCAAGCAAAAATAAAAAATGATAAATCCTGTGGAGTGAATTATAAAATTTCAAATTAAAAAATTCATAAGATTTTTCAATTTTACATTCTAGCTTTTCTTCATTTACTATTTTTTTTCTTCAGATAAATCAATTGAAAATCGTTTTTTAAGTTTTACTGATATTTTAACGTCAGTTAGAAAATAAATAGAAAAGATTTACTTTTCTTTTAAAATCTTGGCTCAAAACAAATACATGAAATTCTGATTAGTTTTTCCAAAATCCGAAGTTTACACGTGTTCAAAATTAATTCAATAACAAATTTAATTCAAACTTATTGAAACTTGATAAAGAAAAGGGTGATTTTCTTAAACTAAAATTATATCCATACATCAATCGTCTTAAAAACTAATACCGGAACACAACGGTAAATTTATCATACCAAAAAAAAAAAAAAAAAAAAAATGCAAAGTTGTCACATTTATGAATTAGTTGATGCAATATGACTCACTGCTGATACAGATTAGTTATATATATATATATATAAAGAAGCAACACAAGGGCTATTGGCGACGGACCTAGTAATTTTGAGCTTCGGTTAAATGAGGAGGGTAACACCTGAGCTGGAACCCTCGCGCCTAACTTCCCCATCACGCCAACGGGTGGACTTTGAACCTCTACCAGATTTAACGCGAATAATCCTTGACGGTCATTTGCTGCGTCAGGGCTCGAACCCACAACTCGACGGAAACAATGACCAGGACAACTCAGTTATTGCGGCTTGTACTTTAACGGAAACATATCCTTAAAGTTTGCCCGTGGTGTGGTGTAAAAGCTTGGAAATGTGGAGTACTACCTCAGATGTCCATGATGAGGAAGGAACAGAATTTTATTCAAATATCATTGACTTCACGACAGACTTAACGTGCATCATCCCCGGCTACACGACAGGTCTTTACTGGCATCAAGGCTCGAACCTATGACTCGACGAAAAAAGCCAGTCGCTAGTCCGCGACCAGGACCATTAGGCTACCGCGGCCGGTAAAATAAGGAGCCAATAGGGTACTTAGGGATCAGGATTCCTTACTTACTTAAAGATGGTAAAACCCTGAAGGATCAATTTTTAATATGACAACGTTCATTCAAAAATATTTTTAAACGTTTCCAGACAGGTAAAAATAATTCCCACTCAAAACAAATTTCTGATTTTTTGAGAAACCTTTCACGAATATACAACGAGTTTTATTATCCCCGAGGGGTGCCTTAAAATCCAACATGTAGGAATCGGTGGGCTCCCGTTTTAAAGCCAGTTATGGCGAGATGTCATTTTGGCTATAATTTATAAATTGTCTAATTTTATGCTATTTTGAACATGACAATATTCAAAAATTAAAAAAAATAAAAAAAAAAAAAAAAAAAAAAAAAAAATTCTCAATCAGGTATAAAAAACTTCCATTCATTATAATTTAATTGGGAAAACACACACACATTTCTCGTAAACAATAAATATTTCCCAATGAATTTTTAAAAGATATAATTACGTTCAAGCAAATGTAATATAAAAAAAAAACTAATAGAAAAAAATATTTCTTCTATCATTTTTTATTTTTACTCGCCTTTTTGAAGGAAATAACAATTGAATAACACAACACAAAAAAAGAAGGAAAGGAAAGGAAAATATTGTTTCTTTCATCATTTTTAAATTTCACAATTTCTTTTTCTCCCCTTTACATAAAACTTTTTCACTCTATTCTCGTTTAACAATAGAATAAACCTGTTCTGTATTTCTTTTGACGCCAAATAAGTTTTAATGGATACATTTTCCTATGTGCATTGGATGGCTTCTTGAAAAGCTGTAATGTACTTACACAAATGTAAAAATAAAACATCGAAGCAGTAACACACCACCACAAGTTCCCAACTCTCACCTGGTTGAGATAAAAGTAGTTGTCCGCAGTTTGCAGTCCGTATTTCTCTTTCTCGGTGTCTGCCAGACCACTCAGCATTTCGTAGAAGACGTGATAGTTACGTTCGTCCGAGGCCTGAAACAGTTCCACACCATTAGACATGTCAGCGAGATAACTTCTTAAACTAACGACTTCCTGTGAGGAAGTGCTTGTTCAGGAAAACAAGAAGGTGCTACTCTACCTGTGTAACTATTCTTGATTTTTCCAGTAAGTACTCGGTACTTCTGGCTCCTGTTATGACGCCACTGCAAGAGGGGAAAAGCTGCAGTTATTGAATGTGTTAAGTTAGAAAACAGAACATGAATGTGGATTCCTACAGAATAGGTAACATACAAGGGTTGATTCAAAAGTAATGTCTCCATTGCTATTTTTTAAATTTAACCTGAAAATTATGTCTGAAAATTACAAGTGTCATAATTAATTCACTTGTTTCCTTTGTTCTCGCGTGTTGCTGGTATTTTGAGTATTAAAAAAGATAATATGAAGATGCGGTTGAAGTAGA
>BMAW01009098.1:309219-349269 GCA_019974015.1 Nephila pilipes | reverse complement strand
ACACACACACACACACACACACACACACACACATATATATATATATAATACGTCTCTGTGTGTAATTTATATTTATTTTTCTTTCCAACATAGATATACATATATTTATTATTATGTGCATGATGTATTAATTATGTTTTAAAAATTAATGATGAAAATCTACCCTACATGGTTTAATTAATTTGTATCCAGCTGAATATTCTGTTTACGTCTTTCTTAGGAGTATCTCATAAATAATAATTTATATTGTAAACATATTATTTTTTATCGAAACATTTTTCCTAAAATTTGAAGCCTATGACCAATTTTTGTTAACGGGTCATAAATATTGTCTCTTTCTACTTAATAATTCTTCTTTCGAGTAAAAAAATTAGGGCTTTCCAAATATTCGATCTCAATTCTTTCCATGTTTAAAAAGAACAATTTTCTACACGTGCTTGGCAATTTAGTGCATCTCTCCAAGCCCATTATTTTTGCATTTAGATGACAAGGAAAAAATGCCGCAAGCAAGTTGATGCTATTTTGAGCCCTTCTAAGACGTCAAGTTGATCCAACGAATAATAATTCCCATAAATCTTCGTACTGCTTCCAGAAGAATATTTTAGATGGAACGCGGTTTGTGGTCGCAATAATATTTCTTTCTCTGACAGAAATAGCTCACAAAATTATAGATTTTACTCTATGGTTCAAGTATTAGTGTAAAAAAAAGTTTAAACATAAAATTTTCTAACCACGTAATAATATTTATTTTTAAACATGCGATTATAATGCTTGAAATTCAAGATTTTTTTCTAAATAATATATTCTTTAAAAGTTAAATGACATTGTAAAATTTTCTGGAGTGTATAAATAATATCATGTAATGTATTTAATCCAAATGAAACATGAAATTTATGAAACATTTTCAATTTTACTGTTAAAGTAATTCCTATGAAACAAATAATCTAATTTTAAATATCTTACATAGCCTGATGATCCAAATTTGAAGTATTAAACTAAAATCAACATGAAACAAGTAGTTTGAAAGATGTTTCAGTTAACGTATGTTTAGTGTAAGAAATATGAAAAAAAAAATTAAATTTTTCTCCAATTCAATAGCAGTTATCCTAAAATGAAAAGCGCAGATAGTTATTAAGGCTAATTTAGATTGAAAACAATACTATTTCGTTTCTTCAATTGAACATAGAAGAATGTATTGTAAAATATAATATTTTGATATAATTGTACAATTTTGTAATTTAAGCAAAGTAAATTAAAAAGTAACATAATTAAATAAATTTTAAATTATAATATTTCCAAAATATCTTTTTTTAACTAAATTTAAAATTCGAAGACGTTATTTTGACCTTTAAAGTTTTATTTTGTTTCAAAAAACTATAATTTTCTTACCGAGAAACATATTTCTTGAAGTTCAAAATTATTTATAAGTTTTTGTACTGTTTTTCAACACTGACACTAAGTAAGCAAAATTAATAAAACCAGTTTCCAAAAACAAATATTTAAATTTATTTATGAATTTAATTTAATATTCATCTCAAAAATATTTTAATGGGGTCATAAGTGAAAATGAACGACTGACTACAAGTTTTTCTTATAATGAAAAATTTCTGCATCATATACTCACACCATAAATCAACATTTCGTTATAAATTGCAAATGTCCTGCAGATTTATATCATCTTGTTTCAAAGTGATTCAATCACTCCCATGTATGTCTTATTATTGCTTTAATTGTTGATAATGTGATTTTCCTTTTTTCCCCCCTTCTAAATATTATCTATTGTCTATACACGTGTCTTGATTAGTTCAAGAATAAATCAACTTTACACACTAAGAAATAGATACATTTTAAAAACAATTTACTCATTTTCTATATTCCAGTGATTAAATGTAGTAAAATTAAGTCAACACTTGCCTTTTACTTCTTAAGGAAATTTATTTTGATATTTCTTTTATATCTAGGATGGAACTAAATATTATTTGGACTTCTTATGTTTATGTCAATTCATTGTTAAATAAAATATATTTTACTTTATTTCAAATATTTCAGAAAGCTCTTAATTGGTAATATTCTAAAAATATAAATAAAATGTAATAAAATTAAAGGAATATTTCATAAAATAAATATCGAAAATTTTCCCTAAAAATAACCATAGGGTAATTTACAACAGACACATACAGAAATTGAATTACCTCAAAGTAATATATCTGTTTGGATAAGTTTGTATTATTGTTATTATTATTATCTACATCTCACTTATATTTATATTCAATTTCTTTTATTTTCATTGATATGTATTTTACATAAAATAATGACATTATCATGTCACACACTAGCACCATCTATCAGTATTTATCTTCTATTTAAATCAATTGTATTTCCATTATTAATTGTCATTTATTATTTTTCATTTTATGCTAAATTTCTGTCTCATCTTTTTTAATACATATTATATGTAAAATAATTATTTCTTTATGCTATTCCCACGCCATCTACCCAGTACTTATCTTTGGCGCGATGCAACTTCCTTGTTTTGTTTTGAGGGAGATCTGGTTAGGCGGGAGATGCCATTAATGTACTGTGTTCCCCGCACGAAGCTGCTGTCTGATGTTAAAATAAATTACTTTGTTTCTGTTACAAAGTTTTTTTAGTCCTGTTTTAAGGTTTTTTTTTCGACTATTTGGTTCCCCAGGTGAGGACGATATTATCTGCTTGGAAAGATAAGTAATAAGTGAAATTTCTTTGTATTTTTGTTACATTTTCTTTAGTGGATGAAGTTTTTATGCGAGGTCAAGCGAAATAGGCTGTCTCTCGTATTATTAAGGCATGTTTTGAAAATTTAAGTAAATAAGAATTGCTTTCACGTATTGAAAGACTTGATATTGTTTTTAAAGATTTTGACCAGAATGATTCTACGTTACCTGATGCGATGATGCTACGTTACCTGATGGAAGTCAAAGATTTCGAAGACAAATATTTTGATATAAAAGCAAAATATCAGAGCGCTATGAAAGCATGAAATAGATAATCGTACTTGAATTCTTTATCCATAACCTCTGAGAATCATAGTACAAACAATTTCAAGCTTCCCCATTAAACATTTCTCAATTTAGTGGAAAATATACTGGCTGGCTAAATCTTAAGGATTTATATTTAGCTACTGTGCGCAACAATGAGTCACGTGCAAATGTTCAGAAATTTCAATATTTAATAGATCTTTTGGTAGAAGAGCCAGCATTTATAAAAATATATTCCTATGTTTGAAAAACATCTGAAGAGACATTCAACAAATTATTGATTCTTCATGGTAGAAAAAATCAAATTGTTACGTCACTCATCAAAACATTCCTTGATTACCCCTCCTCCCCTGTATCTCATGAAAATTATGTTAGTCTAAGACAGTTAGCTGACACTTCGGACGAAGTGATTCGTGGTTTAAAATCACCAGGAGAAGCAGCTTCATCCAGAAACATTTATATACTTTATTTGCTTCTACAAAACTTTGATCTTGAGACGCGTCAATAATGGGCTCAGAAAACAACAAATGATGAATTTCCTTCATTAGATTCATTTTTTTTAATTTTTAATATTCTAAATGTATTTCATTAGAAGTACTTAATAATAATGAAAGTGAAAGTAAGGCTAACGTCAGAATTCAAGATTCTACTTTAAAGAACATATTATTTTGAAAAACAAGGCACAGAAATAAATAACTACATTAATTGTAATGATGTTCATAAGTTAAGTAAATGTTATAAATTTAAAACCTTAGATTTTAGATCAGGAAAAGATATGATTCGTAAGAATTTATTGTGCTGTAATTGTTTTGGTCAACATCTTATAAGCAATATCCTTCCCAAATAAATTGTAAAATATGTAATAAACGGCATAATATATTAATTCATGAAGACTGTATAGCAACAAAAAATGTAGTTTTACATTCATCCCTGGCAAATGAGTAATCTCCGAGAGAAAGGAAATCCCTCAATTTATCTTGTAATACCGTCCACGTTCGCAGTATTTTGCTTCTATAAACTGTAGTGGTTACTGTTTCCGATTCATCAGGTCAAAGTCATGAATGCGAAGCTTTTTCAGGTAACGATTCCAAGGCGACTTTCCTTTCTGAATCATTAGTAAATAAACTGCGTATAAGGAGATGCTCGCATTAATGCTAAAGGGCTTGGCTCTTCTGAAACAGCTATGGATCTCGGCTTAGTTAATATGGATATAGCTCTCATATATGGATCAGGTAATAATAATAACAACCAAAATAGAAACTGGTCCCAACAGTATATATATATATATATATATATATATATATATGCATGTTAATACACGCATTGTGTGTAATAACAGAACAGTCATAACGTAATAAATTGCTGCTCAATATAAAATACAATAATTGCAAACCAAATCCGTCTGCTACACAAGAACGATTTTAAAGTGAAATAATTTTATCGGCTGTCATAATTAAAAATGACGAATCAGAATAAGTTTCATTCATTTCCATCAAAAGAAAACTGTTTTTGTGGCTACAGAGCACAGAAACTAGGCACTTGATGAATGGAATGCTTCCCGGTTTGCGGAGTTAAGATTTCATCACCATAATGTAGATAACATGGTCTGTGAGTCGTGCAAGCTGCACTAAGTCATGAATTTCACTCGTCATCTGCTTACACGGATGCATACATTTGTCCCATTAAAATAACGTAAATATTTGTCTTTTCCAGCACTTACATCCACGTTTTTGCTGACCACGTACATCCGCTTATAACCAAAACTTCCCTCTATGATTCTGTCTATTTACAACTGGGCAATGCATCTTGTCACGAGGCTAGAACTTTTTCAGTCTAATTTGAGAAAATTGATTAAGATTTTCACTTGCAACAATGATTTCATAAATTGCACAATATCAACCTAATGGAGAATTTGTTAAAAGGTCTGTTAAAAGCTCCAAAATACTTTCTTCTAATTTGGTTCCAGAAAGAACTCCTATTTCATTATCATGTGCTATAATAGCCCTCCACAGCGAACTTAGCAATTTATCAGGTCAATCATTAGGAGAATATCAACTACCATCAAAGTCAGAGGAGGCCCTAAACGATAGCTAAAGTTAATAGTAGTGTTCCTAATTTTTTGGCCGCTGACTATATATATATATATATATATATATATATATATATATATATATATATATATATATATATATATATATATATGTATGTATATTGTCTCTTCAGAGAAACAGGGGGAATGTTGTTGATTGACAACTGTTTCGCATATTTTTTGTTCCATTAACACATTTCCCCCACAATAGCGCTTATAAGTCTTGAAACTCAGTTAAAGTTAGCATTTTCTTTCAGTAAAAGCTGTAGTTCTTTTCAGCAAGCCGATCAGGGAAAAAAACATACTTGGTAACTAATCAATTAAAGATTTCCTTTTCAGATCGGTTTCCTAAAGAGTCAACAACCGAAATACTTCACCTTGAGTCTAAAAAAGCATTTCCTCAAAGCAGAAAAACATCAGGTCACTGAAGTGGAGAACCAAAACTTGGATATAGGACGGCAGTACAGGCTGGAAGTATTGGTTTCACATATCATTGATACAAACTTGTGTCTGTGAGTCTACGATATCCAATCATAAATCGCGATCAGTGGTATAGGCAATACTTCATAAAAGCCTGGCAGCTAAACTAAACTTGTCTATGACAACCGATGATGTCTATGGAATATATCTTAACTATCATCAATTCTACAAAGGTATATCAATTACAGTAATGGTCAATAAAGGCAACCCATTCTAAACCTCGTCTGGATAGTCCCCAGATTAATCCGTATCTTTAAGATGCTAATGGAAAAAAAGTATTCGCTTGCTTCTTTCAGGGAAAACGAACATTAATAAAACCCCTTAAAAACTGACCAGACAGATAATTTCTTTTCAACTTGGTTTTCTAAAGTATCAACCCAGACGTTTGCAGATTTTTAGACCGTGTTTTAAATCATCACCATCACTTAAGATCAACCAATCTTCAACAGAGAATTTTAAAAAAAAGCAATCCCCAAAGTGGTTCGCCGTTGGAAAACCATCCCTCATTTCGTATACTGCCGAACTCGACAAATAATTTTGTTTCAACCAGGTTATCTTAGGCGTCTTCAAGAAAGATCGCAGATGTTTTGCCCGGATTTCGAATCATCATCATCCCTCAAGATACACTAGTTTTTCTTTAACAAGAAATGAAAAACGATCCCGAAAGAGTATCGCCTCCGAAAAACTATGCCTTATTTCGCATAATGCTAGAGATGAGCTTCCAAGTCTAACCAATGAGCTAATGCAATACATTTTTATAACAATAATGTGGTTAAATAACTTTTTAACCTATTATGAAAACTGGAAAAAAGCTCATGTTCTGTTTCCTTTAATCTTTATCTTTGTTTTCTAAAATTAAATTTGCATAAAGAACAATTCTTTTTATTGCATCTTATTTTAGTCATTTCGTATTCAAAAATTTATAATCCTAAAATATCAATCACGGAAATTTTTAATGATTTCTAATGCTATTTTATTTCAATAAGTTGTAAATTCTATTTATAAATGAAGGTCAATCATTGAAGAATTTAAGAAGACTAATTGATAAGTTAAAGTGGAACTTTTTGAGTTAAAACGTGTTAACATCTTTTATTTTCTTTTTAAATAAAGAGCTTCTCACTAAGTTTTACTTTTCATCCTGCATGTCCCCTTTCTTTCTGAAAAATTTCCTCTGAAAAAAGAAATGACTTAGGAAATGCTTTCGGTCTCCTTTTTCTTAGTGGACAATTGGGTCTGGACACTACAGAACAGCTCCCCAGTCCATCTCGCAAATGGGCTAGAGAATCTGCGAAGAAAGAAAATACTTTTACAAGGGTACCATTCACTTTCGTTTACTCACACTTTTTTCCCTTTTATTTTTTTTCTTTCTATTCTTGTTTATCTTCGGGCTCAAACTCTACCTCTTAGAAGATGATTCAGAAAATTGTCGGAGCCCATTAAGGGATGTTAGCATTTGCAAAGGTGGTGGGCGTGACAGCTTTTTTCAATTCTGTATCCACGCAGCTTTGAACAAAGGAAGGCAGTAATTTCCACGTAGAACAAGAGAATTCCAAAAAGTTTTGTATGGAATTTCGATAGTTATTCAGTTTTGTTTTACCTTTTGTCTTCCTTTTCCTCGCTTCTTCAAAGTGTTGCTGTTTTCTTTTATGAATTATATGTCAGTTGACGTGAAGTAATTTGTTATTCTTTATATGAAACATTTACTCGAATGGAAATGTTTTTCTTGAAATTCTAATAAATTGAGAAACATATTTAGATCTAATAGAGATTATTTTTATGATAAAAGAAAATACATGTGAATGTTTTTTTTTTCTTAACAGAAAGCAACGCACGAAAATATTTTATGTGGAGAACGGACTGGTATTAACAGGGAATGTGTTCATTTTTAAGGGTACCAGGACATGCGTGAGAAAATAAAATACTGTATTTAAGATTCTTTCTTCATTCTGACATTTATGTTTCAAAATTATTCAATGAACTTGAGTTTTTTCGGTACTTCATAATTATAATTTGTTTTTTCTTGAAATATAAAAAAAATTGAATCAAAAAGTATTTTAGTCTTTGTGTTGAATATGGACATGATTGTTCAAATACGTTTGCATTTAAATACCATTTTAAAAATAATATTTCATAAATATAAAAAATATTTTATAAATACAATACGCAAAAAATGGAGAGCCTACTTTTTCCTCTCTCATGAAATTAATGTTCATTTCCTTTGAAAACATTATAGATTTTTTTTTATTTTGGAAATTTTAATATTTTTTCTTTTTCTTCATATACAAATTATTTCTTGAAACTCAGGTATTAGAAAAAAGTTTTTAGATTCACTATATGCATGGATATCCTTAATATAAGTATAAAAATAATGAGCCATATTAAATAATAGTTTCGATAAAATGGTACCTGAATTCCAATATATGTCTCCCTCACCTACCATGTCCATATTCAACCAATAGAGGAAAAACGCTCTTTTCAACAAAAAAGTACTTTTATAGTCCTATAGAGTGATTAAAATATTATTAATAGGCACACAAAAACATCTAAGCTCTACTAATAATATGAAAAGATATATAACACAAAAACAACATGTCTTAGTTAGATATGGTATACCACAATTCCTCGCATGTCTAGTACCCTTAAAATATTAAGGCATATTAATAAGTATAATAGATAAAATGTGCCGTAAATCCAACATAAAAAGAAGTAAAGTGACAGCTGTAAGTAGTCAAAAAAGTGTATCATTTCTTAATAAAATGATACATGAACATTTCTATTCTTACATGAATATTTCTATTAGACTTAGTTTTTGTGATCGGATATTTTAAATGTAAATAATATCAATTTACTTGTGTGATTTGAAATGTTTTAATTAATGTGAAAAATACTATAATAATATTATTTAATAATAATCAGCTGGAGTATTATGTTAATGAGCATAATTTTTGAAGAATTGCTTATTATACAAGAAATTATATCCGGAGATCATTGAAATCTCTTACGAATAAACTGCAAGTTAATTAACACTAGCATTAATTTTAGTATATCATATTTTTTAATTAATAAGTACATCTATGTGCTCAATTTGGGAAAATAATTCATTATATTTTACTGACATTTCTTTTAAAAAAATGTTTAAGTTTCAAGTGTACAAAAATGAATTATTGAGAGTGTCATTTGATTATTCGGTAAACATTTATTCGGGATGTACGGATGAAACATTTAGGTTTCTATTCTTGCTAAACTAAGTACGAGTTATATACCACAATATATTTACACAGGTGCCCACAATTTAAGAAAAAATCAAGAAAAAAACGATTAGTCAAAAAATTACATTTCGAAAGTCATGAAACTGAGACACAATATACAACATACATAGTAAGATATAAAAAAAGCATGAAAATTAAGTATTAGACAATGATGATGTATTAGAAACTAGAACACGTATAAATTAAAAAATTGCATGAGTCAGTTTGATGAAAAATGTCTTCAATAAGGAGTTTGGTCAGCCCTAAAAGCAATATAGCATATGAAATATTGTTAAATATATGTTATCAATGTGTTTGCTGGGCAATGAGAGCCAATGCACTTGCAAAGAACTTGCAAGCACAGCAAGGGTCTCACGAAGCGTATTCGGAGTAGCAACACGTCTTCCTAAAGCATCCAAAAATATCGACGAAATTCAAGTTCGCTAATCGAGCTAGGCAACTGAATTGTTTGGTGCTGAACTTAATCCATTGAACCATTGAGAGCGCTGTGCGCTCTAACGTCTGTCGTTCTGTAGCACGAAATCATTACCTATTGCACCAACATAAGAAATCACATAAGCCTAAAAAATGACATCTCTATAAAAGGAGCAATCGTGGCTCTAGGTGGAAGGCCATGGTGGTCTATGTGTCTACCCAGAGATACCACTGCAAAAACGCAGACACTGCCTCCTCCCCATGAATCTTTTTCACGGATATTTGATGGAGGATAAAATACTTCCAGTTCTCTTCAAATCAAATAGCGTCTACTAATACTTTAGAAACTAAACTCAGATTTATTCATGAAAAGAATGGATTTCCTTTGATTTGCCGTCTTGTGTATATGTTGACCTGTTCACCTCAAATTTTTTTTCTTATAACTTGAGGTGATACACTCACAGTTGGCTGGTTGTCAAGCGTAAAGACAATATTCGTGAATCCTTTTACGCATGATAGACTTTGCCAGTAACCTTTGGATGGCTCCTGAAAGAGATCCATCGGAAGTTGAGTTGGGTTTGTGGTTATTTTTCTTCGTGCACATAACGAAAAATATCGGTCAATACCGCATATCGCAGCGCTTGATCGTCTTTGGTTGAACGTTCTGGATGTCGAATCTGGTTTGAAACTGCTGCCAAAGCTTATGAACCACAGAAAAACTCACATTCAATCATCTGGCTACATTTGTCTGAGTTTGATTAGCGTATAGTTTTTCAATAGATCGTCATCGCAGTTCTTAGGAGAAATTTTGCTTCAAGGATCATTGTAACGACTTGGCTATCCCAGACTTCTTACCATCACAGCGATATCTGCAGCCTTACTCTCTAACATGCATTTGTCTTCTCTTAAAGACAGCCTAATTCGACAGCTGCATCACTATTTTGCATATTGCCGTTTTCATTCAGCAACCTATTCAAATTTAATACGGATTGTTTTAATTTTGAACTAGTTATCGCTATTTTTGGGGAATTCTTCCATAATAATTCAGATTATGAACAATAATATTACTTTTTTTCATTTTTTTATATATCAGAATCCTAAAAATATTACTTTCCGTTTCACGCAAGATCTTTGAAAAATATTGAGCAGAAGAGTCTCTATCGCCAAATGCTCAAGACCCTAAAATAAAATTAAATTCTATTTTTTGTAACCACTCTAACTCAAAAATATTCGTGAAGAATATTATGAAATTGGAAATTTATGCTTTTAAAGGCTAATAGGCGTATGTGGAAAGAAATAGGAAAACGTATTTACAAAATTGCTTTTAGAAGTTAATTAATTATGTTAATAATCAATACATAATCGCATTAAGTTATAATCTATTTATATTCCCATTATAGTAATAAACTGTTCACATTCCAGTAAACTAATGCGTTCATATCATTATTAAATGCCACTTCATTCAATGCTTTTTGAGACAATAACATTAGCTTCAATTTTATTTAGTTGTGATAACAATTGCGAATACTATTAAGAGTGTTGCATTTCTTTTGTCGGCTGAACAAAAAGTTTTAAATAAAGAGTATGATTAACTGCTTGTAAATACTAACCCTCTGGAATATAATATTTACTAATGTATACACATTTAATGAAGATAAACAATTTACGTAGCAGGGCATAAAGTGAAAATACTTAAGGATTTCTTCGTCAAATATCGTGAAAAAGGGTCGTTTTTAAAACCTTAGTTTCAAAATTCTGAAATAAATGCATGAAATTACATTTTGTTATCTGATTTTTTATACTCACATTCTTTTATTATTCTTGATTCTGTAGGATTTTATATTGATATTTACGAAAATAATTAGAATGAAATGATTTTCATTGCCAATTCATCCTTGGGATATAACATTTTTGAGAAACCGCTTAATTCGTATTTCAGACCCTGGTTCCCGATTCTTTTTAAATATGAAAAATTAATATTATATTATATATGATAAAAAATTATATATTTAAACAATAACGAAGCTTCAATACTTGTGATATATGTTGAAGAAGACTTTGAAAACTCATTAAACTAACTTAAAAAAAATAATATACACACACACACACACACATCTATTAATTATTTGTCAAGTAATAAATAAACAAGTTACTTTAAAATGCCAAGGAAAATATTTTTACAAAATATTTGAAAGCTCATAATGAGAAATAGAATCAGCTTTCGAATTCTTTTTTCACTTAAATATGAAACAATTCATGAACTAAATTGTGTTCAATGAAATAGGGCGTTTATGTAAATGAGACTTTTTATGTAGTAGCCAAAGTCTTTCATTTTAGTATCAACTCAAAAGCATCAACTAATTAAGTATAAAGTTATAACTGAAAAAACTTTGAGATAGCAAAGAGAAAAAGTCTTATAAAATGAGAAAAAAAATATTTTGGAATATGTATTCCGTCCTTCTCTCTCTTTAAAAAAATAAAGTCTTAGTATATAGTGGTCACTACAATTTTGAATGAATATTGAAACTTTCTGATATTAAACATATCTGTGCATTAGCGTAAGATTATTCAATGCTGGTAGCCTAACAAAAGCGTTCTGTACAAACTATTACATAATGTAACTACTACAGAGATATAAATTGCGGTCATTAAAGCTTACAACGCAACATAAATAGGTAACAATTAATTTTCTATATCATGTAAGCTACTGCAGCTGTTTTCCGCTCCTTAGTTACAGGCATGTGAGGTGTACAGTTAATATTAATTATCTATATTTCTAAATTATCGATAAATACACAAGCAAATAGTATTAATATAATTTAAATAAAGCAATTGGAGTGGGAAAAAATTTGACTGTAATATTAATTGGTTTTATTTACCAAGCTGTTACCCATCTGTTTATTTGCCTTTAAATAGATTAACATACATGAAACTCAACGGATAATATATCAGTAAGTTGAAATCCTTTAAATCTAATTCAAATCTCATTTTCATTTTTGAAAGGTATTTGACATAAATGTACAATTTTCAATCAGATCTAAAAGATCAACTTTCGATTAATTAAATTTTGAATAATTGACGTTCAGAATATTTATTTTGTTGTTTTAGTATTTACAATTATTTCCTAGTGTTTCGTTGCAGAAAACTTTAATTCGTATTTGCATTACCTTATTATTCCCAATCGCATAAAATCTCATTCGAAATTGAATAAATTATTGACTTTATTCATCATAATTCATGAACAGCAAACATTCCGTGGCAATAACCAGATAGTTGTTTCTAGTTTTCCCATGCATAAATTGAAATGCTCCGCTTCTCTCTTTGTGTATTTTCAATGTTTCATTTAATTGCATTTAACGAATGGTTTATATCTTCATGGAGTATTTAATTACAGATTTTACGACACTGGCAAACAGAAGATGTTTTAACATTGCATTAAATAATGAAAAATTAAGGGAATGAGGTCAACAACTTTGGATATTAAATCTTTATTTTTATTTCTTTATTTGCGAATCTGATGTATTCGGAGTATTTATTTATTATATTCTCTCAAATATAGATAATGTACGACTCGAAGTACAAATTTGTGAATTTGAGAAATTCTATAAAAATTTTAATTATGTTTGTAAATAAAGCCAAAAATTCAGTAATTGGATTTACAATAAATAACAACATCGTCCCTTCATTATTGTATTTCTATTTTAAAATACATTTTCCAAGAAAAATAGACTCAATTTTATCAATTACAAGAAAATAACCTTAACATTATTGTCACAAATTTATTTCTATTTCTAAGAAAACTTAAGGAATGGAAAATAAAGAACAAATTAATTATATTTCAATACCTGAATGATACAATACATTAATTCTAGAAAATACTTTATGGTACTTTAACCACAAAATCACTACATTTATTTCAAATCATATAAATCTGCTAAAACTTTAAACAAAGCCTTAGAGATAATATTTAATAAAATCTCCTATCAGAAATTATATAAAAATAAATTATCAATTTTTCTCCGATGTCCCATTTAGACTGAAAAGGAAGTCAAAAGTTAAAAATTTTGGAATAAAATTTGCATCAATTTTAAATACTTAATAATCTGAATTTCTTACATCTTACGCATTAATCTGAATTTCTTATTATCAGACGACGGAATAACTCCAAAATTTTCAGAAATTAAGAAGAATACCAATTAGTCAATCAAAATTAAGTCAAGAGGATGGTATTTAAATTAATATCTTTTTTCGTCACGTTTCTCCAAAATATTCAATATAATTCATATGGGCTCTACAGTGCTTATAATTTCTCAATTTAGTCTTTCGTAAAAACGAAATTTGAACTCACGATCCAAAGGTTTCTCATTTACTAGTCTATCACCATTACTTCTAAGAAAACGTGTAAATTTTATTTTATTATATTTTACTTGAATTTTTATTTCTTTGAATAAGATATACCCAGGTATATATCAAGTTTAGTACAAAACTATAACTACTTAATTCTTATTAGAAATAACAATCCAGTGCTATAAGCAATGAAGAATATCAAAATGCATTAATAATACACGTAGTGTCATTTACTTGCATATAAATAAGCTAATTGATTGATTGATTGTTTATCAGTGTACAATTGGAAACAATGCGAGTGTTACTGGTGACGTACCTCAGAATTGTGAACTCATGTCAAGCAATGAAGACAACAAATGAACTGATAAGTAATGATTTTTAAAAAGAAGTATTTCTTTTATCTCATTATTTTTTTTAAAAAAAATGTATTTCTGTCAAAAAAATAATAATTTTAAGTATATGAATACATATTTAATCTCCTTTACAAATATTTAGTATTTGTGTGATAATTCAATACATAAATTATTAAATTGTTCAAAATATTTTACACTTTATCAAATATAAAACATTTATAGAGTGCATTAATGACACTTTCAAGGACATTAATAAAACATTTTTTTAAAAAGATTTGTATTTTATGCATTTCTGAGCTACCGTTTTGAAAATTTCTTAAACAGTAATAAATAATTAATAGAAATATTTTTATATTTAATATAGTTTCCTCGAAATAAAGTTCATTTCCATAAAGCAATTTAAAACTTTCTGCTCAATTTTAATTTTGAATGCACTAGCTAATGATTTCTCTCAACGCAAGTACTTCATTTTCAATTTAAGGTGTATTAAAATTTAATTCACCGTAAGTTAGATTGTTCGACATTATCTAAGGTGGGTAATTTTTAAACCAAGCCTATTTTGAAGTTATAGTCATTAATCTAATTTGCATTCATCTCTGTGTATCTGAATAAATTTCAATTATCAGATTTCCCAATAGTTGCGACAAATAGCTAAAAGCATATTTCAACGCCTTTTAAGGCCGCTGGGGTATTCAATCAAATAGAATTTAAATGAGAGTTGAGAATTATAAACACAGAAAGTAGTTATAAGAATGTTTACATCATTGTTTGTTTCTTAAATTGTCCAACTTCACAGTGACTGAACAATTGTAAAATCAAATTTTCTTTCTCTAAATAGAAGGCCTGCATTTTCGTGACAGATAAGTTAATGTTGTTTTCTATCATACTGCTTTGAAAGTAAATTTTCCTTCACTTATGACTAATTTTTAATTTAAGAGTTTCCTAGATTTTTAAAACTCTTAAAAAAGATAGGCATTTCAATAAATATTCATGATAAATTATTTACTCATCACAAAGGAAAAATCTTTATATAAAAAAGAAATGGGTATAGTGCTGTTTTTTTCTTAAATAAATATGGAAATTTTATGTGTACAATTCAGTAATGAATAGAATATAATTCAAAATAATTTATTGAATTAAATTTGTTATTTTTAAAGAAGATAATATTATTTATGATTATTAAAATCATATATTTGTATTTTAAAGCATTATTATATTAAAAATATTAATTTAAACAAATTAAGAAAAAAAATTACAATTAAAGAAATTTTAAGAAAATTAAAAAATTATAATTTGAGAATGTCATAAAACGTAACTACGATGCAAGAATTATAAAAATAACTAAAATATTTAACATGTTCTTATTTTTTCTTACATATTAATTCTCTAAATAATGTTATCCATTTTATTTTGAAAACAGATGTAAAAATATTGACATAATTAAAATGACTTACTTTTAAATGAACATAATATATACACAATTCTCCATTTCCCCCCAGTTTATGTAGAAATTTTCGTTTGAAAAAGTATTCTAATTAGTTAAGTGTCGTTAGCAACCATACTGAATGAAATAATTCAGCTTAAAATCCCACAAAATCTTTTTAAATGTGTCAGTTGATTAAATTAATTTCAAATATATTTAATTTGATTACATTCATTTTTCTGAAGTCTAATTTTTATGTAAAATAACACCACGTAATTTAAATTTTGTTTAGTGCCATTGAATTCTATAAATTTTCTTTTTTTATTTATAACAATTCCAAATTTTGATTAGGAATATTTCTTTAGACCACTTACTATTTTAAAAAAATTAAGAACTCTTATAATATTTTTTGAATACAGCTTCATGTGTAAAAATAGTTTATAATATGAGTAAATTTCATTAAATTTATTATAAATAACTATTTGATCTTTTTTTGTATTAGAGAGAGCAATTTAAATTACTTATTAAAATCTATCGTTTATCTGAATAAATCCAAATTTACTACTATTTTTCAACACACATTGGTTATGATGTAAATATTTATTTATTTATAAGCAACCGTACCTAATTGCAGGATGATCAAATCCGCATTAAACATTTAACATTTACAGGTCGATTAACTTAAATTTTATTAATTAAATTTTCTTCTATAAATATTCATCTAAAGATCTAATTTCCCCCTGTATATAACTCTTTCTATATATTTTCCTCTAATTTGCCCTAATTTATTCATCAATTGCTCAATATGATTTTAATATTAAACAATGACGTACACTTATTCTCGGTCACATTTTTTTAAATAAAACTAAGTAATAATTGTAAGATTAGTTTATTTATGTACAAAATATTTTTATCTAAATTTTGTCAATGTTATTTTAAATATAATGTTAAAATATTTTAAATATAATAATAAAAATGTCAAATTTGAGATTTTTGTCTAAAGAACGCTTTAAATTTTTTTAAAATTATAAATTCTCATGGTGAACTTTAATTCTAAGTAAATTAAAATAAGAAATAAAGCAATTTGTATCAATAAAACCAAAACTATTTCCTCAAAAAAAAATTACTATACTGATACTCAATTTAATCTGCTTATATAATAATAGTAATTGTAAGACAATACTTTATATTGATACCTGATGAAAACAATTTCCTAACTATTCACAAAAAAATCATGTATTTATCGGTTTTTAATATATCAATGTGACTTTTTTGTCATATCAAGATAAAGTGAAATACATATATTGTATAACTTCACTTATTACACTTCAATTTTGTTTAAATGTTACATATAATGAAAATTTCTTTCAGTTAATAATACAAAGCAGCAGAATTAAATATTAATCCACCACATTTTTTATGAAAAGTTAACAAATGAATGATCGTATGAAATTAATATTTCATCTTAGCTACAGGAAAGTTGCTCTTAGCGACTCTAATTGCTATACAGGAATTTTTTGTATGTTTGATTCAATGTAAAATCTGATACATTGTATGTTTCCGAATATCCAATATTTCTTGTTTGTTAGATTTTAATCACGTTAAAATTCTTTTGGTAAATGCATTGAATTAGGAGCTTATTTGTAGCTTAAATATGGTAAATTATTATAATTCGCGATTACATGAGTGGTGTCTCCAAAGATTTAAATTAATTTTCTGGATAATTAAGGAAATGAGAATTACTGATATTGTATTATTTTACTAAAATCATTTAATATTCAATAACTTTATATAGTAAATTTATTTATAGAAAATATTATTTATTTTTATTTTTAAAGGAATACTAATAATTTAATTTTCATTAAAAAGATTTAACCTTTAATGTTGGAATTACATAGTTTTTTTCGGAAACTCATTATGTAAGTTTAACAAAGAGAAAAAAATCTTGGATATAAATATTAATTGTTTCTTACATGTACTTCTAAGATCTTGAAAGCAAAACAGTGCTTGAACTTATAACAGCTTCTTTTTCATTTGAGCTCCTCACTTCGTTTGTTTTCATTTTTAATGTTAAAATAAAAAATAAAGTTTTATGGGTCTGATTTATCTTTGAACCTTAATGGTGTGGTTTATTTCCTTTAATTGCATTATAAAGTATTTATTTAGAAAAATATTCAAACATTTTTTACTTCTTCTTTCTTTTGCAATTTGGAGTTATGCTAGCCGTAAGAATTTGCATTTATCAGGAAATCGAAAAATATTTTTATATATTCTTTGCTTCATTACTTATCTATCTGCTTATCCAAAGATCCCAGTAAAGTTAAAATTTTGTTATTAAGATAGTAATTTGCGCTTCCGATACAATTCTAATGCAATTCAGAATCAATCTGTAGGCACTCTAATTTGTCAATATCAACTGGAACTCAGAATTCGTGAGTGCGAAGACAAATTCTCATACAGATATCTTAAAAGTGAGCCTTTCCAAAAAGTTTCTGCAACTTCAAATTCAATTCTTAGGATAATATTGTGTTTGGGTGGAGATCCGAACTGCTCAAAACTTGTGATATGCATTTTAGAAATACTCTCTAAATTATTTTGCGATTGTCAACTTCTGTATGAATATGAATTATATTCTTCTATTCGTCTGCTCCGAAAAATTGACGTATACTCGTTACAAATTGCATTCTTAATTCACTAATTAAAAACTGTAATTTTAACTACTGCAGTTATTAATACAGTAAGAGAAATTTTAAATCATTGTTAAACATAGCTTCAAAATGAATTAAATTCTTTTTTGAGGCTATGTGTTTAATTAATTAGCTTAATTCCCTGTTAATAATTTCTTAAATGCTTTCCTTAGTACAGATGCTATATATTTACTAAAAGAGTTCTCATCTAAACTTAGTCCAAATTGTAAAATTCCCTTTGATGTGCTAAAAATATTCCCCTAATGCTTAATGATTACTTATAACATTGACAGTGAAGAAGCTTCTTTTCAATATAGTATACAAAAAGTTTTGCAAATATATATTAATATAAATTTTGGGAAGTGAATTATCAAACAGTTCAATAATTCTCACCAAACTAATACAAATTAAACAAAGGTATTTAAAAACATTTATTATGAAATGAATATTTCGGCAGTATTTCCTTAATGTCTTTCGAGCAAGGTGGAGTGTTAACTTGGTTTATAATATTTTTGTACTAAAACAGTTTATCTTCTCTCTATTTTGTTCTTTAATAAAATAATTTTATTTTTATGTTCAAAGAATATTGCATTTTTAATGACTAGAAATAAATTTGAAAAAGACGCTGGCTGTTTATTTCATGTTCAAAAATTTCTAGAAGAAATATTTTAAATGTGGAAACATTTTTATATTGTACTATGTTGCAATTATTTGCATTTTTTTTAATTGAAGCGTACCAAAATTCTTGTTTAATCTTTTTTTAAGGTAATAGATAATTATTTCGTCCACATCTGAAATAATATTTTCAAATTTCTGTAATTGGCAAGCAAGAAATATCCGACAATTACTAATTCATTATTTGTAGAATATTTCTAGTTGTATTCGAATGCAATTAAAACTATTTTTAAAAGAGTTATTCTGCTGTTTCTCTGAATTTCTTTAAAATACATTTTACCTCCAAAGTAATATAAGAAATATACTATTAAATGAATATCTTGTACATATTTATTTTGTGAAAATTAGAATTCATAAATGAATAAAACCAAACAAATAACTGACAATAAAATCAAGAAATTCTTCGAAATCTAAAGACTATATATAATTCTTAATGTTTTTCCAACATCGTATGAAAGCAAAAGGGAATGAAAAATTTAAAAACTCCTTGATTTTGTATTTTAAAAGTATATTTTTAAGTGTTTTGATATCTGGAATTATTTCCTTTTCAAATTTCGGAGCTTTAATAACAATATAAATATATAAAAATATATCTTCATATTATCAGTACTGAATTAGGAATATAATTTTAGTCAAAAGTACACTATTAATATTCTATATATTCTTGTTGGGGTTTGCATTACGACAAAAGGACATTTATTTTCTTTAGGAAAATTAGTAAATTGATTGTATAATGCGTTCTTAGACAATGACATGAAGTATAATTATCAGAGAAGTGATATTTTTATCTTCTGACTGAAATTTCCATTTCGATACTAATAAAACAAAATGGTACTGGTAAATTTATTTCGCTATATTTAAAAGCACTCAAAAAGGAAATTTATTAAAATTGTTTAATTATATATTTCTGTGTATAAGCCGAGAAGTTTTGGAATACTCTCATAACTTAATTACGGGAACAACGTATGAGCGATAAAAAGCCAAATGTAGAGGTTTTTTTTTTTTTTTTTTTTTTTTTTTATCACTACGGTTTATATATATACTTGAGATTAAAAAATAAAAAAAAAATTAAATGAAAAGATTACTCTCTTTTTTTATTAAAATGATGTTTTATCTCTTTATTTTTTCCAAAAATGATAAGTTTTTTTTTTTTTTTGAGTTGTTGCTAAAGCGAAAACTTTAATGTTGGAGAAATGTGTCGATGGCTAATAGATAATTATGCCGAAATCTTACCTTTAAAATAATAATAAAGTACCGTAAATGATGCACACATAAGCAATAATAATAGAAAAGGAATATTATTTTATTTTCTAAATTACATTTTGAGAGCTTTGAGTGCTGGCTTTATGCAATGAAAAAAATGTCATTTTTTTTCATTTTGACTTATGTACGGATTTGAATTTTAAATTCATTTTTGAAAAATAAATGCTCTTGGGGCTTATATTTTGAAGTAGACAGGTGTACATCAACTTATTTAGTATTAATAATTAACTATAAGATAATTATTTTTATTTGAATAGTGTAAATAACTCTAAATATATGTAAAAAATATTGTTAGAAGGCTATATATCAAACTACTTAAAGAACGATTAAACTGCGTTACGATTAATCACTTATATTCACTTATATTCTTTAAACAAAACTTTTTAAATTACTATTTTGATACTTTTACTGTTTCTTTCTATGTTCATAAAAGGATATGCATTTTAATTTAATGTTTGTTAATTCAAAAGCATAAAACTGTATTCCACAATATTTTTTTTTTTTTTCATTTTCGAACATCATGTGATCAGGGGATCAAAAATTAAGCAATATCATCTAGTGTATGGACTCTTGAAACAAAAACATTTGATTTAAATTTTAGAATATGAGATTTCATGTTATGAAAAACAAAAATATTTATGCTAATGTGCATTTTATTGTTCACTTGTTTTCGTAACTGTACATAACAGTTCATATGTTAATAAATTAATACTTTTCTTGAATCTTTTGCTATTTATAATTGGGAAAAAGTCAATAGAGTTGTTTACACATATATGAAATATTTTGAGTAGAAGAAATTACATCATCATACGCATGAGATGGTCATTTAACATTTAGAGACTCATTTGTAAGAACCAGTAATTGAAAATTATTTAGCATAATTTTAATAAATTTGGTATTTAGGATAATTTTAAAATGTGAAATCAAATGCACTAAAATAACATTCATACTGAAGAACATTATTCGTGTTGTCAATACAGGATCAATGAGAATTGTTATAATTGTAAAGAGAATCCACACTTTTTTTTTTTTTTTTTGTAATTTCACATCTATATCTTTGAAATGTTAATTCAGTTGTAATATTTTCATAACTACATACCTACATTTCCCAGGTTCTTGTTATTTAAAGCTATAAACTTCTCAAAATTCTGAATTTATAAATGTAATATAACATTTAGGAGAGAGTCCTGCTCTAAATCTTCCAAATTAACATTTTTTTTCAAAAAACATTTTAAAAACATTTTCCTCTTTTAAATAAATATTATTAGAAAGGAAGTAGATAACTTTCAAAAAGTAAATTTGCATTCATTGTCTTTGAAATGGTAGCTTAAGACAAAAATAAGTATTTAATAATTCTTTCAATCCATCCTCCATCCTGTTACTTTAATACAATTATAAGTAGTTTTTAACAGTAATTCCAATATGTAGATAATTTAAAGCAATTAAATGATTGAATCTTTCATAAGAACCAGTATTTGTTATGAAATACTGAATTTTTAAAACTATGTCTTATGAATGCATCGTATTGCTAAAGCTATTCATTATTCAATTTATTTGAAGAATTTTACTCAAATTGGGTGGGAAAGAAACAAAACTTAGTGATAAACGTTACACATTATGCAGATTTGGAAAAGTCAAATATATGTCTCAATAAGGCTCAGAATAAAAGTATTTTGCTATAGTTTGGTAAATATATTGCAATCCTTTGATATCTTTTTGAAACTAAACATTTAATTTATATCATATATAAAACTACAGATGTGTACGTCATTCCTAATAAATTTATATATATAATATCCATATATAATTCAATTAAAACTCCTTATTTGTAATATAATTGTATTTTTAAGATTCCATTTTATCATTGCAAGATAGAGAAAAGATTCATAATTACTACGAAAAGTTTGATTTCAAACGCATTTATAACTTTATTAATCCCTTCCATGTAATTTATTTACTACCATCATTTGTTCTAAAAGTATCAAATTAGCCACAACATGCTTTAATAAATACAATAAAAAATCAAATCATTTGCTATCAAATTCAAACAGAAATCAAAATAGGAAAAAACAATGTAGAGCCAATTCTATCGTGTCATCTTACAGTTACACCTCTTTCCTGTTCATTACCCTGATCATCACTCTTGGATTTCATTCCATATAAATATATCGGTCTGAGATCTATAAAAGGACATCCAGCTTAGCTTCCTCACACCTCTAACGATAATTTCTAGACTTTGAGTAATAAGGCGCATCCCTTTGGAAATCCGGTCCGGAATCGTCTAGCTAAAGGACACTGCTCCTGGTGATTCTTTTATGTATCATTAAGTCCCGGCGTGTAATCCGAAGGTCCTTATCTCAACTCCCCAAAACACGGCTACCGCTGAGAACTTCATGTTATAATGAAAGTAGATGTTGAGTTTACGTGTGTATATATATATATATATATGTATATATATATATATATATATATTCAGGTTTGTAGCCTTGGCTTTGTGAAGAATCGTTTCCCTGGATTTCTTGCTGATACTTAAATACCTGACTCAAGGTGGATGGAGTAATTTAGGATCGATTGAGTCTTATGTTTTTCTTGTTCTCTTTACAATATCGGTTAGGTAAATGTTCAATTTATTTTCATTTCTTTGCAATGATTAAAAAGTGACTGAATTTATTGAGTTTCGCATTCAATGTGAACATTTCAATTCCTGTTTATGAATTGTTAGGCTTTTTTTTCCAAATTTGGTCTTTTAATTTGATGTTAGGCAAGAGAGAGAAAATAAAAGAATAATAACATCCGATGGATTGTACGTTATGAGTGATACTTTAAATGAAAGCTTTCTTTCAGTTTTGTTATTATTTTGAGATACTTATCGAAAATAAAAGTAAACTGGCTTATTCATCTCGATTCTACAAAACTTTGTTATCATTCCGCATTTCATAAAAATTTTTAGATAATTATAAAATGAAAATTTTATATGTTTTTAAAAAGAATGATCCAATTGTTTTTCCAGTTAATAATTTTAATATTACTCCGTATGAAATATTATTTTTTCTCTTTTTCTTGTTGAATTAAATGTTGTATAATTTTTAAAATCATATTCAGCCTAGTAAATTCTTTTAATTTTATAGGTTATAATTATCATGTTATGTATTTCTTTTCAAAATAATTAATTTCAGATGATGAATTACGAAAAAAAACGTACTCGAAATTCTTATTCAGATAACATTACATAATTATACAGTAATTGTATGCAATTTTGGTTTTTTATATTACCTGAATAAATAAAAAAAAATCCTTTAAAATCATAAATTAAGAAAGCATTGAATTTACACACAAACGAGGGTTATTTAATATTTTAAAAGATAAATAGCTTTACAGGGAAAATGTTTTATTAAATTGGCACAATTTTTTTTTTTGTCTGCTTTTCCATGTCATCCCCACAAACTTTTCTACACTTTTCCCTTATCTTTTGGGGTATTCTTAACATCAAAGCGAAGAATTCTTCACTAGATATCGAAGTCAGTTTTGTATTTTTTACTTTGACTCTTCACTGTCACTGAATTTGAAGTCCCTCGAAGCCTTTTTTTCCTAGGATCAAACAGATTAAAACCTAAAGGGGTAAGATCAAGGCTGTAAGGAGGGGAAGAAGATACGGGATCCCAACTCACTTTGCCGAAAGAATCCGATGTCAGTTGTACCGTATGAGGACAAGCATTGTCTTATAGAAGAAACCCGATTTTCCAATGCCATCTAGGACATTTCTTCATCAACGCCGGCTTGGAATTCTTTTCAATCATGTCTGAGTAGTATGGGATATTAATAGAGCATAGCTTTTTGAAATAATCGGAGCATGTAACTAAATAGTGTTTAAAATAATCTTATCAATCGATGGTTATGTTTCCAATTTCTCACGGATATGTTTCATCGCAAGTTAAAACCCTGTTAAAAATGCGTCACCTTCGTCGGCGAAACAATTTATAAGCTCAATGCAAATCGAAATATTTCGGCTTTGTGATATGCTGTAAGCTATCTGGGAACCCGACTTCCAACAATATTTTGTAGTTATTTTCGTTTTGAAAGATGAAATAAATAACGTGAACACTTACTCGATATTTTTCAGTAATGCGTTCAATTGTAAATCACCGTTCTAGGATAAGTAAACCTATACGAGACTCTATTGCCAAGATCCATTCTGTTCTAGGAAGTGAAGCTTTTCATAGATAACTTTTTAATTCCCCCCCCCAAGAAAATCGCGTAGTATATATAATAACTGCCGTATCATTTGCACATCCAACATAATGCTTTTAATAATTTTATATTTTCTTAAAGTAAAAGCCTGATCAAAGAATTCAGTCCTTTAAAAGTAATTTCTTCTAGCGGACACGCCATTGGAATTAAGGCATTAAGAAGTTATTCTTACGTAGATATTGATTGGAACAACTGAATAACACTTTTCGTAAGCCTACCAATTAAAAGTTCTGATAGCTTCAATTGTCTGTCTATTCAATTTCAATCGTCTGCAGTTATATATAAATATATATACTTAAAGCCCTGTTGTTCACTACACTAATACTTATGTTACAATAAAAAATGGAATTTCTACAATATTAATACAAATTATTATTTTATACACGTACAGAATCGTATATGTATTGAAGAAAATCAAATATTTATTCTCTCTCTTTCTTTGTATGCGTTTATTTAACTTACATAAAATTTTCATTATGACCGTTAATAATTGGCGAGTTTCAGATCTATGCATAAAGAATGAAATTCACCATATAAATTAGTTTTAAACTACGAAGAAATTTAATTGAGATATTCATCTATAAAATATTGTATATTAAAAATTCTACTTAATGCTACCATACGCAATCTATTTTTTTACTTAAAACTATTTAAAAGTTTAAAACGTAAATTAAGTTTAAAATTTAAGTTCAATTCTTTCAATTATCTATGAAAATACATGCATAAGAAATACTTGTTGAATATGTCCAGTCGAATAAAAACCATCTTCTGCATGTGTTTATAAATTTAAGTAATCTTTCTTAGATTACCTCAGAAATAAATGATGAGTCCGGAATTTAAATCCTGAAAGTTTAAGCGCATTTGCATTTCCATAAAACTTTTGAGCGTCTTCTACGTAAAAGCGACCAACTATAGCGTAAGAATTAATTTTATAAAAGTATGTAGAAACTTTAACTGAATTAACTAAGACTTACTCAATCGATAGATTTGTTAAAATGCCTTCGACTGAGTGAATAACGAAATAAATTAGTTTAACATAATTAAAACGTCAATGAAGTAACGTGTAAATTTATTTTATGTCTAATTGTAACTTTCACACTGATCTGATCACAAACTATTTTGTCGTTTTATGATAATTAAATTTCTCTCCAAACTTTCGAAAATTAAATCATTAATCTGATATCCTTAATTTTGCACATTCCTTTCGAAATCTTTTAACTTTACTGTTAAATGCTCTAATTTGGTCGTGCATTATTAATTGTAGCTCTGTTGATTAACTTAATCACATTCAGGTTGCTGCTTTTAAATGTTAGTTAATATATATAGTGGGCTCCCAAATTGATGTGGACAGTCACATACGTTCATAATATGATCTTTTAAGAACATTTGATGCAATCGTAAGTGGTTCAAATGATGTGATACTATATTTTTTATGTAAATTACTTTTTATTTAAATAAATATTTATTTTAGTATTGGATGTTAGTTTTCTTAAAATAATATTTTTTGCCTTCATTATTAAAATGTGAAGTATGATAGAGATTAATCCTCATCACAGAATTTCAATCCGTAAATTTAATTTGTCCAACATGTTAGATTTGCATCCGGATCCTTCTCCCAATTATTCCCATTTAATCACACTGCAGCTAAGAGTTCATTTTTCAAAGCTATCAAGACGATTACCAAAGATGTTGATAGTATATTTTTCAAGTAATTCTAAATCAGTTGTGAGAAATATAAAGGTTAATTTACATGAAATTTTAACGCTTTCTCTAAAACGAAAAGGAAAAAATAAGAATTGTTTTTTCAAACAAGAATATTTGCTTATAAAATAGATAAAATAGTGCTACTAGACCAACCAATTTGGTTCAGAAGCTGGGATTACTATTTTGAAAAGAGCGTTCCAAAGACTGGGAATGGAAGAAAGATTGTCCTGTAAAATAAGCAAAACTTACTGAAGCAATAATTTAAAACCAAAACGTTTTGTCTGAACCTGAAAACATTACACATGGCAGTTAAAGACTGGAAAAAAGTAATTATCAGAGTTATTGGTATTTTTCTGTTGGTTTTGCTAATTTTTCCTATCATGAACAATTTTTCTTAGCAAACCACAAGTGCGTTTTTCATACGAGTCCACGTTTGTAATTATGGCAGATAAAAGTATTGAACATTTATTTAGTGGCACCCAGGGATTCATCCTAATTACAATGGTGACTGGTAAAATACCCCATTGAAGTTATGGTGTATTTTCCAAGGAATAGGACACCTTCACATTGTGCAAAGAGGCATGCAACACTGAGAAACAATGAAAAATATTTTGGTGCTTCAGTTTCGAGAATGGTTCTCAAATAGTGATGGACTTATTTTTAAGCGTAATTCAGCGCCTTGAAATGTAGCAAAAAGTATTAAAAACTTGAAAGTGGACTATAATTCCCTGTTTCACCCTAGCCAGATAATTCTTCAGATTGAAGTTCAATGGAAAATATTTGGGCACTTATGATGTGAAATTGACAAAGAAACCGTAATAACAAAACGGCAATTAATAGGAAACTGAATAAATGTATGCCATCACAATCCCTATGTAAAATGATGTGCAAAATACTATGAGGAATGAATGTCCAAGAGGATTAAAACTTTGACTAGAAATGTCATTTAATATTCACGTAATACAGTATCAATTTTTTATTCTGTTGGAATATATTTTATTATTTTTGATTTTGTATTTCCTAAGCTCAATTAATCTTTTATGTAGTTAAATTTTTTTAATCTACTTCAGACCTAGTTAGGGATATCCATCATTAGTCTACGACGGGCAGCGCAGTAAAGTTCAGAAACACAGATGAAATTATTAAAATTCTTTTCAGCATAAAATTTTTTAAAAAAAATGCAAAACTGATAAGAATATTTTTATAATATCTTATTGTTAATACATAAATTCGTAATTTTTTATGAGTGTTCACATTTGTTTGACAACTCACAACATGTATATGCGTGGATCGTTCAATAAGTCCTTAAAAATACTAAGAGATGGCGCTCGTAGCCTCAAAAATTATTTGTTTTTAGTCAACATTATGACTCATTAGACAGCTGTCTTAAGTTTCAGTTATTCTTATTTGTGATTTTGGAACATTTCGCACTTCCAAAGTCCTTCGGTTTAATTTTCCCTAAGATGAGACTTCTTCGCCTATTTTGGAAATTATTCACAGGAAGTAACCAACAGTTTTGATTCTTGCTAGATTTATGGTGCATAATGATGAATCTAGGTCTCACTGACTAGACGCAAAATGACGTCAAAACCTCGATGAAAGCGCAATAAAATTTTGATTTGGCAGCAAATGACAAACAGATCAAAAATAATATACGAATCAATCTTAAATTTGTTTCGACTCGGTTTAACAGATGATAGCCCACATTGGTAAAACAATTTACCTTTATGATACCTGTCTTGAAATACATGTACATTTTGAACTAGCCTCGTATATATATGTGTGTTTAATCTGTTTCTAGTTTTACATATGCATTTTCTCTAAATATTTCTAATTCTTCTGGATTTTTGAATTTTTAGTCAACCTGACTTGTTCCATAACCATTTTATGCATACGATTAAGATGAAAGTTTGACTAGTAGTTCTAAAATAATCCGTGAAACTCATTTAAATAAGTTTCAGTATTTTAAATGTGTTTAATTAATATTTTATTCTTTTTACTTTCTTACATTTGGATGGAAGCTAAATTTTTTCAACCATTTTTTTCTGTTTCATTCATTTTTGCCTTCATTTGGCTTACATATTACTTTTAACCTATTGTGTATATTTTATTAAAACGTTTTCTAAATGGTTAAATGAATTGATTTATTAAGCGACTTAACATATTTTTCAAATACTAGATTTGTGATCGCTTAATAATTTTAGAATCTCGATGTTTTTATGTTTAATTTTGGTTCTATCTGATAAGTATCCTATTTCTTTGCCATTTAAGTTTCTCATCATTTTAACATTAATAATACTTTTAAGTTAATGTTTGACTTTTCCTTAACTAATGATTTTATATTATTTTTTTACTACTTTCTATATACTACTATACAAACATATATATATATATAAGTGTGTGTGTATGAGTATATATATATATATATATATATAGAGAGAGAGAGAGAGAGAGAGAGAGAGAGAAAGATCGTTTTAACTACATTGTATTGAGCATATATTGCGATATGTATTTAAAAAATGTATCTCTCATTACCTAACAAGTTATCAACAAGGTATGCATTTTAAACTAAAACTTACTGTTTAGTGTATTTTTATCGTACAGTTTTGGAACGTTGCTTTGAAATTTCATATGACATGAATTTCTGTGATGTAAAATCTCGTGTAATTTATTATTAATTGTTCTGATTAATTTATGCTTTTTCTATATTGATTTATTTTTCTGCAATATTTTTAAACTATTTCTCTGAAGTCTATCTTTTAAAATATAATCACCTAAGTCATTTGTGATCAAGAAAACAAACATAAAGAATACTTATTTGCTTTCTAAATGATAATTTATTGGTTAGCACATGTAATATATAAACAGAATACTCAAAATAACATGTTAGATATAATGTAGTTATACTGAACTGAAGATATGTGATTATTTTTCAAAACTCTTTTACATTATTTTCACAAAAATATTTTCATAGTGAAGTCACGTGAAAATATCACGTCTTTAATGGAATATTTATAACTTACACAATGATATACATTAAGCAACTAAAACAACGCTAAGTACATCACACAATTAATACATCATTATACATTAAGGTATCCGAACACGTTGAAATGGCCAATTTCGGTCAAAATACACATTTTTTGTTTTTTATTATTTTGAGTAGAGCAATCATTTAGCTTTACAAAACAGGTTTTCTTTTGTTTCTACGTTACCTAGAGGCGAAGTTATGCTAGATTTAATAAAAATACCAGTACCGGAAGTAGGCATTTAAAGGGGCGGAAGTGGGTATTTAAATGATCTGAGACCTGTCAAAAATGTGTTAAAATATTGTTTAAGCAGCTATTTTTTTGGAAATACAGTGTTTATATTGTTTCAAGAAAATAATACAAGTAATTTGTGCTTTTAAGACTGTATGGCAACACCCAATTTCTTTAAAAAGTTTGGCAACAATATTGTGTTTACAAAACTTAAACTTGATCTGTGACAGTACTGTTTTCCAATCTTGTGATTTATTTCGATTAACCTTATTTTCTGTGGATATTTTTCATTTTATTAATTAGCATTAGTATTTTGTTAAAAGTCATGGCTAATAAGAAAAATCGAAGTTCTGTCCGAAAACATAAGTTTAAAGGAAACCGATACACCAAGAATGTGGATGAGAACAACACTGATAGATGTGTTTCAACAACAGTAAGTGAAACAAAACTTCAATCAAATTCAAAACCAATTGATAATTTAGAATATAAAGATCATAACATAGTAATTAATTTTAAAATTTTTAATGATTTTATTTCCTCAATTAACTGTCCTGAGTGTTTTCAAAATGGTTTAAATCTTTTCGAAGAATCAATATTTGGTTTAGCATCTAATTTGTTACTGAAATGTTCAAACTGTGATTATTCCACCTCCTTTTGTACATCTCCAAAAGTGAACAAAATGCACAGCATCAACCTTGCTTTAGCTTTTGGATTGAGGATTATTGGAAAAGGACATTCTGCTGCAAAAAAACTGTGTTCAGCTATGAATCTGAACATTCCATCTAAGACAGCTTACAGATGTCTTGAAAAAAAGTTGGAGAACGTTTCCCGTAATGTAGCACAGAAAATTATGAATGAGGCTGCCACTGAGATTCGTGAGAAAAATAATTTTGATGAAGTTGTTCAGTGTGGCGTGTCAGTCGATGGAACATGGCAGCGAAGAGGACATTTGTCTTTAAATGGATGTGTCAGTGCCATATCCATAGATACTGGTAAAGTGCTGGACATAGAAATTATGTCAAAAATGTGCAGATATTGTCAAAAAAATCCTGAAGGTAGAGTAACTCATAAGTGTGCGAAACATGTGGGATCATCAGGTGCCATGGAACCCGTTGGTATCTTCAGGAGATCAACCCAGGCGAGGAAATTAAAATATGTGCATTTTTATGGGGACGGCGATTCAAAAGGGTTTGAATCTATTAAAAATATTTATGGTGAAAACAGTGTCACAAAGTTTGAATGCATAGGACACATTCAAAAGCGCGTGGGTTCAAGGCTTCGAAATTTGAAATCGAAACAAAAAGGTATAGGAGGTCGAGGAAAACTCACTGACAGTTTTATTGATAAACTACAAAATTATTATGGTATTGCTATCAGAAGCAATGTGAACAATTTAGAAAAGATGCAAAGTGCTGTAATTGCTGCCTTTTTTCATTGCTGTTCAAACAAAAATCAGCCCATGCATGGCCAGTGTCCAGTTGGCCCCGAAAGCTGGTGCAAATACCAGCGAGCTGTGGTGAATGGAAAGGCATATAATGATACTGGAAAAGGACTACCCAAAAACATAATGAACATCGTAAAACCTCATTATATGAAACTATGCGACAAACTCTTATTGAATAAATGTTTGCATGGGAAGACACAAAATGCAAATGAAAGCTTTAATAGTGTTTTGTGGAAATTTGTACCGAAAGAAGTTTTTGTTGAATTACAAACTCTACGATTAGGTGCTTACTTGGCCGTCATACAATTTAATAAAGGTTTTCAAGGTTTTTTCCAAGTTTTAAATGGAGCTTATGTGCAAGTAGGAGCAAATACATTGAAAGGGTTTGCTCAACTTGATGAAGAGCGGATAACGGAATCGAGACGACATTCATCTTGTAGTGTGAAAACTGCCAGAAAAAAAAATAGATCTAAAAAGAAGAGAAAATATGCCAAAGATGAGATGTATGAAGGTGTAACTTACAAATCTGGGGAATTTTAGCCTACCACATGGATAATTTAATGTAAAGTTACAATGATTTAAACTTTAAATGCATTTTTCTCAAAACTGTTTTTTACGCATTATGTGTGCACTGTGAAGTTGATAACTGAAAAAGTTTTGTATATAATTGTTTGAAATTTTCTGAACCATATATTTATATTATAATCTAGAGTACCTACTAAAATAATTCTTATTGAATGAAAATTCTCCAAGTTAATACCTGTAATTTAAAAAATAGCTTTGTAAATATGTCTAATTTCTCACATTATTTACTCGATAAGCTGTAAAATTTGTATTTTTCAGTAAAACTTTAAAATTTTAGTAGGTCCTCTAGATATATTCATGTAATTTATTTTAATATTACTTTTTTTGAGATAAGTCAATTATTTTTGTCTCTAGAGCTTTTGCAGTTTAATCAAAAAGTGGTTAAAATTACACTCAAATATATCATTTTTGAAACAAAAAGATAATTTATTTAAAATATTATTGGCTCAGTATTAATGTTTATAGGCATTGATTCCCAAAAAAGCATTTATAATGTTTTTGTATTGTTTTTTTAAAAAAAGTGCTCTGAACGTGTTCGGATACCTTAATGAAAAGCATTGGAACGGAAGAGATTAATTTTGACACATGTTGCTGATTTAAGCTAAGTACATTTCTAAATTCACGAAGCATAACAGAGTGACAATGTAAAAAAATTGACTTTTGAGCACAGATGGCAGAATCAGGAATTAAACTCATTACTTTTAATGATCTAATTATACTGCACTAAAGTGCAATTATCTCAACCCACTTTCACTAATTCGCATAAAATGTGGCTTTTGTTTTTGTTATTATGTTGTTTTCTAGTTATTTGAGTAGTAAATAGACTGAGTTTTCAACTTGTTCTGGTACGACTTTTGTTTCAAAAATTAAATTCTTCAAAAACAAAAATCAAACTACGATGGTTTCATTCTTGTTTGTGTATATGTACGTATTTTGCTTTTTATTTCTTTCCTTTTGTTTCTTTGAATTCTTTGAATTTAGAAACTTTTATTTGTCTTCGTATCCAAGATAAAATTTCTTTTCGAACGCACAATACTTTTTTTTCTTCTTTCAGACCATGAATTCAGTTTAATGCTGTTAGGTAAAAATAAACTTCAGAAAAGAGTTACTGGAATAAAGAATGAGCTGAAAATTCAAACGTTGTTAATTCTGAAATAAATATACATAATGTGGTTTTATTTAAGAAAATGTATTTTATATACTTTCTGTAACTATACTTATAAAGTAAAATATTAAATTTCGCAGCAAATGAATAAATACTAATCCATTGTAATATTAATGTGATTGTATTAATATAACTCTTGGACAAAATACATTTATAATGAATACAATCATATATCCATTTTAAAAACTATACATAATAAATATTTCCAGTTAAATTTCATTTTTTCCTTACACACTTTTACTGGTTAGATTTTACAATAACTTCACATCTTGGTTTCTGATGCACTTTTTTACAAAATACATACATGTATGGAAACAAATAATCTAGTAGAACCTATATTTAAATTATTACCTAAACTACTCACATTGAAAAGCATATTATTATTCAAGATGTTTTTTTTTAAAGAAAAATGAATTTTTATTTGCCGATGGTTTAATTGTTTTAGACATTTATAAATTTAGTTACGGATAAATATTAAACTTTTATATCTTTGTTTTAAGTAGTCTTAATAATTATTCAAAAAATTATGAAAAATAGTTATGTAAATTAAACGGAAAATTACTTATTTTTATTACGATTCTTGAAAGTACACCTACCCGAAAACATCAATAAAAAATAAATAATACAGTCAATATATGTCGAACTTATATACTGCATAAGAACACCATAACTTTGGATATCAATACAATATGCATAAGTTTATGGTTGTGGAGTATTCTTTTTTTAAAAGTATTTTATCAACAACTAAATTAAAAATGTGATTCTAAGCAATATGAAATTTCATGATGAATCGTTGTAGCCTCAACATTTTAATTTCCAGTTTAGCTTTACTTATTAATACGATTTCACGCAATTTCTATCTGAACGTTACACTTCACAAAATAAATATGCATCAATAATATCTTCCAAATGAGGCGAAATACTGAATCTTAACAGCTTCCTAAACTATCCAACCGACACTGAAATTGCCAAATTCAAATATGCCTGACCATTTCGACCATTTTCGAACATTTTTGCTGTAAGACCCTATTATTTTGTTTATTGTATTCCAGTCGCCAGCCAAATGTCATAATCATAAATATTCGAAATATGCGAGTCGATAAAATATTTTTCTTTGTGCGACAGGATGCACTTTATTTGTCAGCAGCCAAAGGAGTAATAAAACAGAAATGATACATTTCGATAGACTGTTTACTTACTTTCCTTTATATGTATGTTTTATTAGGAAATAAAGTAAAGTTCTTTCTGAGATTATATGCTACGAATAAAAGATAACCAGATCACTTCCTTTTACAGATTAATTGACTTTTGCGATTATTTTTAAAGAAGTTTCTCAAGAGCTTAAGAATAAGATATATCACCAAGAATAAACTCAATATGTTTATCAAAATAATACACTATGTATTCTGAAAAGATAATATTGTCAGTGAATAATGAAATTATTCTAAAAATTAATTTTTTTTTCTTTATGTTTATGAATTTTTAAAAAAAATTGTTCCTGGATATTTTTTTTTTTTAAATTCACTCTGAAAATTAAAAGCATTTTACTACATAATATGATCAGTTAAAGAATAACATCCGATATTAAATGAGTTTTAAAAGCCTTGGTTGTGTTAGATTTACAGTCGTACTTTTCGTGATATTTAATTGAAATAAATGTATCTATATATTTTACCTATTTTTGTAAATTCTTTGGAAAATTAAAGTAGAAAAATAATAAAGAATCTTATTGCTATATGTGAATGCAGAATCATAACGACATATTCTCCACAATGACTCTACCATAATTTACATATATTTTTTGCTACTTTTTATATGTACATATTTTGTATTTTAATGTTTCTTAATAAATTTTAATATAAGGATCCAATACATGTTACACCAAATTAGTAGAATAATTAATATTTTAAAATATGTATGTAAAATGCCTTATGTTATTGATTAAGTTAAATTGTAGCTCCTTAATTACTTTTATTTTCCAGAAATTTTCAAATTATGCTAAGGAAATAAATAATAGCTTAATAAATTATCAATAATAATTATCTTCCAAGACGCAACTCAAGTAATTTAATATATCTGAAAAACCCAATGCATATATATAGTATATATATATATATATATATAGTTAGGGAAAGAAATTATTACAATGACAATTTTAACGAAAAATGAATGTGAGGTAAAAAGTGTACAAGAAACATGGGACAATATAGCAGAGTTTCATGAATGGTACGACTATCCATGCTAAACAGATAACTATCCATTCATCTTGTAAACATAGAAAAAAGGTTAGAAGAATAGCATGTTGAAAGTTTCTCTTCCATGGAGTAATTGTTGTCCTTGCGTACGATCTATTTATCGTTTAACAATTGTTCTAATTTTCACATATGGTTACAAACATGAAGAATAAAATCGAAAAGTCACGTAAGGAGTGATCTTTTCAAAAAATATAAGTGAAAAAATTTAAAGTCTTATCTATTAATCAAAAAGTACAACCGCAAATTCCTATAATATAGAAATTTCCGATTAGCATAGAAAATGTAACTCATACAATAATACTGTGATTCGATGTATTTGTACTATGGGAAATTTTAATCTTTATATTTTATTATGTTGCATAATATCAATTACATTTTGAAGCGTATATTATCTCAGAGTTTTATATGGATGAATTATAGTTATTAAGTTACTACATTAAGATTGTTGAGTATAAATGTAAAATGTAAATTTCACTATGCGTGTTTCTTGTTTGTATATGTGAATATTTGGAAACAAATTTCAGTATTAAAATGAAAAGAAAAAGCATTGTAAATTATTTTTGAAATTTGATTTGAATAATTTGAAATGATAAACTTTAATTAGACTAGGATGACAACTAAATGTGTGAGTGAAATTATTGGTATTAATAATTGAGGTATAACTTAATTCCTATAAGTTATGTTTTTTTTATTTTTTTATATATAATTTTAAGTTATTTATTATCTAATTTAATGAAATAAAATGATAAAAAAGATTCAAGTAAAGGAGCATTTCAAAAACATTCTTATTTTGCAACTGCAAAGCTTTCCAAAATTAATACTTGCTATTTATCAATACGAGTTAAGTAAATCCTTGTTACAATAAGATTTTTTGTGCATGCAACAATCATTATGGAGTTATCATCTCATCCTGAAAGGGTTTTTGGGTAGTTTTTATTATTAAAATAACATGTCGATTACCTTTAATTTGATTCAAATAAGAATTATGATTGTGATCTTAATGTGTTTGGATAAAAATACTGAATTATACAGCAGGACTTAAAACATTACTTTTTTATCATTGATATAACTTTCTTCGTTATTTAATCATCAGATAAAAAAATAATGATGAAACATTGCAGAATGGAATTCTAAATTTCAATTTAAGTAGTTTGTGATTTTATGTAGAACTATGTGTTTTGTCAGAGTACTTTTAGAAATTTAAATTGTTTACTTAAGGTTAATGTTTAATAAATAAAATGATAAATTTAATATCAAATAATAAAGCCTCTTGCATTAAAAATACGTTAAGAGATGCCGTACTTGTTATTTGCTAAATGGTTATACAATTGTCTCAATTTCTTTTATCATTAACTGAAGTTAAAACTATATATCTTATAATGTTTCTGAATATTAATTAAATATTTTGATTTTAAATCTTAGAAGGGGAAAGCGAACTAACGTGACTGCCCAAAGATCAGTTGAATACAATGATATGACAAAAGCAAAATGCTATTACAGTAATTAATAATTAGATGAAAAATAATTAAATGAATTCAGAAGTCTTTATTAAGTTAACAACCATTTTTTGCATACTTAAATAGAAACAACCAACTTTACAACAAAATGTCTCAAGCCAGCTTAAATTATTGGATGAAATATTGGTTTGAAATTATTTTTATATGTTTCATAAGAGAATAATAAACAAATTTCATCTTTTGTAACTGTATACACTTTTAATATCATTAATATAATTTACCATAAATTCTTGACTATAATACACACTCGTGTATAATATGCATGCTTTGATTTGGCGCTAAATGTTCAGAAACCATTAAAATTTGAATATAATATGAACCTATAACTTTTCAATATTTTACTAAACATTACACACTTATTTATTAATATATTTGAAATGCTTAGTAAAAACAAACGAAAACATCTAATTCGAATGAAAAAACTTAAAATTTTAACACAAAAGAAACAAGACTGTCAAGTTATCAGTCTTAATCACTTTCACTAGAATACGTCTAATCTATTATTGTTGCATCCAAGTCATATTTATTGGTGCCTTCGTAATATGGGACATGTACGAGTATGAGACATATACTGTTATTCCCGTTTGTCTATAAGAACTCTTGTGCAGCAAGCGGGTCACAACAATCTCTTACAGCTGCTGCACGTTCGTTGTTTGTTTGAAAACGGGTTTTTTTTAAAAATTTTTACTCGAGTATAATACGCACCCTCATTTTTACGGACCAAAATGTGAGAAAAAAGGGCGTATTATTGTCAAGATTTTACGACAAGTCTTTTAATTGTAATATTACAAATTCAAGTACTTCAATATATTCTGACTTTGTTTTTAACTATAGATAGAAATTTAATTGCAAATGTTTAGAAATGTTTAATTTATTCATTAATTTTTAACGGAATTATAATTACATTAAACTATCCTGTAGACTGTCTCAAAGTATATAAATTGAAGTACATCGATATGAAAAATTAAAAATACCAAAGTACAAATCACATTTTGAGATTACTTAAAGCTAATAATATGTTCATTACTTTTCCTTTGCTTTCAAAAAAATATATGTTATATGTATTTTTAATATTTTTTTAACATTCAAAGTTTTAATATTTCTATCTATTTTGATTCATCATATACTTATAGAACTAAAGTTTTAGCAAAATGCTTCTAATACGTGATTACTCGTGTTTAAACTATTGAAGTTTTATGGAAAATATTTTTTAGCTTAAAATTTTGACTTAAGGATGCAATTTTTTTACATTAGCAATGAAATTTTAATATTAGAATATGTATTAAGAATAAATGTAATAATTGCGTAAGAGATAGTGATTTTTAATGAATCATAACTTTGAGAGAAAACAATTTAAGAAATAAAACTGAAATTTGGTAAAAAAAAAAAAAGGTTGTTAATGAAACTTAGATTTTCAACCGTTTCACGTGCTGATCGGTTTCTGTTCTTGTTTAATAACATCTATACTTTAATACTTTAACGTACCTTGATGGTTTTGTTTGTTTATTTCTTAAATTTTTGTTTTATAATTATGAACAACTTATTTATTGTTAAGGATTAAGAAACTTTTAATAATTAGCTTCTAACTTAATATGTTTAAATCATAGAATATTATTAATTAAGTGTATTATTATTTTTAAGATATTCCGCTTCATTCTTACAATTATCGGAAGCGAGAAGTAATTGGTCTAAACGTGGGAAAAATTATTAAGAATATGTTTACTTTGTTTGTCAGATTACTTATAGAATATATAAGTAAGAATGATGTGTGTGTGTGTGTGTACAGAGAATATAAAAATAAACATATGAAAAATCTTATAATATCCGTTGAAAACTACATAATAACTTGTATTCACTTACATCATATTGTTCTAACGCATGAATAGATATGTACTTGGATAAAATAAATAAAAATCAAATTCAGAGTACATATGTAAACTTAATAAAATCAAATTCAGAGTACATATGTAAACTTAATAAAAATCAAATTCAGAGTACATATGTAAACTTAATAAAATCAAATTCAGAGTACATATGTAAACTTAATAAAAATCAAATTCAGAGAGCAAATGTATTGTGTGAGGTACTCCTTATGAAATATGTTAATATGTAATCAAAAAAAGTCGGAATCGTTTTTTCCCTCTTTTTAAGATTGAATATATTTTTGATTTTTACCCAGTTGAGCAAAGAAGTTAATTTTACACATAATCTAAAATCTTGTTTCAAAATGATTAAGTCGTTTTATTATTTTTTTTCAATAATTTATGTTTTTCTCTCTTACATTAACTTCCAAAATTGAGTATACTCATCTCACTCTCTAAGCAAAAGACCTAGAAAGCAATACTATTAAATATCCATCTAATTGTAATATTTATATTTTGATAAAATGTGCATTACGAAACGTAATAAAGTTTGAAACGGAAATAAAAAAATTATAACATTTATTTGACAAAAGTTTAATGGAAAAGCTCCTATTTTAAGAATCAACGAATTAAGTATGTACTTTATAAAAATTAAGAATTTTCTAGCTTTCTATTTTTTTTTAAAATCAATCAGTATAATAGTGTTGCTTCATTAAGATATCAATATTTGCTTTCTTGCAGAATAAACTTTTTGGTTTGAAAATAAGACTCAAAACAGAAAGTAATTGTACAATTCAGAAATTTATGATTTGAGTATTTGATAACGGTGATAGTGTAAAATAAGTTCTATGCATATATGAATGCAGTCAAAAATTATTCAGAAGTCTTAGAAGTTTGGGGAAATTTAAAAAAAACTTGAAAAAAAGAGATCAAGAGTCCTATCAGTTCGAAGACCTAGAGAAATATCATTCAAGAAGTAAGAATTCTAAGGTGGGTGCCGTAAAAATTTCCTCAGCTATACTTCTACAGATTTAGCAAATGTGGAAGATGTACTTTTGCAGAACGAATTCGAATACACCAAGAAACAGATCATAATAGTGACTTATCCAGAAGACCATCCTTCACTTCTAAGGCTAACAAGAGAAAAACATTACTTGTACTAAAAAATAATACTCCGAAGTGTTGGTATTTCTGTAATACGATGATATCAAATGAGAAAATTTAATTCAGTTTTTTAGAAGTGATGAATGAAAGCTTAATTTTTAACTTCTAATACCTTCCTTATTGCCGTGCCATCTCATTTGTCATGTATGTTGCTACTTTTATTTTTGTATGCGACATTTATTTGCAGACGGAATGGGAAAATAAGATTTTATAGACGAGTTCATAGATAAAATAAAATACTTGGATATACTGATGAATAACTGAAAATTAAATACCAGAAATTGGGTTTAAGGTCTCGATTTAATTTCCAACTAGATAATGAACCAAAAAATGCAGCTAAGTTTGTTAAGTTACGGTTGTTATACAATTGCAATGCCAAAACTGCAATTGTATATACATCACCTTAATTTCTGTATCATAATGTTGATTGAAAACATGTGGTGTTATTTAAAAAGTATTGTCCCAAGACATAATATTATTACTGAAAAAAGTGTTACAAAAACAATGGACAAAAATATCCAGCGAAACAGTAAAAACTTTTAAATGAATACACACAACTTAAAATGGGTTCTTAAAGCAAAATAATATTCAACTCAAACTATTAACTCATGATTTTAAATACCATTTTGCTAGGAATAGTACGATATGTATGTTCAATTTTTCCTAACTTATAAATTTATAACTTCGACGTAAAAGGCTTGTTAATGCAAATATGATTACAAATATAATATGAAAATAAATGTAATATAAAAAATTGATTACAAATATAATATGAAAATAAATATAAAATAAAAAATTGATTACAAATATAATATGAAAATAAATATAA
>BMAW01009098.1:234350-309209 GCA_019974015.1 Nephila pilipes | reverse complement strand
TATAAAATAAAAAATTGATTACAAATATAATATGAAAATAAATATAATATTCAAATATGGTTACAAATATAATATGCAAATTTTTAATTTTTGTAATTGGTACTAAAATATTTTCTTATGCAAAATTTAAGATTTAAAGGAATATTTCAAGAACATTGAGTGGCGTTTATGCAATATTGTGAGCAAATGCTCATGTATGTCAGTGTCTATAAGATATCACATTCGTCAGTTCTATTACCTTAGGGAGTTATCAAAAGCGTTTCTGTTTTATATTTATCATTTATATTTACCTAAGAAACGTTTTTACTTACAGATTATGTTTTTTTTTTGTAACAGAGTAGTCACTTATCACATCGTTTTTATAATTTATTTGGTTATTATGGGTACCTTACCCCTCAAATTTATCAAAAATAAAACAAATATACTTAAAAGAATAAAATGTTTTTATCTTCTTATTTTTGAAACTCTGAGTCCTAAATTTCAGCAAATACGTCTTTAGCATTGCATTTTTATACCACCCCTTTTTAGACTTTTTAAACAGAAAGACTAGTTTTTATAAGAAAAAAAATAAATAAAACAGCAACGTTCACAACCTAGAATCGCTTACGTTGCAGTTTTAAAATATTTGCAGTCTGAATATATTTCTACACTTTCACTCTTTATATTTATGGCTTCTGATTTTGATAGAAAAAGTTAGCTATATGTTTCATATGTGTGCTCCTATAAATTAGCTTTCAGTGTCACTATTTCTATCGATTTTGCAACTGCAGATATTTTCTCTGTACCGTTATTCTAAAACATAGATTTTAGATGTATTCAAGCTACTTTCATGAAAACCGTTATTTTGAAATCAATTATAACATTGTTATACAATTTGAAATCTTATAAACATGAAAAATTTATTTCATTTGGATCATTCGAGCATCGATTTCTATATTTGCTATTCATTTGAATAATTCAACTAACTACCTGGGAGAAGGTTTTCCAATTCTTCGATTTCTACATCTGAAACATAAATTAAGAAGTACAAAAATATTCAGATTCCTTTTTTTTGGAATAAATTCTTATGTGTCAAATAAAAAAATTAACAACTGTAATACAACCGAACTTTAAATCCAAAATTATAAGAATATATCTTCTATATTATATTTACAGCAAACTCTATAAGGATTTTTAAATTTTAAAATGGTGCTTAAGCTTAACTACTCTTTATTCCAGTGTTCCTTTTAAGAACAAATGAGTTTCATGAAAAAACTCGTTTTCTCACTACATTTATATTTAAATTTTACTACTACTTTTGCTATTTAATTTTAACAATTTTATTTTGTGCTTTGATAATGAATTTAGTAAAATTTCATTACATAAGTTCATTATTATCTTATATGCATTCATGAATTCGGGTATCGACTTAGGAAACTTAGTAAAATATTGCTCAAATGTTAATGTTATGTCATAAATTTAAACTTAGACATTTTACAAAAAGACGTCTCAGAAAATTTCTGATATGCTTAGGGCTTAAAAAAATTAAATCTTTTAACTGCCTTGAACTTCAAATTGATGTATGTTAAATCAGTTTGTTAAAATACCTTTATTGTTGTGTTGAAAGATTATAATCTTCACAGAAATTAAATGTCTCTTTAAAATTTAAAGTTTAACTGCAGTTATAACGATTTATACTTTGAAGACATAATGAGAAGTATAAATTTTATAGGGCCCGAGTTCAATCTGATGCGAAGACATACCAAGCAATTACAACATGTAAAAGAAAACATTTATACTTCATCTTTATAATTTGTTCCATTTTTTTGCAAAAACATTGTTACATAAACAAAGCAACCACACAAGGCAAACGGTCAGTGATTTTCGAGGCTCAGTTGGCTGAACTTGTGATGCATTCTGGTGTTTTTTTCAACCTATATGACGTTACAATGTTCTCAGAAACTTACAAAAACCATCTTAACCATTCAAGGATTGTTCTGAAATGCATACAAAAAGCTAACCTTATATTCAGAAAAGTGCCTTTTTGCGGCATTAGAAGTAAGAATACTGTTCTATCTTGTAATCACAGTAAAGGCATCCGACCAGATTCTGAAAAATTGAAAGCCGTAAGCAATATTCCTACAGAAAAATGTGTATAATCTACGAAGTTTTCTTGGGACTCTGCTCCTACTTCCGAGGGTTCATTAAAGGGTTTTGCCATCTTGCTGAACCCTTGCAAGTTGCTGTTAAAAGGTGAAATGAAATTTCATCGAGGTCCTAAAAATGTAGAAGTGTTCAAGTATCTGAAGAATACGCTTACTTCTGATCCAGTACTAGGAATGTACGACAAGAACTCCTAATCAAAAATTCAAACAGATGCAAGCTAGCATGGTATTGGAGGAGTCCTGATACAAATTCAAAATGAAGTGGAAAAAGTCATATCATACGCTTCTAGAGCCTTGAAAAAACCCGAAAAGAATCATTCTCCTTCGGAAAGGGATGATTAACCGTTGTATGCTATCAACAAACTTCTGCGATGTCTATTCGGGAAACATTTCATTGTTGTTACAGATCATCAGTCACTAAGCTGGTTCATGAGTCTCATGGGTCCGTCTGGAAGATTTATAAGACGGATACTTCGTCTCGAGGAACATGAAATTGTCGTTATGTGCAAAATCGGTAAGAAGCATAAGGATACCGAGATTCTATGGAAAAATCCAGTGGAAGAAGAAACAGATACTCTAGATAGATTTCTAGCAGTTACTTTAAGTATGAACCTTGCTATTGAACTGAAGATGGATCCTTCCTGTACAAAAACAAAGCTCTCCAAATTCTGCTTTCCACAAATAAGAAAGAATTCGAATTAATTGACGGAGTCCTATGCAGAAAGAATCCTGATCCTATTGGGAAGAAGTGCCATTCATTACTAAACATTTACGAACAGACATACTGAGGAATTCTCACGACGCTTCTACTGCAGGACATCTTGGTTTTGCGGAAATATATGACCTAATCTATAAAATATCTTATTGGCCGGAGATCTACCTTTCGATATGACGTACATTGTCGGTATTACCATTGAAGAAAATCTGTTCTTCAAGAACCATTTGGACGCTTAGTTCCCATTCCACAACCTATAGACTCGTTCCATCGTATTAGGATCTTGGAAAATTTCCACAATTTGGTCGTGAAAACAAATGGATCATATTCTACATGGATTACTTGTCACATCATAAAGTAACTAAAACCTTGCCAACTGATGAAGTCGAATATAAGTAGCGAAATTCTTACTCGAAGAATTTCTTCTATGACAGGGAGCTCCTCGAGTGATTATCATAGATCGTGGGATAGTCTTTCAATCCAAACTTATATGAGCACTCGTCGAACTATGTAATGTAGTTCTTCGTATGAAGATAGCATATGACCTTCAAACAAATGGATTATTAGAGTGCTTTAACAACTGTGTATTATATGTTGTCCATGTATATTAATACAGAACAGAAGAACTGGGATGAGATTCTACCATTTGTAACATTTGCTCATAATACTGCTAAACAGGAGACAACTGGATTTACGCTTTTCTATTTATTTCACGGATGTGAACCAGAAATGACGTTGGACATCATGTTACCATTCTGTCCTGATAATGTAGAAGATGATCACATCTCCAAGAGCATTGCCATAGCTGAAGAATCAAAACAACTATCTAGAATGCAAACTGTTAAATCTCAGGATAAATAATATCGACGTTACGCGTATAAATACCAGATGGTGTCTTATACTCCTGGATATATCGTATGGGTTTAAACCAAGTACAAAATGTTGGTCATCCCGAGAAACTGTTAAGAAAATATTTTGGACAATATCAAGTATTACGATGTTTATCAGATGTTACCTCTGAGATGCACCACTTTGACTCCCGAAAAAGAAAACCAAATAAAGCTGTCCATGTTCAACATATGAAATCATACCATGATCCGATTCATCAAATTTAAACTGAAAAAGAAGTAAAACAAACCAAGATCAAAAAAATTCTCTTGAAAAGAAAAAATGTTTACAAAGGGCCATGACGTGATCCAGAGTAAAAGCTCTTTAATTTAAAAGACAGCAAGACGCAATCGTTTTAAGAGGACAGTAATGCTTCACAGAGCAGAATAACCGGTCATCTTTGTGGCTCATTATGGCAGAGCTGGGTTCAAGTCACGGTATTTGGATCCAAAGACTGTAGTTTAATTTAAAATATTGTTATATTGCTTTTCTAACATCTGGATGATTCTAGATTTTATTTATTATTCAAAATGGATTTCTCGAGCATTCTGTGTATGTATAAAGGTTGAGTCTTATCAGTTGTAGGCAAGTTCTTAGTATTATGATTTTGCTGTTTTCTAATAATAAAACTAAAGGTTTGAAGTAATGGTTTAGTTCTTTGTATCTTCGAGACAGTATTCTTAAAATACCTTTATTGTGATGTTGATTGATTTTAATCTTTAGAAATTACAGGCCTCTTTATTTTTTTTTAAAGTTTAACTGCAATTATAAAGATTTAACACATCAATCAATAACTCCCGAGACTAACATTGAAAACAACATTTTTTTTGCAAATTTTTTTTTATTCATCAACATAACACCTTTTGTTAATCACCTTTTAGGGTGATACAATCGTTCCAACGCTTTTCCAAATCTTTTTTTTTTTTTTTTTTTTTTTTTTTTTTTTTTTTTTTTTTTCGCAAGAAATCTTTTTTGTTGCGAGTAAATAGCGATAAACAGCTTTCTGAATCATCGACCTGTTGCTGTTTTTGTTCCATCGAAAGCAATCGCGGTACCCACTTGGAAAAAACCTTTTTCACTTCACTTCAAAAAACCTTTTTCAGTAAATACACTTCCATATGATATCTGTGTCATCTCAGCAATCTCACGGAGCTTCACTTTACGATCTTTCATTATAATTTTTGTCACTTCACTCACATTTTCCGGTGTATCGGCTTCCGCAGGTCTACCCGAGCGTTCCGCGTCATTTGTGTCGGTACGACCACGTTTAAACTCGGCAAACCACCGACAAATCGTTGCTTTTGATGGACAAGAGTCCGGGTAACATTTTTCAATCCATTGTTTTGCTTGCACGGTGTTTTTACCCATTAAAAAACAATGTTTTATCGGAACACGAAACTCGGTTTTTTCCATTTTTTAAACAAACTACAAAACGACTTTACTCCAACCTCGATAACTCAGCTGTTTCTGGTCCGATCGACTTAAAATTTTGACACGTTTCAAGCAAAGGTTAGTACTCTAGAAAGACTTGGTTACTGGTTTACTGCGAGCGCCATCTCTGGGTTAGTCTCGGGAGTTATTGTTTGATGTGTTATATCTTGCAAACGTAACGGTGAAAATATATTTTCTAATGGATGCGAGTTCATTCTTATGTAAAGATATGCATAGTAATTACAATGTGTAAAAAATTATTCTAAATATGTATAAATTGTTCTATTTATTTATTTTCACAAAAGCAATATTCAATAAACAAATGTGTTTGTATAAAATACGCAGGAGTATATTCAATTTTCCTATTTTCCTCATTAATTGTGATTTATTCTATACACTTCCAAGATTATCTTTTCAAAAACTTTTAAAACAAATTTTCTGGTATTTAATGATGTGTTGTGTTTTATTTTAAATATAGATTAGAATAACGATGCATACTCGGATCTCAATAAAATGTTTATAATTTCTTGCATTTAATTTCAATTCAATTGAAGATAAACTACAAAGTCATGTCACAGTAATATTAACCCCGGTCAAAAGCTAGAATAACAGGCATTTGCAATATGGATTTTTATAGGACTGACAGAAAAGGAGTCAATAAAGTTCTGAAAGGTATTTATAAGGATACGGAGCTGTATGAACTTTAGTTCCGTGGCCAGCTAAGCTAGATTGTGCTGTTGAGAATGTATCGTATAAATAATCTTGATTGAGGTGATCTCATAGATTCTAAATTTTGATTACTTTTGACGAAAGAGAGTTGAGGAACATATGAATTCGGTAAATTCCTCATAAAGCCCCTGGAAAGAGGTACGTACACTATTAGTGGTATGACATATCGCATTATCCTCCTGAAAGATGCTATCCTATTGAGGAAAAACAATATGCATGTAAGGGTTGACAAAGTCCACATGATAACAGATACATACTACCCATGCATTTCCCCCCTTTTCATGGAAACATTCCTCAGACCATAAAGCTACCTCCTTAAGCTTGCATCTTTCCGTCAATGGTACAAGATATATTGTCTTCTGTCCTATCAAACGTCGTAAGCCTCACCATCCATTATTCGATGAAGAACACGTAATTCATTAGAAAATTCACTTATTGCCGTTGAATGTGTACATAATTGAGTATTAAAATTCAAATTTTACCCTCGGCAACCAACTGAAAGCAGTAAGAATAATTCATTTAACCAACATCCTATTTAAGAGCACTATACACAGCAATGACCAGACCAGAAAGATATACTTTTAGATCCTTTTGGTTCATATGGAAAGTCACATTGTTTGTTTGATGTAGGCAAGTCTATTCTCTCGAACATAATCCGAAGCTGTCATTCATCTCTGTCATCAATTTCTAGTGGTGTACCATACTTGCCTCGTTGTTGATTAAGGAATTTGTAAGTTCTCTGTATACGATACATTTCCGCAACTGGTGTAAGTGAACAGTTCACAGAAGTAGACGTTTCTGAAATCATTCCACAATTGCCCCAAAAGCCATTCACTATAACTTTTTGAACGTCAATTAAATAACTCTATTGATAATTGCATACTTTATAGATTACGCCTTTCTCTGATAGCATTTATATACCCTCTATTGCTAGTACTACTTCCAGGTGTCTTTTGCTATTAGTTATAACTCATTCTTATATGTCTATTTTAGACATAGAAGAAACTTTTTTTCAAGTCGATGAGAAAAAATTGTATCATTTCCTTTTAGAAATTAATCTTTACAATAATTTTAGCAGAATAATATAAATATCTTTATATATATATATATATATATATACTTATTTTCAAAGTGTTTGAGAATATTTTTATTTAATTTCAGGTGTCATGGATTCGTAGGACGGACTTTCATGTACTTACAGTAGGGATGGAAACTTACACTAGTGACGAACGCTTCGAAGCCCTCCATCTTCAGAAGAGTAATGACTGGACACTCCAGATCAAATACACTCAGCTCAGAGATTCAGGACCTTATGAATGTCAAGTCAGTTCGGATCCTAAAATCAGCTTCTTTGTTAATCTCACTATTGTAGGTAAGCAACATATATATTTCTCCCTATTAGGCTTTCTTAAACAACGAGAAATGATAAGCAAACAGTAATTCCGAAATATACAAGAGAACAATCTTATATTTTAAAAGCGTTTGGTTTTTAGTTGCGATGATTAATACATCTATGGGATAAACTTAAAATCGTTATAAGGTTCAATATTCAACATGAATTTCGCAACAATAATCAATGCCAATTGGTGTCCCTCCATTTATAAAATTTTCGTTAGCTAAAAAAATTAATCCTTCCTATGTAACATTTCTAAGGATTTTTTTTCCACAAACTGATCTAATCTATTTAATCTCCATGTCAAGAAAATAGCATTTGTTGTTTCTAGTTGACTCTTATACTCCACAGAATACAAACGTTGTAGAAACGCTAACTCTTCTTCCAAATATCTACAATATCTATAATATGAAGGCTAATTATAAGTCCGATGTACACAGGAGTGCAAAACTTAAGTAACAATGAAACTTTTAAGCAGATAGTCCTGAAATTGCAGAAAAAGAGTTATTGCGATCACTACAACGAATACGCTTTCAGTAGAAAAATGATGCGTATGCAAATGTCAAGAACGAAACGTCATAGGCAACGAGAGTGTACGCAAAACGCGTGCGGTTAGCACGTGCAGCTCTAGACTACAATAAAAGGAAGAATGGAGGCGCAGTTAGACATCCGCTGCAAGTGCAAGTGAGTTCTTTCGTGGTATATGCCTAGAAGAAATCACCTGGATGACTTTCCTCGTGGAAGAAGGATTAGAAAGGTGGAAGAGGGGAGTAGTTTGAACAGTTAGCTGAAGAGTTCGGAATCAATAAAAATGTTGTTTCGCAAGCTTGGAAAGCCTTCCAAACCATAGGTACAGCTGTTAGAAAGGTTAGTGGTGGCCACCTCAGCATGACAATGCATAGCCACATTGGAGTGATGATGTTCAGCAACTTCTGAAAAGGGAATATATCACTCGAATTTATAGGCCAGCGTTATCCCTTGACTTAAATCCCATAGAACATATGTGGAATGCTTTGAGAAGACGCCTCGCGGCACGATCGCGTCCTCCGAGGTACACCCAACAACTGAAACGGATGCTGATTGAGGAATGGGCACTCTTACTTCAAGAATTGTTGGACAATCTGATGCTGAGTTGGTGGGAATCGGCCATTGCAGTAAGGGGAGAGCATATACCTTATTAATGAACATCTGCTTGTTGTTCTTCCTCTTAGACAGACAATCATGTATAACAAAACTATGAGTTCAGTAAAGTCTTGTTTAGATTTATTCCATACTATATACATTGTATTCATTTTTGAGCAATTATGCTTTCATCATCGTTTAAGTAGAAAATGCTGACTCTTATTTCTGAATTTCATCTCTCAGATGATTTCTTGTGGAGTTATGGCTTAAGAAACTCCTTTTGCTTAAGTTTTGCTCACCAGTGTATAATTTCTGCAGTTGTAACATCCTAGTACATCTACAGGAAGTACGTGACCGAGAATTCAATTTATTGTTGATTAAATGCTCTATTTAGATTAGTGGAGGGTATAATAGAAGCTGTTACTATTTATCATTGGCTGAGTATATTTATTTTATCTAAATATAGCAATTTCATTTTAACGCGAATTATATTTTTATGGCATAACGAGTACTAAAAGCATCACGTGTTATGATTTGAAAACCCAAATGAACATAAAATTTTCTTGTGGGTAATTACAAAGTTTAAAATATAGAAAGCTACAGTGAATACATGAATTTGTTAAGCTATTACTACGTCATAAATTGATCCATAATTATGCGATATATGTTTGGGCATTTCACGCCACGCAAAAAAGTCTACTGTAAAAGTTAAACAAAATAAAGATTACTGTAATCAGATATTAAAAAACATCTAAGAAGGAATAAAAAAAAAGATTAAACTTAATATTCAAATTATATCACTTTTATAAATTTTAATAAAATTTTACTGAAGAAACAATAAAAATAATCATGTAAATATTTTTTAAAAAAAATATTTTAATTAAATTAATTTTTCTTTCTGTTTTGATTGGTAAGAAATGTAATGTTAATTAACTCTTAAGGACATCACCTTTTTTTCTTAAGTGAAAATTGTTCTGTACATTCAATTTTATTAATTTCTTTTGCTCTACCGAATATATTCAATAGAATTTTTTTTCTAAATGATATTTTACCTGTGCATTAAATATTTAATGTTATTATACAGAGAATAATCACTAACTTAAAGTACAAATTCAATAAAATTTAGTAGCACAAATTTTTTTCTATCTTTATTATAATTCATTAAAATTTTAATTTGTTATTAAAAATTTAAAGTACACTTCAAAGGATTTAAATTATGTTACATGTGTTTTTAATTAGTTTCTTTTTTCAAAATTTTTTAAATTATTTCTTAAAAAATACATAATATCTGTAATTAATGAATTATACTGGTATTCTGGGGCTACCTGTACAATATTTCTTATATCCTTTTTTAATTATATTTCACATTAAGATTGGTACTTATGTAACTTTCTAGTAAAATGATAAAATTATATCAACTTTTTTTTAGCTTCATTCCTTCTTTTCGAAATAATAAATAATTATTATATTCAAAAACTGGAAATAAAATTAACTAAAGAAGAAAATTAAATTATATGCATTATTAAATTAAAGGTAGAATATTAAAGACTTGTGAATACCGAAATAATAAAGCTAAACATATCGGGATTATTTTCGTATTCTTCTTTAAAACTATTCTAATTATTTCGAATTTTTTTTTATCTTGTAATTGAGAAAAAAAAAATTTTTTTATGAAAAAATTATTTAAATATTTTGTAAATAAATTGATTTTTCATAATATTCAATTTTTTAAGAAAGTTTAATTTAAATGTAGAACGCAATAGAGTACCAGAATTATGGAATCATAAATATTTTATTGGATCGTGAATATTTTGCTAGTTACTTCAGAGAATTTAAATATTAATTGCTGTGGCATTGTGAGGGTATTTAACACTGATCCCAGTGAATGCGAGCTTGCAGTTGTAGAGAAGCGGATCCGAATGAGCATGAACGAACAGCTGTGAGGAAGTGAAATCAAATCCATCTTCAACATATTTACAAATAAATTTTCGACCTTGACTTGCCCTTCTGACGCCACTTTCTATTTCGTTCATTCAGTTGTCAGTTTCGATACTCGCTACATTGGTAATTCGTACTATTCGCCGATGTCTCTTATATCTGTGACGCTGATTAAGTATCCTGAATAATTGCTGCAACTTTTTCCGACACTTTTGCAAGACGAGCACCATATTATTTTATTATACCCTACATATTTCCCTGAAGGCAGCAACAGACTTTTTTAACAGTGAGATCTGAATCCTGTTCACCAGCAAATACCTTTTTTTTTCGATCCTGAATTCCTTCCTGGACTTGTCCAGATTACATTTTTTTCATTGACGACTTGGATCACCTGCATTTAATCTGGATCATGTGAAAACATCTGTGTAATTTAAACCTGCCTGTTCTTCGATCTCAGTGCAGTTACCAGATATCTCTATAACCTTATTCTGGCCTCTCAAATCTCACAGTTCTCTTTTTTCAGCCCAGCTTATCAAACTTTTTATCAGTAGTATTATTCTGGGTAGCATTGTGACAATGCTTAAATCATTCAATGTCCTCAGCTCATATAACCGGACTTATACGGGACTTGTACTCGCCTCTTGATTCCCCCACTGTACTGTTTGTTGTAACCCTTGATACTTGTTGAAGACTATCTGCTCAGACTATTGGATTCTTGCTTGATCCTACGCTCAGGTAATACGCGACCTTCTGTTTCAAGGGTGAGTACTAAGGTGTCATAATATCCTTTCACGCTCACCACTGTGAATACGAGACGGCTTTTGATGATAAGCAGACTGGCTGAGTGTGAACGTACAGCTGTAAAGAAGTGAAACGAAGTTCCTCTGGAATAGCTATATAAAAAGCAACCTCAACCTTGACTTACCTTTCTTACACTGGTTCCAGTTACATTCTCCTAGCTGTTCAGATAGTCATCTGATGTTATTGGTTAATTTTTTATTTCTTTTAAATATTATTGATAAGCTATTAATGCTGAATTACATGGCTATAGATCTCTTAAATCTTCAGACATTACTTAATGATTTCCACAATGGTAATATTTACATATACAATCATTTTGTACCGTTTACATTATTTTTTATATTTTTATAAATCATTGTAACATATCATATGTAGTTTTGAAAGAATGTTGTATAAATATAGTTTGAAAGCTTCATTTATTTATAGGAGTCTCGTATCAAAGCAAAATCTACTTTTTTTTAATATTTGCAATTCGGTTTTATTTTTATACCTTCCATAACTTACTATTGAAAAATGTAGTTTTGACTGACTTATTATTTTGGTTGTAGGTTGAGTTGTTGAAATGTTTCGTCCATATTGTGCCATATATATGGTACAGAATTTCTAATTAATCATTATTTTGGAACAAACATAATTTTCGGAACTATCATTTTATTAAAGCAAGGAAAAATATCAAATTTTATTTTTAATTAACATTTGGAAATTAATTTATTTACATAAAGGCACTGCTGTGATCATATTTATTGCACACGTACTTAAGCATTAAGGCTGCTGTAACAATGTTTTCTAATATATTTGATTAACTCTGTATATTGTGTATAGTAATGCTTATTGTATATAGTAATGTACCATAATTAATGCGTATAATCACACCTTTCATTAAAAATATCGGTAATTCAGTTATTTGATTTGTGAGATCCATGTGATTAATTTGTAAAACATTTGCCAAAATTGCTTACCTAAAACTAATCATAAAACTATTAATATGATACATTTATATAATCGGAGTGCATATATTAATAAAAGTACATATATTATTCGAAAGCAATTTGAAAAAAAAACTATTTTACGGAACAGTTGTACCTGAAATGTTATTTTTGAAAATTTACTTTTCCTTTATTTCTAAATTAAGAGCTTAATAAACTTTAAATAATTTATACCCAAGAATTATGAATAGGTTTGGCAAAATTTAAGAACACACACTGTTGTAATAGTTATAAGCTCTTTTTTTTAAATGAGCGATTATTATTCAGTTTTAAACATTTATATAGTTCATAAAAAACTTTTTCGATATATATGCATTAAACCAAAAAAGTTTACGTGGTAATCTCATGGTCATGTTCGTGAACTCGCTTCCGGCGTTGTTTTTATCGAACTGACTAAGGGTATCCGAGCATCAGGGCTCGAACCGAGTAAGTCACGTTAAATCTGGTCAAGATCCCAAGTTCTCCTATTGGTATGGTGTGAAAATTTGTTGGAAAATGTACCAGCTCAGTTGTTGTCCTCGTCACATGACTCAGGCTCAAACTTAAGAGTTTCATTAATAAACAATCAATTAAAACAGACGTTAATAAACAAATCATTAATAAACAATCGTAATCACATAATTTTAAAAATATATATGAAGAGTGCGTATGCTATCTGACTGGTATTTGCGTATCCAACGAAACGAAGAATAAGTGATATTTTGGATTATAATATCACAAATTCAAAACATTTACTTATTTTATACGCTCTTAATTCTTTAATGGTTGAGCATTTTTTATCCAAATTTTTATCACTTAATTTTACTAAAATATTTGACGTACTAGTTGAGTCATCAAAAAATGCAATATTCTTGATAAAAGAGCCAACATAATTTTCCCTTATTTACGTACTGGTTTTTTCCTTCGATTTGTAATATATTCCATTCCAATTTTGATACACAATTCGTGTTATACACTACAGACATCAAGTATTGAATAGCAAATTATTCCGTGCAACAAGGTAATAATTCCGTAATTCAAGGAAGTTTGTATCATTAGGGAAGAAGCTTAAAGATAATGTGCTAAAATGCCATCATCGATTATTATGTTAGGGGAATACAAAATTCTTCAATGTAGTGATGATATGAAATTCTTTTAATTATCTTCGATTCTTGAAAATATGCAATATAACTTGTAACGAAATAACTAAATCATAAAACTTGATTTACTCTAATGAAATTTACTACATCAGGTTATTTTTCAATTATTAGTTATTTTCTCTTAGCAGTGTAATTTTCTTAATTAAATAACAAATAAAACAATAACTCGATAATACGCTGCAATTCTCAGAAATTTGGATCTCAAAAATTTAATTGGAAGTTTATATACATTTTCGAATGTGCAAAAATACACCAACATCTGAATTTTTCAATTTTAATGAAATGTACTACGGTCTGCGCTAAGCCTGTTTAAAGAATGATTTATTACACATGTTTACGAATATATAGAACATGAAAGTGCCATTCAATTCTATACCCTTGTATCTTTTATAATGCTACCTTATATGGGAAATTAAAGTTAATTTCAATTGAACTACTTGGCAATTCTAGTGTTTTCCTATCATTATAACTAAGCAGAGTATTTGATGATTATGACTCCAAGGTATTATTTCTGACATCTAAACAAATTATGATATTTATGTATGTTTTTCACTAAAATGTAAAAATGTTTCAAATTTGAATAAGGAGATTTTCCTACCATGAACGTATTTATTTAAGATTTAAAGCCAAAAATATATAGTTTTATAATAAATAATGAGAGATTTGAAACGATAAACAAATTTTTCGTATATTTTAATGAATGTTATATTATCATAACTGTTTATTTTCTAAGTAAGGATAAATTCTTTCAAAAGTTTTCTAGCTGAATTTTAAATACCTCTTTTTAATTAGCCAAGTTATCAGCGCAAACGTATATTAGGAACTTTAAATCGTAATGAACATTCAGTTAGAAATCATTTTAATCTTGATTTAAAGCTAACACAATGTTCCTGTCTTGATTATCAGATTAAAAATGATTAAACAATTGTTTTAATGTAGCGGAGGGTGAATTCGTAGATTGAAAATACGAGGCCAGGAAGCGCTTTTTTGGATGAGGCCAATTAAAAAGTTATCCGTCTCTGTTTTCAGACCTTTCACAAATTCACTTAATTAAGATTTAAAATACGACTGGTTGTTTTTACAATCCATGCTGTATTTGTAAAAAGAAATTAAGAACAAAAAAAAAATAACTTCACTAAAAAGACAAAAGATGAAAGAAAACTAAAAAATGGGACATCTCAAATTACGTCCTTAATGAAGTTTGGAGCGAGGAAATAATGGATATATAAGTACATAGAAAAAAGGGCTGAATCTCCACTTTTTTCATCTGGTCTCTAAAGAAAAGTAGTAAGAAAAAAATAAAATTATCCATCCAGTGCTTTGACAACGCGTCTCGCTTGATTAATGAACTGAGTTATCGTTTGGTCAGATATAAAAAAAATAAGATGTGGAGCAAAAAACTTCGCTCAGGGTCCATGAAAACGAACACACAAAAAGAATACTGCAGCAAAAATGGCGTCTTCATCAGACAGTGGAAATGGTTATGAAAACAAAAGAAATATCTAATTTTAATGGAAAAAAATGTTCATCTCTATGTCTCTTACAATTTTTTTTAAATCATTAAATTATATTATTTACTTAACATTGTAGAAATCAATGAAATATTATAAAAATTAAAATATGAATTAATGTTTTTGTAATAAAATTGAGCTTGTTATTATATTCAAGATTATAAAGCCTCAGAGAACTGAAAGCGATAAAAAAAATACTGAAACATTAATTTCAAACATTTACACTAAATTTGATTCGAAAAATAAGAGATTTGTATAGTTTATTATTATTTGTCTTCATTTTAGCATGAGATATTATTATGTCTTTAATAGGATTAAATCATTTAAATGTTTCAATATTTACATAATCAATATAGAACATATATGCGAATGTTTTATAAACAATAGTGTTCATCATTGCGTAATATTTTTAGAAGATCATGTGCAAGCGCAAAAGTGCTTTTGAGACAGAAAAATGTTCCAATCTCCTAAACAATTTATTTTTGTACCTCTCATGTAAATATAACAGTTGTTTCCTTATTATTCTCATTTTTGTTACTCTGAATAACATTTTTCTCCTTATAGAATACGTCTTGAATTCGTTTTCTTTCCTTTTGCATATGTTTTAAGAATCACTATCGTTTTAATGAGAAAAAAATAACATGTTTACTTATTCATATTAAATCAGGGACAAAAACTAATAAACAGTTTTATATATATCATAACCACAAATTCAAATATTGGAAGAATTTTTTTTACTCAATAAATAATTTCTAAGAAAGACAGTTGTTGCCCTTGTTGCATAATATTAGAATACCTTTAAAATTAAGTTTTATCGAGCTTTTGGTTTTCTTTTCTTTCATCAGCTTAGAAATGTTTGCTGTAGATCACTAGATATTAAAAATAATTTTAATTGATTTCAGTACTTATCACAATTTTTATCATTCATACACCGCACATCCGACTATAGTTATTGCTAAAGAGATATATGAAAATATCAGTGAATGTCACTTAACTAAATATCCATTAGTCTCAAAACATGACGATGAATATAATTTAACAGGCTTCCAGCCTTATCCAACGATGATCACTATGAAATAACTTATGATTAATGATTAACTAGATCACATTTTCTCGTTCTTAAAGAACTGTGCCTCGTAAAATATTTCAAATAACTTTTTGAGTATTGAGTTTATAGATTTAATTAAGATGTAGTAAACTGTGACAAGAAGTTTTTTAAAATCGTATAATATGCAGCGTGTTTGTTACGTTTTGTTTTATTTTTTATTTAGTTAATTTTATGTTTTTCCCCCTCTGTACAGGAAAACATATATTGTCACGTCTTCTAGACGCTTGAACATTAGAAGTTCATAAATCCCTACCTGAATATTTTGATAATTTACATTGGTTGTAAAAATATGTTTCGGTATTGGGAATTTTAAGAAATGAAAATTAGCACCATTCAAATTATTGCAATAAAAAAATTAATTTGTAGAATAATAATTTTTTTAGAAAATTAATTTAATAATTCAAACACACATGGGATAAGTTTATAGAAACTTTACAATGTATTAAAAATAATTCTTAATCCCGTTAATACACAGAAATAAATGAATGCATAAACTGCTTTGGAATATCTCTTAAAATAAACATATTAATAGAAATAAATTATCTGTAACATAAACTGACATAAGTAACATTGTACTAATAAAATAAAACTACAAACAGTTTACCAGTTATAAAGTTCTTAAGTATTTCTCATTTACAGCAACTTAAAATTAGTTTTGAATATGCTAACATATGAATAAGTATAATTTTAAAAATTGAATAAACATGTTTAATATTGACATATATGCATATATAATTGCTGTTCAGAAACATATCATAATTTATTTACCTTCTAAAATTAGATACAATCTAACTAATATCAATAGAAGATTTACTAAGAAACGTTGATTAAATAAACTATTTTGTAAATATTGTATCTATAGTGCTGCTTAACGTGTATAATAATACCTTAAATACATTATTTACTGACTTCTTGTGATTAATTTATATTTTTACTTTAAAATTTCTAATATCTCTTGAACTACTTTTCCATTCTGCGTTAACATCTTGTACAATAGCACTTTGTAGCGTGTTTTCTGATGCGGAAAATTTCGCTCTAATTAATCATCGATTTCCTTAAACTATGAATATAGAGATTAATTAGATCAAAGTGAATCGTATAGTAGGGGAGAAGAATCTCCGATCATATAGATGAGAATAGAACAGAATGAAAATGATCATCACGCAATGAGAAGACCATCATTTAATGCATTCATTAAATTTATTGAAACAAATATAATTAAAGCAAGCAGCTATATATTTACAAAAAGAAATAAAGCTTTTTTTTTTCTCTTCTGAGTGAACCGATCATATTCTTAGACATTAAGTGAAAATGATCTTCAACGGGTCATTCTTCGGTAACTTTAAAGAGTGTAAGAGGAACCATCTCTAATAAAAGCATGTTATTCCATGATCGTGGGGTCCACGTATCAGTGCATTGATAATTATAGACATATTAAAAGTATTTTCTATGAATACTCGGAGATTTAGCAAAAGGTTTCAAACATATAACGCAATAAATACGTAACACATTTCGGTAAAATAATAAACTAAATCCATAAAAATTCTTTAATTTGAAAAAATGAAATTTTACCATTCCTTTTAATTTCAAGTCTTTTTTTTTGTTTTCCGTTGTGAGTCAGCAAACGACTTAATTATTTAAATAATTTTCCATTTTTGATAAAGCTAGTTGTAAGAACTAAAAGAAGTATTCCCAAGGTTCCTTAGATTTATTACTTTTATGGTTTCGTTTATTTTTAATGGAGTTTTATGCGAATCCTTATTTGTCTCCTTGAAATGGTAAATCTGTCACTTTAATTGACCCATAAACTAGTTAGTTCTTTTTTTATTTTAGGGGGAGCAAATTCTGTGAAACTCATTACAATTATTCACTATACGTTTCTTCCTCTTAAACCTAGTATATATTGCCATTTGAGTTGCTGTCGTCATTTTAAAAGTAGTCTATTTAAATATTTTAAGGGCCATTCACTCAAAACCTTTTTTTGTTCAACATATGCTCGATATGATTTTTTTAGGGGGTGATATTCTACAACGTCACTTAACTTTATCCATTAGCAAAAAAAAATATTTCTTTACATATTTTCAGTTTAAAAAAACGGATAATTTGTTTTTTATTATTAAGAAAATAAACAATTTAGAACAGTAAGATTTTAGAGTGAAAAAGTAGGCAAAATTTCGAGTAATGTACATATTTCTTTTTCATGGACTGAAACTCATAACGCTTCCATAATATGTAATTACAAGTTCAATAAATTTATGCTTTGAATTAGTTTCAGTTGTCCAGATTAAGCAAATACTTTACTTTTAAAATCTCAGTTTCAACGCAAATTTTTCCTCTTTTGAAACGTTTCCATTATAGAAATAGATATAGTTTTTAACAATGTGCCTTTAAAAAAAAATTCAAAATCTATTCAATCTTGGATCTAAAAAGGGATCGTCTCGAAATTCATAATCAAGAAACATTAAGCAATACATTTCAGTAAAATTAAATGGCTTGAGCGAAATACATAAATACAGCCATACGTTATTCAATAAAATAAGGCAGGAACATTTACGCCATGTTAAATTCATGAAACGTGCCCTCAAAAGCAAAAGTTTTTCGTTCCAGGAGAATGCTCTTATTCTGCTGGAAAGGAGAACGAGATTATATTTCTGTCAGAGACACATATGCTGTTTTCAATGCAATCGAAGTGAATTCACGTGTTTATTTACTGACAATTCCCTTTGTAGGACAGCTATTATTCTTCAAGGCCTTTTGTGCGTTTGCATTCCATTTTATCGGTCAGATTTTAAATTGAAAGTGATTCTAGACGAATGGAATTTGACATAGAAGAATTTTCAACATGCATTTTACAACATGAATTTATATTTTTGAAACTGAATTTCTTCACTTTTAGATGCATTAGCTTGGAATTTTGTTGTGATATTTTTATTTGCTCTAAGATCAACTTTTGAGCTTCAGATTAGAAGCTTCTACTCGCTATGCTATTAATATATTCACCAATAACTTATTTTAGCCTAAGAACTTTAACTATATTCTATTTTCTTCAATTTTTTAGCATAAGGGTTTCAAAATTAATTCAATATTTGTAACAAAAATATTATTATTCCGATGTTTGAGATTTCAGAACTGCATGAATATTTTAAAAAGAGTTATTGTATCCTCATATAACTAATTGGTGTAAGTGACAAATATATTATCGTTATATAAAGGTTAGTGGAGATAATTAAAGATACAGTGAGAGTGAATCAATATTAAATGACATTAACTTATATTTTAATAAAAATACGTTACTGATTCTAATTTTTTTAATGCCATAGAGTAGTGATATTTAAATTGTGAACAATACATAATTAACGCATTTATGAGAAATATGAAAGAAATTTCGAAAGTATGGTAAAAAAAGGTTGTGAAAAATTTGAATGATATTAAGCATTTAAATAAATATTTTTCACCAAAAAATACATTTAATTTGTAAATGCAGATTTCTTTCAAGAATAAACTGATTTACTCTTATCATATATTCATTTCCCGTTTTAAGTATGTTGTACAATTAGAACAAGTTGCAAGAGTTCAGCAAGTACAGCAGTATAAACCAGCCTTGCAGCTGTTCCGGTTGAGACTTACTTCAGGCAAATATTAATGAATCCTGCACTTGAATATTAATTCCATCCTGGAAAGTGCAGAATAACGAGGATAGACGTTGGCTGTCAAAGTTTTGTCTTAGAGGGGTATGAAGTTCACTGAGTGAGGCTCCATTCCAGGTTTTATACCAAAATGTAGCACAAAGTTATGTAGCTACTTCATTGAAAACCTTCTTATAGCAATAAAACGAACTTGATTTAATATCGAACTGTGACTATAAAAATATGAAAAGACATATTCTAAACTCGAATTTTTTTTAAATTTAACTTCATAGAATAACGTTTATTGTTTATACAATTTGATTTGATTTTGAAGAAGTTTCAGTTACAAAATTCAATTTAAAATTACTGAAATTTTTTGAAACGTGTTAACTTAGACTTATATTCTTAATCCGTATTAAAATTTACGTAATTTTGTTTTGGAAAGTAATGAAAGATAGTTCTTGTGCATAAAAAAAAGGCATTTTGTGTTATCCCCAAAATGGACTTACTGAAAGAATTCACTTATGGATTCATTGAAACCTTTTAAAACCTATTTACTTAAAATTTAAGGTATAATTTGAGAAAGTACAATTTTTCCGAACATTTTTATACATCTACGAAAATTTCCATTTTGCTTTATTTTCCAATTAAAAAAAAAAAACACTACTTATACTCGTATAACACAAACTTCTTTTCTCAAAATGGCATTTGGTGAATATAAATAATTAACGCGTTGATTGTTCTGTTTTATCGAATTGCGGTCGATATCTTACGAGTTTTATATTGCACAAACATTTTTAAATAAAATGCGAAACAACTCCGAAAATGACAACATATATTTTAAGATATTTAAAAATAACTCCAAGTAATGTGACCCTCATATACATATATAATATCTGTGTGTGTGTGTAAAATTCCTTTTTATCTATAATAGATAATTAGAAATATTAAATTAGTTACTATGCTTTTAAATGTTTAGAATCATTTATGCACTCTCTATTGTATCTATGGAAAGGCTGATTTTCCTTTCAATTTTAAGAAAGCATTCAAATTTTAATTGTAAACTTTATAGAATAAATTAATTTTGAAATTATAATTTAATTTATTTTTATTGAAAAAAGTTATTATTTTTTTTATTATTATAACTTTTAATTTATTTAATTAATTTTTCGACATTTTCACCTTTTTTTATTATTTATCACTACTGTTTATTTTTTAATTGTGTTTTATTAATTATTTCTCTGAAGTATTTTTCTTTTAAAAAGTTTAATTTTTTGAAATAATTGTTATTTATTTTGAGTATTTATTTAATTCTGACCAAGTTTTGGGATCTTTACCTTAATCATTTCAGGTTTATAGTGGGTAATTTGTCCAACATTATTGCTAAGTAAATTCATGTGTTGTCACAATTTATTTAAATTGTGGTCCATTTTTTATTATTGTATAATAAACTTTAAGTTATTTTGTCATAATGATATACTTTTATGTTTCCTTTCTAAATGGATTTCTTGGTTATTTTCTACATAAATAGTTTTATAAAGAATTTATTTGTTTTTGATCTCTATTTAATTGCATGGCTTGATTTTATACACGTTTTGATTTGTAATACATTGTTAATGGTGTGATTTGGTCAATAATTCTAGAAACACCTAGTCTAACATTTAAAAGCAAGTTGCAACATTCGATAATTTATAAGTGTTTTTCCGTTTTCAATTTATCAATCTTTTTATATAACGTTGGTAGCGGTCAATATAATTTTAGATGCGTAGTTGTAATTATCACTCTTGTCAAATATATATCTAATAATATTATAATCAAATATTTTTAAGTTAATACTAAGAAAAATCTGTTTCATATTAGTTTATATAAATTTTAATCAGATGATTTTACCAAGGTCGAATCATTGGAATGATACAGTTAGATCAAAGTGTGTAGCAAGTATTGCTAAGGAGTTCGGTTTGCTCATAGTACCATTTCCCGACTTAAAAGAAACTGTTTGACTACAAGAACAATTATCCAATGGTTCAGCAATGGTCGTCCACGAGCAACTTTGCCAGCATACGACCAGCATATTATCTTACATGTCAGACGAAACAGGTGGCAGATAGTAGGAAAAATCCCTAGCCAACACGGCACAGGCATTTTGACTCCCGATATAATTTTTTACCGTTGACAGGAAACTGCTCAATGGTGGTCTGTTTGTACGGCGACCTGTGCGGTGTGTACGTTTAACAGCTGCTCATCGGAGAAGGTATTTTCTGTGGCGCTGGAAACGCCAGAATTAGACAAATAATCAATGGGTTTGAATATCCTTTTTGGATAAGAGCAGGTTTATTCTGTGTAGTGAATCTGGACGCATACACATCTAGAGAGAGAGTAGGGAACCCGCAATAACCTCCTCCCCCGAATATCACCGAAAGGTACCAGTTTGGAAGTCGTGCTGCTCTCGATTAAGGAGGCATCCTAATGAATTACCAGACCGACCATCACATCTTTAAGGGATGTTCATTCACTGGGCTCTCTATAGTAACGAGATTCTCCATCGATATGTGCATCTTTTTATAAGCGTTATGAGTTCGCCGTACCCTTTCATGGGTGACAATGCGACGGCTCATTTCACAGTAGATTTTAAAGAACTGTTGGACACAGAGGATATTAAACATTTGGATTGGCTGGAAAGGTCTACGGATCTAAATCCCATCGAGCATGTATGAGACTTTCTAGGGAGGCGCTTCCCTACATGTAATAGCAACACGTAACTTCCGCCAGTAACGATTCCGGAGCTCCAACTGGCAATACAATATTATAGAGCTGCAATGCCTCTAGAACTCAGAAGCATCTTCTTACTCAGCACGGCCAGACGATGAGAAACCTGCAGAGCAGTAAGAGTCTTATTTGCTCCAAGGTACTTTGTCAATAAAGATAAGTATGCTTTAAAAATCCAAAATCCTCCAACTCTGGAAATTAATGTATCATATAATTTCGTAAGAACCATAAATTGAAATACCAATAAAATTAATACTGTTATTCGGGACAGAATAATACAGAAAAGAATATAATTAAAATTATTTAAATGAAATGGAATTCTAATTAAACTTACTTAATCTCAATTTTCACGTAAAATTATAATCAACTAAGAATTATCAATGGCTAATTTTGATTTTAAATACTACAGAAAAGACAAACACAATATATAGACATTTCAATTAAAGTCTATTATAATGCAACCAGAAGTAAATTTATAAGCATTCTGAAACATTCAAACACTCTTAATTTCAAAAAAAAATAAAACGAATATATTTTCAACTTATGCATAAACTAGGTTGAAAAGCAAAATACTCGTATCGCCCTCTATTGGCTATAATTGAATTAAAAAAATTTGAACCATTTAAAAATCTATTTATTCTCTTCCACGAATTGGGGTGTAAATGAATAAAAATCTTTAAATTTAAGGGAATTCTATAGAGTTTTTTTTAAAAAAATCACAAATATTTGTTTTATTCTGTTTTATAATTTTCATATTTCAAAAGAGTTTTTAATAAAGTTAAAATGATAATTAACAGTTTATTTTTTCATATTCATGATCATCAATTCTCTTATCATTATGCTGTTGCAAGAGGCTTCAACAGCTGCACACCAATTAATTTGCTCTTATACTATCTCATGGGCATTTCCCAACTCAGCCATCCAAATGAATTTCTTTCTTGCTCAGCCATATGGCATCATGTTGTCCTCGATCTTGTTCTCTTTCTTTTTCTATTGGTTCCCATCCCAACGCGTTTTTTGTAATATGGATTGATGGCATTCTAAATTATAGGTCCGCTTTCCATGTCTAGCGTGTTTTTTTTTGTTTGAAAACATTTTGGGAGATATCTTATTATACATTGCAATATTTAAATTTTATCTAGGCAGCATAGCTTAGTAATCAACTAGTTTCTAAAGCAACTAGTTTCAAAGGTATTTAATTTCTGTTCTAGTGATTTAGTGAGATTCTAAACCACATTTACTGACGTTTAGTGAGCTTGTGTAAAGATACGTTGCTTCTGCCACATGTCATTAGATGCATGACTTATTTTTTAACTTTCCATGATTTGTGACTTATTCTAGATTACTGGTGGACCTTTTTGTTCCCAATTCTTATATCTTCATCTCAGCTTTCATCTTTTGCATATTGTTACTTCATTCGTTTAATAACTGTTAAGGCAGGAACTAAATAATTAAAGAAAATTGCACCTGTGGTAATTGCTAAATCATCTTTGATTAATAAATCTTAATCTCTTACGCACCTATTTTCGCAACTATATTTGCCTTTCTCTTCTCTAGTCCTGCAATGCAATTAACACCTTTTTTTCCTCAAGAAATGCAAAAATATATGTTGAAAGCCAATTATTCAAAATAATATTTAAAACTCTACGAAATTATTAATCAGTTTCTACGAAAAATGCAATGGTTTGATGAAAAAGCTTTATAAATATTTCGCACTGTCAATAATTTAATTAAAATTATTTTACGCCTTGCTAAAATAATGAAACACAAAATAAAACTAAAAACACGATTTCTCTTAAAATATTAGCCATATGTAACAAACCTTTACAATTAATGTAATCATTCTGATTCTCAATATAATTACTTATAACAGAAAGAAAACAGGAAGTCAATGATTTTGCTTATGCATCTTTAAGTGAAGATATTATCTTTAAATAATTGGTATCAGAAAGGCAAACCTATTTTCCATCCTTATTTTCCTTAGGAAAAAGTGAAATCTTTCTTTACCTCGTCAAAGACTACTTTAAACAAAAAGGAAATTTCGTCTTGTTAACGATTCTTTTAAAACGGGATTTAGAGAAAACGTAAATTACACCGTTCATCTTATTTTTATTCCACTTAAATGCAAAATAGAGCTCTCTGCTTTTAGAAGATTTATACTAAAGGTTATTTATGCAGGTTTTAAGGATTTTTGTTGACTCTTCGTTCTGTTATTATTTTTCCGCTTGAGATAATGGCATTAAAACTTTTCTCAATGCTGCCGACTGTAGGATTTATTTCTCCACTCGGTAATTCTTCATTCTCCCCTCATAAATACAGATTAGTTTGCAAAAAAAAATCCATCAATTTTCTATCGCTCAAGAAGTGTTTAATTTTTAAATTGTCTATTAACTCATTCCATTTTTACAGCTCTATTCATATATTCTTAATTCTGTCTTTTATGAAATGTATTTTTAAAAATATATTTCATGTAAAATTTAATTCTTTATTTGGATTAGCATTATATATATATATATGGTATTCTTAAGGAGCGACCAAATGAAAGTAAGATCACTGCTGATTAGTTATAAGATTTAAAAGTAGTAGTATATTAAGTATGGAAATGAAAGAATGGTACTTAAGGAACTTAATGTACATCCATACTTATCTTGTAAATTGATACAGGCATCCCAGCAATTCGATAGACGAGGAATTCCTTTGATAAAGAGCTTCCATTATCGAATGAGGTAATTATTTTCGATGACAATCTGTTACTTGTGAGAATTTCCGTCCTTTACAGGCTTTACTGGTTTCACGAGGTATGGCAGTCACAAAGTGATAAGTCAAGACTCACAGGGAATTTTAGAGGTCTTCAAACTGAAATGACAACAAAATGGCTACGACAAATATTTGCAAGTAGCAGCCGCATGAGGGTAGGCGTTGTTATGAATCCATTTTGACAAAATGCAACATCTAAGTTTCTTGATTGCTGTTCTCAGTTAACAAACGATGGTGCAGTAGCTGGTTGCTATGAGCTTCTCGGGGAATTGTGGTATAATGCTGCCTTATCTCGTAGTAATTAATCCATTCTGTCTCATCAGATGGTAATAATTGTTTTTAGATGATGACAATGTGCTTTTTATCTGGTCATGACCTGTCATCCAAACTGGTTCATTTTTTCGAATTTCACTGAACCAAAGTAACAATAAAGTTTCTAACATACACTCCATCCTCTACATTTTTAGCAGGTGATAATGAATCTGAATTAGATTCCCTTTTTTGCTGTTAAAAATTACTCCAGCGTCAGCTATCGTTATGTGTGGAATTATCCAAGATCAGAAAAGTAAATAATTCGCCACGGAGATAAATATTGCGTTCCAAAAATATTACCTGCTTTCCTACCACTAGAGCTCTCTCTCTGGCACGATGTTCTGCATCTTTTAGTGACAGCAAAAGTGTCAAAATCCCACTCTCATTAAAGTGATCAGTGAAAGTGAACTTTATATATTCAATATATATTTAAATAACATTTCATTTATATAAAAAGTAATTGAATTAATCATTTAAAACTTTTATAGAAGCAAGGGCTGAAAGATAGGGTTTTTTTTTAATTGCAAAGAAAATTTGCAAAATAAATTTTAGATTATAGAAAAGTATGAGTGAAATGAAAATTTTCAAAAAAAAAAAAAATTGCAAAAAAGAATAATTACAAAAGGCATCAAATATCTGTAAGAATATTTAACAAAAACAAATAGCAAGAAAATAAAATTCAAATCATGAATAAATACAAAAAAAAGGCATGAGAAATAATGAAAACAAAGAAGAGAAAAGTTATAAAGAAAATTAAACATAACATTTCTAAATTCTGAATCTGGTAGTTGACAGATGCGCTGTTTATACATCTTTCACAGGTCCAGCAATCCTAACAGAAGAAATTTATGAACCAATATAGAAATTTCAAAATTCAGAAGAACTATGAAAAGGACCATTTAAAATTAAGTGAAAAAGTTCTATGAACAAAGAGTAAACCGAGTTAAAACCAATGAAAACATAGAAAATAATCATCCATTTGATATTCAACCTGATTTAAAAAAAAATAAAAGTCTTACATGAGACACTATGCTTAGAAACACAAGAATTTAATGTGTATAAAACATTACTTTCCCACGCAAGCTGAAACAAAAAATGTAATAAAGTTTTCTATCAGAGAAAATAAGTAACTGAAGCAGGAAGAAATTAAAGATGTTTAAACGGAAATAAAATTTGGAAATAAAGCAAAATGGAGAAAGAAAAAAAATATAAATTGAATTTTAAAAAATTATTGAAAACTATATTTAAAAACCAAATTTTAAAAAAGAAAAACAACCAAACTTTACAATTATTATACTTTAAATTACTTTAAATAAAATCCAAAAGAATTTCCAGTTGTAAACAAATTTTTAAACTTATTCTAGCTTACATAAATATCCAGTATTTTAGCTAAATATCTAATAATGTGAAATATTTGATTGTAAATTATACTCTTAAATATATTCAAACTAAATGAATCTCAAATAAGGAAATTTATGAATCCCAAGTGATAAAAAGTCGCTTTTAGTATATATATTACTAGAAACTTTGGGACATTTTACTTTATAAAAATAAAATATCTAAATATTGCTATTCATTTAATTAACATTAGTTAGCAATAAATTTAAATAACCTAGACAAGAAATTAATAAAGGTTTAATTTCCATATTATTATTATTTTGAAGAACATACCATCATCAAAATATCAAAAAATTCTAAAAGTAATTTAATCACACAAAAAAACTATCTTCACAAAAATATAAATAAATAATGGCGAAACAATTACTTACAGGTCCCCTTGTACTCTACTTTTAATCAGTTTATAAATTTTATTAATAAAGATATGTCATTTTATTTTAAGACTTACATAACTAAGTAATTACATTTTTCTCATGTAAAAACACTATTAATATTTAATTTCTAATAAATCATTTTTAGAACTTTAATAAGATCCTAAATATCAACCAAAATAAAATAACTTTCAAATTCATACCAATGAATAGCATAAATCTATTGATTACTAACATATTTGGCTAACTCAGCACTATTTTTAATGATAGAAATCCTCTTTAACTTACCTATAGTATTTTGTGTAATGTTTAATTTTTATAATTTTTTTCTAGAAGAGGATGGTATGTATTTGAACTATCAGTTACTGTTATAAATTAAACATTTTCATTACATATATATATATATATATACTATTTATAAACACACGTTTATCAACATTTCTTTATTCCACACTCAATCTTATTCTGTTACTAGTGTATGCGAGCATGATGCACAGGAAAAAATTCAGTTAGTTATCTTTTGATGCTTGTTTTAAGAAGTCTTCTTTGATGTCTTATTTAAGTATTGATTAGGAGAACCAGATATTAATTTTTTTTTTAAATTTATACCCGTAAGAGCCGTAATATTATGCATATAATTCTTTGGTTAATATAACTTTAACAAAAGTATGTTTGATACATTTATATATGACGTTTCTGTTAATTTTTAGCGAATACATCACTGAGAAATCATGGGTTGCATTTTTTTCACACCATTTCTGATTATCTAATAGTCTTTGAAGATTTTTTTTTACAATACGGCAATTTTTGTTTAATTTATTATATATTGGTATGCTCAAAAATGTTAGAAAAGTATAAGTAAAAAAAAAAGCTTGGAAACCGTTCATTTACTTCACAACACTGCTTTTTTTTATTTACTTTAAGAATATATTTCTATGTATTTCATTAAATAAAACCGAAACTCGTTAAATTTCTTGTTAGACATTTTCACATAAAATTTTAAGAATTCAGTTATTTCATTTGTTACTCTAATAGCCCAAAATGTGTATCATTTTCTCTAATAAATCCAGCAATGCTTTAATTAATAATATCTTCTGTAAAGTACAGTATAAAATGAACTCAAAATTTAATGGATTATTACTACAATGGAGTTTTGACATCTTGAAAAATTATGTTTATGCTTTCGGAACTCGAGATATTATTTAAATGAACTTGAACTTCGCCTTTGAACTTAGATTGAAATTAATAGTTGGGAATTTATTTTCTTTAAGGAGACAAAGAACTGAGCTAAGATGCCTGTAACAAATATGTTCTCTCAGAGCCTTTCAAAATGACTTTGTACCATCAGTTAAAAGTAACATTAAGGGTAATGTGTTACTTGTGTAAAAGAAAGTTTGAAGCATATATAATAACTTAAATGTGTCGAAATGTCTACCGACTTCATTATGCAAACTTATATACTTTGTAGTATATTCACTTTAAATATTATTCAGTTATGTATTAGAGTTTTCACCACTTTTTGGGAACGAACATTATTTTCTATGAAAATATTCTATAAATAATATAATATGCCAAATGTGATAATATTTTTGAAATAAAGATTTAAAATGTAAATGACATGACTTTATTTTACCAAGTGTTCAGATTTATATTCTATATTACTTAGGTTAGTGTAAGAGTTCTTATATAATGGAATAGCAGGTAATGAAACATTAGTTTAAATATATCACTAAAATGTTAAATTTTAATGATGATAAATGAAAAGTAAAAACAATAAATTCAGGATTCATGTCTCATTACTAACATAACTTGAAAAACTTATAATAATCAATATGAAATTAAATTTGTATAAATTTTCATACTTGAGATTTATGATTATTTATTTTTCAACTTATTTACTGAATATATCCAGTAATAAGAGTATGTTTAATGAATTCATACATCGAAACATTGAGAGTATAGAATTTCATTATCTTGAGAGAAATATGTGGGATATAAAGTAACACTCATTTTTGTAATTGCTTAAATGTGCTTTGACAATTACAAAATTAAAAAAAAACACCATAAATATATATTTTATTTTTAAGTGAAAATAAATAAATAAAAAAAAAAGTTGTTTTTTTTTCAAATTGTGTCAAAAGTATTGATGAAATAAAATGAAGGAGTTAAATTATAAAACACTGGAAGACTGCAACTCAAATATAAATATAAATAATTTCAAATTCTTTTTCTGTGAATTAAGTTAACAGAAGTTAAAATGTTTATTTTCAGTAATTTAAATGACATACTTATAAAGTGCTGAAGTATAATTTCAGTTAGTAATATGATCAGTATTTTGAATATATATATATTTCTTTATAGAATTGGGTTTTGATTTGTTTCAACTAATACAATTTGTAGGAGAATTTTTCTAAGCTAATGAATAATCTTAAGTATGTTACAAAATTTTAGCAAGAAGTCATGGTAGCATCACTTAAGACATTTATTTTTGCAGTTGTGTTAAAAATGTTTGAGCCAAATATATTAATAATATTGTTAAAACTACCTTTATTCATAATTACTCAACCTATGAACTTTTTATACCTTTAAAGGAAGCAAAACTTAATTTCAGAAATTTATTTGATCAAAATCCATTTCCCCCCCTTCCAGTGAAAGAAGTCAAGATTTTTTTTAAAAAAATGGAAGTTCCTGAAAAGATTTTAAAATCATTCTATATCTTAGAAATGTATTGAAAAACTCTTATAATTTAAAAATTTTAATAGATAAGAGACCTTTTTCTCTTGTAAAAGCGTTTTTAGTTCTGCTACATTTTATCACAATACTGTGACATAAATGAAGGCAAATGCATTCCTTTTCTTCTTGATTTGTAACATTTTGTAGTATTTTAAAAAAGATTACTTTATATTCATTATTTCTTTATAATTAGGATTGGAATATGATGTATCAAATCGTAATTTCTCAAATGAAAATCAAATTCATCATAAATGTTGCTGAAAAAATTAATTTTTATATTGTGATGCTTAAGAATATAAATAAAATATTATGTAATTGCAAAAAATTGTTTTGTTTGAAGTATTAATTTGATTTGCATTCAAAATTTATAAACATAAGAATGCTGAAAGTGCAAAGTCTTAAAATGTTTCCTAGTCACTAGTATACCAACTCGAGTTCATGAAATTCATTGAAAAGTAAAGAAACATTACTGCAGATATTAGCAATTCATTAAGATGTTAAAAAAGGTTGAAGCCTTACTGACAATAAATTCAAATTTTATAAATCGAAATTAAGCTTTTAAAAAATTCCTAATGTGAAATAGATCTGGTAAAATCAATAATATTTCTTTTATTTTGTTAATCAATAGTATCATTATTTTTATTCTTAATTTATATATATATATATGCATGTACATGTGTGTGTGAACGTCATAAGCATATGTATGAGAGTCAAAACAAAGGTATGAAGGTATGTTGAACAAAGGTAGAAGTATTTATATAACATGCTGCTAATTCCTCTTATTTCAATTGAGTTAATCTTCATTAAAATTCCATGAAAAAAACATTTTTAATCTGTAAAAAAGAAAAACTTTTTAATAGCCTTTAAAACTGAAAAGTTTGATATAAAATAAATGTTTTAATTTTATTTTAGAAAAACTACTAAAAAATGAAGTTATTATACAACATTAAGTTTTACACTTGAATCATCAAAAATTGGCTCAGTTTAAAATTTTACACTAATAACTGTCTTTAAAAAATCGAGATTCAGGATTTAGATTTTTCTTCCAGATTTAAGATCTAGAAATTATTTTGCTACACTCAGAAATTTAATTGATATATACATGCATTTTGTTGTTCTAGAAATAGCACTCAACTTCATTACAAAGACATTATATCGAATCAGAACATTCTTCTCTTAAGTTTCATTCACAATAACAAGCTTAAGTTTCAAAACGTTGGTACTCTTAATTTCAGAAACTGCGTTAATTTTTACTAAATGTTATATAAGCGAATTATTCGTTACACATTCAATGTTCAGGACTGAGAAGAACGGTTACTTTGGACGCCGTATGCTCAGAAACAAAGAAGTTGCAAACGAACTGCAAGCTCGTAATTGCTTACTCATTTTGAAGAGAACCAAGCCTTACCGTCTTCGCCTAAATGAATCCTAATTGCTTTGGGTTTATTAAGTACAAGGTGTTAATGCAACTAAAGTGAAGACAGAAAACGAATACAGATCTGAAACATTCTAATGAAGTTTAGTGGATAGGCGTCACTACATTTAACTTAATTTACTCTTGTATTTCTCCATAGCTCTTCTGTGTTTAGTTGCATTAATGTTGGTAAAGAGAATTCTACAAGTATAATAGCTTTCTGAATTTGGGTTAAGGGTTTCACTTATTTGCATTCCAAAAGGACTTGTTATGAAGTCCCTGAGAGTAGTATAATTATGATGTAGCATAATCATTTCATAAATTTAAATGAAGCATTTTTGTTCTAACGTGAAAAAAACGAACAGAAGGAAAATATGTGTGGCCACATATCAGTCAAACGTTTCAATGATAGAATTCAAAAAAAAAGGAAGAAAAAAATACGAAGATAGTTATAAGTCTGAGTTTTATTTAAAAGATTAAAGTATTATTTTTGTATTTTAATTATATCATACAGATTATATGCTAAAAGTCAAAGAAAATTATTTATTTCTCTTGTAAAGAAGAGATATCAAAAATGAGAGATAAATTAAATGAATTTGCAACTTATAATGATAAGCACATGGCTTAAAAACTTCATTTTTTTCAACAAAACATTAAAAAAAAATAACGGAAAGTAACATAAGTACTTTTCTGTTATACGTGTTCTTATTTCAAAAATATGTTTTATTTGTCTTTAACAGGTCAATTTATTATACACTTGCATTGATGAGTAAGGAACTCTGTGAGTGAAAACTGGTCTTCTAACACTTTGTTCAATTTAAAATTCGAATGTAAATTTTTTCTTATTATATAATTCAACAAGCAATATGATGTTTCAATTATTCAAATTTGAATTATTTCAACACTTTTGAAAATGATTTTCAACGAACTTGTCCCCGCCTATTTGTTTTTAATTATTTTTGATATGTGCGAAAACTATATGGCAAAAGAGACATTTTCTAATAAATAATTAGGTTCTGGAGAGTTTCGTATTAAAAAAAAAAGAACTGTTTGTTATCAAATAGCTAATCTGGTATATAATTCATCCACCAAGAAAGATATGGAAATGACCATATTATAAAACATTTGCTTAATAGTTATTTTAAAAACTCTAATCCATATTTAGCAAATTCTTATTGTGAAAACTGATAAGAAATACACAAGAAACAAATGTTTTCAAACCCAAATCGCAATATTGTTTGGTCCAAATTTAATTTCAGTTACTGGGTTCTCTTTTATAGTTCATGTTTTAATCTTCATTCCAAACAGCATTTATAAGCAACTGCAGCAAGAAAAAGAATATTTTAGTTTCGAATGTCTTACATTAACATGATATGTTGTTGTGAATCGTATGTTTAATATAACGTAGATTTAAAAATATTCGTGTTTAGTATTTAGCTAAAATACTTTTCCTTCAATTTTGCTCTGACCTTTTTTTTTCTTAAAAAATATTATTTACTTTGATATATTCTGCTTTTAATATTGCCGTGTGTAGATATATTTATACATTTCTAACCAGTTGTAAAAAATTCAAAATATAAATTTATTTTTCTGATCTGCAAGTATTTCATTATCTGAGAACAATTTCCTCGATCAGTCTTAAATATCTATTTGTAGAGTATTACTGATTCTCATTTAATAACCCATCCTCCTCAAACACCAAAATAAACGGAGAATTTTTTCATTAAAGCACCTGCATATAGCAAAATCCGTCCCATTATGTTATCCATGAGCATGCGCAGATAATGTAGAAGTAAAATATATTGGACAAAACGAAAGCGTAGGATTTCTCTACTTTATGAGTATAAAAACTGTTTTCTGCTAGAAGCGTATTAAATTATTCTTACTCAAATGTTGAACTTGATATTTAAAAAAAAAGAATCTGTTAGTGAAATGAGTAAAGGGATTTGCAGTGGAATAAGTGGAGGAAGTAAATAATTTTAAAAACCTTTATAACAGGCTCACATTGAAGATTGTTTCTCTGTTTTTTTGAGATAAGGTACTTTTCTGCATTTAATAAATTTACGTTTAAATATATTGTTATTTATTTACTCACATTGAAGATTAAAAGAGGGACCATTTACTACATATATAAATACTTTTAAAAAAGAGTTCTGATTCTATAAGATGGTGATTAAAGAAATTAAAAAACATGTCCCCGAACGTCATCTATTTTTTTTACCTTTCATTTGTAATTTCATTCAAAATTTGTGATTTTGAAACTTTTAATTATACTCGTAAGTTCACAATCATTGAAAATGTATTAATTCAACTTCAAAAGTCGTTATGTAGCTTGCCTATGGAAAGATAAAACGCCGAAAGTGTTATTAAGTTTTTTTTTTTTTTTTTTTTTTTCCAATATGAAAAAAAATATTTTTTATTTTTTTTTTTTTTTTTTTTGTTTTTTTCCAATATGAAAAAAAATATTTTTCATTTTTAAATCCAAGCCCTCTAAGATAAATGAAATGTAAAATAATAATTAAAACGAATGATGGTATACATATAACAACACTGTTCACATAAATGTACCTATAACAAAAAGAAATTCCAGCTTGAGATCTTAATTTTTTACGGACAGAGCTTCACTTAAAATTAATAGGCAGGACCTGTCAATAAAACGCAATGCGTCGTCATTTTCCATTTAACTATCTCCGAAAATGAGATCTCCAAGTTATTTACATAACTCTTTCTACTCTCAAAAATTATTAAATCAGAAGCAACCCACAGTGGAACCATCGGATATAAAGGGAGGAAGATTTTTCGCTTAAGGAGTGAAGGAAAAACAAGTGAGCGTCATTCGCCAATTTTCCGGACTACTTCTTGCAATTAAGCAACCGTTAATGCAAAGAAATAACAAGCAAGTAACAGAGATGAGGGTTGAGGGGGTCTCGAAAAGAAGTAAAAAAAAATTGGTTTCCCATGCCCGTGACCTTAATTACATGAGGAAGGAATTGTTTTCGAAATAAAGGGTGTTTGTTTAGCGTGTGATTATTTACAGTTCACTGAGAAGGAGGGATATTTGTTTTAGGCTGCTTGTTTGCGTTGGTATGAAAGACCGAGACAATGCACAATCGTTTGGATGGTTCTCTAATGAAATACAATGTATAATGTAGCCTCTTTTATGTTGGTATTCAATGCGAATCCGAAATTCTGAGCTTTTATTGAGTGGAAAAGGTAATTTGGGAAGCTTCATAATTTATCCGTAAATGTTACATTTTTTTCAACTAAATTATTCTAACATTGTTTCAAGAAACTTGATAATTAAGGTTTTTCAATAAGTGCGTACTAATTTGTTGCATTAATACTTTAATATGTTTTTGATATCATTCTTGAAGTGAAGATTTATAATAAAATGTTTGTCATAGTTTCATATTAATATTATTCATTCTTGATGAAAATAAATCATATTTATAAGTTCTTTTAATGCTTGAAAAACATCTCTTTTTAGATGAGAAATAAATTTAGAATGAACATTTCTTGTAAAACTTCTATTAAGTTTAAATAATTAATCATGATTTGAACGAAGTTGTAGTAACTGCATATTTAGGTTAATGACGTATTATAGAAATCCAAAATTTGGTAAAGAGGTTCAGTTTTGTTTGTTATACCTTATCAATTGACTTCAAACTAAAATGATGAAATAGACTACATTATCAAATGGACAGTAATAACAACATTTGTTTTAGTTTAATGAAATATTTTCCTGATAAGTAATAATTTTTGAAGAAAAACTACATTGCATGAATTTTTCGAAAATTATAGTAGTACGCAGACTAAAACTAATGATGATAAAGTGATGGTTAGTAGAAATAAATAAGCCGAAAGAGAATTAGAAAAATTTGCAAACTAATATGTTGCTTTAGAATTAAAACTTAACTGCGCATTCATGAACAAATGTCATACGAAAGAAAACAGAATATGAATTAATTCATTAATTATCAATTCTTCTACATTACTTCAAATGTTAACCTTTCTACCCAAAGTACCTAGATTCACAATTCCTCCATGTTTTAGTATTTAGTTAAAAAGTAAATAAAAATTTATATCTTTCTTGTCATCGTTATATTTATTGGTTAAGAAAATTTTCTGAGCTTACTGTTATGAAATTATTGCAAATAATTATTCTTTAGCATTCACTTATGTTGCTATTACCATTTCGATCAACCATAATTACAAAGGACAAAAATATATTTAAAAAACATTAACATCATGTATTATATATACATGTTGCTATTGTATAACCATATTTAAAGGTTGGGGTAATTAAAGCTTTCTAAAAACTAATATAATAATATTAAATAAATGTATGCTACAGGAGCATTCTCCTCTGAATTGTAAAATGAAGCTGGAAAAATATCTTAGTAAATTTGCTTCATATAATATGAAGAGATAAGAAAATAAAAATGCTCAGACCCTCATGAAAGTAAAATATTTTTAAAATAATAATAAAACATAGTATAAAATCAATATAATCTCAACGCAGAGCTGATAGCGCTTAAAGTTGGAAAGAATTTGGAAGGAAAAGATCAATATACACTAAAGCAAAAAGTTTACACAAAAGAAATATAAAGAGAATTTTCTAAAACTTCTTACTTATACGGTAACGAAAATAGTGAAGTAGAAGATATTTAAAAAAATTCCTTATACGTACTTTTTTAATGTTCTTTCTTTGAAAGGACGGGTGTGAAATATTACTCCAGATTACAACGCTGTTTCGGAACCCGCCTATATTTTTTCATTTCTATGTTTCAATAGTATTGTGAAAATATCTCCTTGCCTTTTCACAGTTCATTTTACGATCTCATAAAATCCCATGTTATTTTCTTTTGATGTATTGGTCCTCCCTTTCTTGTCTCGATTGCGTTTCCGAATTTACTGGCCTTTAATTTTTTTTTCTTTCAAAGAAAATGTGTCGTAAACATAAAACTGTATGAAGGTAAAATTTTATAGTAATTGGTTTCCCTTTCTTCAAATTATACTAAATATTATTAATACGAAGATAGTTAATAATTATTATCAGTTTAATTGTAAACTAAGCTTTTAACAATAGTGTCCATTTAAACCAAAATGCTTTGTAATTAATTAGAAATACACAATTATGAAAAGAAAATTCAGCATGATATATCATAAAGATTTGCAATAATTTAAAAATATTATTGTTTTTTTTGCATTTATTATTTCTTAGCTAAGACTTTAAATTGCAAATAACATTTATTTACTCAAAGTATTCAGAATTCATGAGCTATTGCATAAATTACTATAAATAAATACGATTGTATAAAAATATTTTCTTTCATCAATAATATAATATTTTTTTAGTTTCATTAATAAAATATTATTATATTTCATTAATATAAATTATAATATGATATTAATAAATCTTTAATAAAATATCAATGGAAGAATTTTCTGTTACCCTACAATCTATAGTTACTTATTGAAATGAGTTTACATGAATCTGATGCCATATTTTTGGTGGAAATAATTTATTTAATAAAATTAATTTCATAATTTTCCTTCAATGTGAATCATTATTATAGACATATTTTGAGTATTATTAATATAGTTACTTATTATAAGAAAAACTATTATACATGTGCTTAGTCTCATTTGTATATTTATTCTGTTATGAATTTTGAACACAAAAACTATGCTTGAACAACATCACTTTGATTATTTAAAGCATTTCTATTTTTTTCTTATCAAAAAATTATATATGTACAGATTGAAAATTTGGCTAAAAATTTATTGAATATTTATATTCTTAAAATATGAATAAAAGTTGCAATTTATGAATTTTTCAAACTCACAGAAGTAAAATTATATTTTATTTAGATCTATACGTGCATTGTAATATGAGAGAGAGAGAAAAAATTACTACTTCCTTCTTACTCTGAATCAGTATTTTATAAAATAAAATATTTTATTAATGTAACATTTAATAATAAATCAACATCTATAGGTAAATTTTCCAATAATATCTGATTTTGTAATTTTTTAATAAAAAATTAATATTGAAATTTATCACATTGTAAAACACGACATGATCAAATTTGTTTTTCACTATATTTACAGTATAACTCATGGAACTCATAAGTATGGAGAAAATTTACCAAATTCCATGAACATTCAATTTATAAATAAATCCGTTAAAAAATAAATCCATATAGTGTGCAGAATGTAAAATATTTAATCTTTTTGATACATTCATATACATTTTCTGTAATCAGGTATGAAGGTATAAAACTTAATAAAAACTCGTTCTCACATCAAATAAAAAAAAAACCGAAAAACTTTCTATATTCCAGGAATACTTATAAAATATATTCGAATACATATATAGGAATACATATATCGAATACATACATAGGAATACATATATTCGATCGAAGTTTCTAGCGAAACATACTTTATTTTAACTTAAATGTACCAAATAGCTATTCACTTTTCTTAATCGTTAAATAACGGGTTGGAACTTTAAACATGAATCAATCTTTCTGATTTTTGGACTATCAATCATACAGATTTATATTATTCTGAAGAACTTCAGACAAAATTTGGTAATTTAAGAAGGTAGTATGAATTACGATGTAATCGTGATTTAAAGGTTGAAAACCATCTATCGTAAAGCGTGAGATCAGATATTTATTCAAGTCCATACTTCAGCGCTAAGTGACGTCATATCAAAATGAAATTAAATGGTCTTCCATCTTGAAAAATTAATGGTCCAAAATTTCTCAAATTGGATTATTTTCTGAAGAGAACCTTTAGGGCAGTCCTTAAGAGATATCTTAAGAGCTTCATGTAAAACATACGTAAAAAGGAATTTGCGTGAACTACAAATTAAAATTTTCGGAATTTTATTTTAAATATTTATGTGCTAATATGATTTTAGATAACAATGTATTACTTAAGATTTCTTTTAAAAATTCAGTTCTTTGTAATGTAATGAAGAAACCTTTTCAGCATGATTAAATACTGAAATATTCGGATTATATATATAAATATTTCAATACGTAAAAATTAAAATACTAAATTTGTTTTAAATATATATTACTTTAAGTGAATAAATATATTAATTTATATACTTGATAAAAATAAAAATTAATTGTTACCCTTTATTTCCTTTTTTTTGAAAAAATATAATTTCTCAGACTGTATGTCTTAATAAGTTAAGAGCCTCGAGAAATCTCGAGGCTCTAAACTTGTCGAGAAATAATTGGTAGTAAATTAAATCTTATTTGTGTGAATTTCGAGGTTTACATTGTCGTAATTATTTATTGATGCACTCAATTTTAACAATAGTTGAACTTTTTAAAATAATTCAGCATGACATTTAAAAATAAGATAACTCAGAAAACTTGCAAATATCTTAGCTATAAACATTTTTACATTGTTTTCTCTCTGTCATGTGATAGAAAGCATAACAGGCACGTAATCTTAAAAAAATATTTCCAAATCTAATGTAGTCCTGTGGCGAGGAGCTTTAAGTAAAGACATACTTCTTTGATCCTTTTCTAGATTTATGGAAGTTTCTGCATGCATCGGATTTTTTTTTCTTTAAGGGGAGGAGGAATGTCAGCTTTCATTTTATATGAACTGTGTTTTTTGTGTCCCCAAGGGTAAATTTGAGTGCGATCTGTTGAACAACTTGTTTATGACGTCAGTTGCCACAAGCCAGAACAGATTGTTGTACGTCAAGGAACTCATTTATTTGAATTCTCGAAAAAGTTTTGTTTTGATTTGTTGGATATAGCTTTTAGGCTAAATATTTCTACCATGGAGCTATTTGTTTCCAATGAAAGAGATTATCGTATGAAAATGTACTATGTATCTTGGTACTTTTAACTCTACCAGTGGATGGACTTCAATACTTAAGATAAGATAAAGTATTATATACTTACTATTAGCTTGGCCTCTTTTTGTGTAAGTTGATTAAATTTAGTTTGAATTCATAACAATTAACTATTTAAAGCAAAATACTAAAGTATATCCAAGCTCACGTAAGACAAAGAATTTTCACGCTTTTTTGTAATAATATATAATATAAAAGCATTTCAATAATCTGAATTGCATAATCTGAGCAATCGATAAAGATATATCATCCTTTTTTTTATAAATTATTCTTTTTTAAATTACTATAAGGACTTTTTTTTCTGATTAATAACTGCTATTCTATTCAGTACTTATATTTTAATTTTGATCTTTTACTATAACGCAACTTAATAGCTCTAAATGTCGACGCTAATTAATATTAAATTCAACATATTCATACTTCAAAAAATTCATTAATCTATAAGTAAATAATTTTGTAATGAATTTTAATATTTATAATTGTCATTCAAAACATTTTAATAGTATTTATTTCTAAATGACCATAATTTGGATAGATTTTACATAAAAATAATATTAAGAAAAACTAATTGTAATCTCAATAAAATGGCTAAGCTAAAGATTAAAAAAAAAACTATAAATTGTGAGTCATTATTATATTTCTAATAATGCAATAATGCTTAGAACTAAAAGTTTTTAGGAAATATTTGTTCAAACAGTCTTGTCGAATATCTTTGAAATTGAAAGGAATTATTTTTAAATATATTTATGTATACTGTATTTACATTAAATATTTACATTAAATATACTATATTTCAGTTTTTGTAATTTACAGAGGTCTTGTTTGACCTTGTCTGCACATTAAACGTTCTATTTAATTAAGCATCTTTTCTCAGCTACAAATTTCCTTTATTCCTCCGTTTGGACTTACTAGCTTAGCTGTGAATAATTCAGACTCTTTTACTCATAAAACGAAGAAACCTAAAATAGCTTTCTCCACTCCTGAGAAATTATTGTGAAAAATAAAACATAACATTTTAGGTAAATTACTTCAAAAAGGACAAATTCTCTATCTTTTTAAGTTACCAAGCCAATTATTTAAGGTTAAAATGTAAATTATTCTAATAAGTCAGACTTATAAACATTTCCTTGCAACATTATTTCATTTGTTTCTTCATGTTTCATTGAATGAAATGCTTGGAAATTTTCAGCAAATGAATTACTTTTCTCCCAGAAAATTAGATATTGAGTTTGAAAAAAAAAACCTCGCATTTATTTTTAAAAGACAGCTGAATTTTAGGAACCATGATAAATTATTTTATAAAAAGTTGAAAGTTGCATTAATTATTGAATAAAATATAATTAGAACTGATACATGCAAAAATTAAAATAGAAAAATTTTTAGTGGAATAACGTTCGTATGTAATATGATATTAAAACCGAAATGACGATTTATGAGTCTCTAGTGGTTGAATTATTCAAGGAAGTTTCATTAAAACATAAAGATTGAGGTATTTTAAGGTATGCGCACACAAGAATAACGTGAAAAATAACGGTTAATATATTATAGTTATGGCTACAGTGGCAAAAGTTTTAAAACTTAAGCAGGCAATATTTGATTTTAGTTATAACTATATGTAATTAAACACTACATAATGTTAATGGATTTAAAAATGAAGCTTTACATTTAATGAATGGAATTATGCTCCATCATCATTTTTGGCAATTCAAGAAAATGTAAATTACCATTCAAAGTACTGTTCTAAATTATAAATAGAATTTAAAATTCAGCCTGAAGCAAAATCTATATAGGAATAACATTTATTTGTACAATAACATTATTTAATAGTGTTCTTCGCTACAACAAATAAATAATTCTGAAGTATTTGTCCAAGAGTTTCGAATTGTCAGTGAAAATTAGATTGGAAACTTCATTTGTAATAACAACATGTCTCATTTTAGCACATAACTGACAACTGATCTTTTCTTTTAATGTCAGCAACAAAAAAAAAATGATACATCTATCATAAAATGATCTACATATTGTGAGTGGAGCAGAATATGTGTTGAATGAAGCATAGCTCAGTTCTTTAACGAGATATTTTTAAAAAAACGGTCTACTCGTGAACTAAGAATAACGGTTCCAGTTACGTTCGATAAACCGAATTTTGATACACTTTGTAATTTAATTATAATTCTAAATTTACATATGCAGAAGCTTAAGCCTTCATTACTGGAAAGATGCAGGAATAAATGAAAGAGAAAAAAAATCAACGAATAACTTTATTCAAGAAAGATGTGCATCCCGGACTTTAAACGGATGCCAAAAAACAATAGAAAAACTTAAGTTAAAATATAACTTGAGGGACTTTCTTAACTTTTCTATCTCATGCATTTATGGAAAAGCTTTATCCATCTATTTACGCTTTGGCCGAAGGAATATTTGCAACGATGGTGGGGAGGAAGAGAAAGTGAAAGAGGTCGTTTAACGACCCATAGGGGTAGGAAAAATTTCTTTTCGAAAATGCTTAGAAGTAATGCCTTTATGCACAAATGGGAAAGTGAATGGTATGAAGTATGCATTTTTTAAACAAAATTAGGTACTTTAGATATAGTGTTTGAAACAAAAGAAAAGTAGAGCAATTTGAAAAGGAAGTCATGATGAAATGTGTAAGCATGAAAAAATAAGTTAAACAATTATGTATTTGGAGAAAATAAATATTTGACATAATTTCATATACTCTTAATTCTATTTTTGATAAAAATATAATACTTTAATAATAATTGTTGATGGTTAAAGGAAATTAAAAATATATGCTATATAAAGTTATTATGTGTTTGTAATCATGATTCAATTAAGTAAGTAAATTACTCAACGTAGAAAAATTAACCATTATTATTAAAAAGTATTTTTAAATAATTTATTGCATATTAAAGTATAAACATAGAAGAAAGAAAAAAAAGAGAAGAATTTGGAATGCACTTAATGATCTAGATTTTAAATTATAATTTTGAATATCATTTTATTTTAATTTTAAAAATATGTATTAAAATTTAAGACTGAATTTATTTTATTTTAGTTTGCTTTCACTTATTGCCCAGAAGCAAACATGGGAGGCATTTTGAGATGAAAAAATTCCCCGTTTTGATAATTGGTCCATATTGTAATAACATTTATAAAATTCAATACTCGTACTCCTTCCTAGAGATTTTCAAACAATTTATAAATACGTCATTTCCAGAGTAATTAGTACAGTTAAGTTTCAATGCAGAAGATAGAGTTACTGTAGAATAAGGAAACTATCGAAAGATATTAATGCTGTAACATTTTTAAATTTGAAAAAAAAAAAAAAAAAAATTCTGATTTTATTTAAACATTTTACTTTTTGATTAGATGGTCAAGAATTTTCTAATAATTATGTTAGTAAAATATCTGTCAAATTAAGACATGTTGTTTTTCTTTTGATAGAAAATTGTTTCATAATCATTTACTAATTCTATTTGATAGAATTCATTTACTAAAGAACAGTAGAAATTAACATTTATTTTATAATTTTTTTTTCGATTCATGTGCAGTATTATTTTAATGTTGCATAAATTCACTGTGAACGCTACTTTAGTTTGTTCATTCTTACTAAATAACAAAAAGGTACCATTTATCTTACTAAATGAAAAATTCAATTTAATCATTGATCAAATGAAAAATAAATACAAAGGTGAACACCATACTATCTAATTTTATTTTAAAGCAACACAATATTTTATAAAAAGGACATATATCGTTCAAAATGCAAATTTTTGAAGCGTGTAACATTAATTGCCAAACGTCCCTGAATATTGTATAAAAAGCAAAAATACGACGCAGTAGATATAACGGGATTCTTATCATTCAAATCAGATAAATTATATTCATATCCATACAAATCTAATACTAAGCTAATAAAAAGACCTATTTATTCAATGGAACGTCACAAATGATGAAGTTTTGTTTTCCCTTTTTTGATTCAGGTAAGTTTATTCTAAATATACAGTTTCAGTAGCTTGAGCTCAGAAAAGAGCAGCTGGACGATTCAGAAACTGTACAATGGAATGTGGAAGAATAGCTTTTAAGTTATTGTTAAATGGCAACGCAAATATTCATGCAAATTTATGCAACTTTGATGGCATTCTTTATGCTTTTCAGCGCACTTTTATCATTTGATTTGCATTGAAAACGTTCATTCTTTTCCTTGTTTCTTTTTAAATTCAAACTCTGCTATTCCAATGTGTTTCAGCTACGTATAAATCGTACATTGAATTTCGAATGTATTACTTTTGTGCTTTATTTATAGCTCTGAATATTTTGTACCAGTTTTTATTTTTAATTCTAGATTTGAAATTTTTTGGAAAAAGGCAAATCAAGAATATTATTTTACTATCTTTGAATTTTTGCGAATACATTTTTAAACATAAAAACGCTCAAAAAATATTAAGTAGAGTATTAAATGTTTCCAATGATATAAGTTTCGTAATCCGAATCTACTTATAATATATGCAATTCACATTTATAATGCAAGAATATCTTCCTCTTAGATAATGGCATTGTTTAGTCCTCTTACGTTTATTATCATGTTTATTCCAGTGTTTCTCAGTTTCTTCCAGTGTCTATGGATAATATGCAAATTTAAAACATAAAAAATATGACACAAGTTAATTTTTAAAGTTATATAATAGAATAATTATCTTAATTTTTGTAGTTATTCTATTTAAAGTCTTTTGGTTTTAATTATTTATTTTTTCAATTTTCAATAATTTTATAACCTTACTTTATATATATATACTTGTCTTATCTTTTCGAACTCCTAGTTGTATTTTTGTTCCTTCTGATTTTGATGTAATAGGCATGTGTCTTTCGTTTGATAGATATGTTACTAATTGCAAAAGTTTGATCATTAAAACATGTGTAAGCTGAGTACAACTATCCTCTATTCTAATCTAGTGTCCCAATATTATATAGCTTTTGACTTTTTTTCTATTTTGTTAACTTTAAAAGGATTTCACCCACACTTTATATATATATATATATATATATATATATATATATATCTGTGTGTGTGTTATTAGACACAGAAGTAAATATATTAATTATAAATACTGAATTATTGAGTTTCCAATTTCATCCACCTGAAAAAGAGCTCATTTTCAAATAAAGCAAGGGCTCATTTTCAAATGACTCAAATTTTTGTAGTCAGAGTTACACAATTTTTGTTACGTTCGAGGCTTTTTCCTCACATTGAATCTTTTTAATCTGGACTAAAATAAATTCGATATCTTAAATTTTAGTATATGATTAAAAGTGATGAAAGTTTTATTTAATTTATAGAAATATAGTACGTTTTCTTGGTGTTGAAAGATTTTATAGTAATTTAATGTTCGACCCGCTAACTTAATTTAAAAACTAATTTAAGTGATTATCTCTTAATATATCATCTTATAAATTCTTTAAATGTAATTTAATTTTATTTATTTTTTATTCTTATGAATAATGTAGGCGGTGACGTTTTTTATACATTTTAATGGCACTGTAACAATTTTATAGAAATCAATACTTAAATGAGCACCTGATGTTCTGAAAAGTGTCCTAAAAACATATATGCATAATAATAAATTTAACTTAGATTATCTACTGTCTTTTCAAATTTTGCAGATCATTTTGTTTTATTGTTAATAATCACAATTCAACTAACACTGACGGTCTTAAGACAATTTTATAATGTTAGTAGTATATATAATAGCATTGTTGTAAAATAATAACATTAATTTTGTATATAAAAATATTAACAGCTTATTTGTTGCAGTAGTAACAGTCCTGCTCCACTTATCATAACATCTTTGATTCTAGTTTATCTTTTTGTTGTACTAATATTCATTATTCACTTGTTAAAATAATTGCAGCGCCTTTGTTTAATTAATGACATTGATAATTAAATTTTCATGTCATTAACAGTCTGTTCCTTTATTAATTTATAAAAAAAATCTATTCTTAACCCGCTTATCATAGTTTCATAAACTACTCTAATTATAATATTAACAGTTGCATATAAATTATGTTTAACATTTCATATGCAGAGTGAATTTTTGAGTACGGTATAGAAATGGGGAAACAGATGACGAAAAATGCCTTAAGATCATATTCAAAAGAAGAAATCGAAACTTTTTCTCAAATATCTCTCCTTTGCCATTTATTTATAATAAACATTCTACAATGTACTTTGAGTAGTGTCTCTTTCATAGAGAAAGAAACAAATTTATTTCTTCTTGAAGAAACACTTACAGCTTCTTTATTAATACCAAAATCCAAAGCATGTATTTTCTTTGGAACTTTCAAAGAATGCACAGCTAAAAAATTCCACTTGACGTTTTAAGTTGGGAAAAAAGAAATGCATATAGGGAAGCAGTATCACAAACCTCAAAGAAAGTAAGAGTGAATGATGGGTAAGATCAAAAGGATATCACCAGATGATTGTAAAAGAGTATGAGAGAAGATGAAGAGAAAAAGAAAATCAAAGATTTTTCATTTTTCAAGAAATGATGAGAGAGGACTCAAACTTCATACGTGTGCCAGATATAAGTTCAGAAGAAGGAACGTCATCCTTCATTTACGATTGAAGTGCGTTTATCGCTACGGTTTTTCTTCTTCTGAAGATGATAGTTTGTGACAGAATACCTAACTTTGTATATATCAAAGTAAGAAATTTATTTTTAGTTTAATACTGAGAAGATGAAGATCTTAAAATATTTTAAAGTTTTTGTGTAGTACAACTGTTACTTCTGATATATAAGTTTGTATGTATTTTAAATATGCTTTTAAGACGCAAACTACGCTTTGGAAAATTCATGCAAAGGTTAAAAGATCATATTGCATTCTTTACTCAAAATTCTGGAACAATTAATGTGATAATTGACACGAAATTAGAAAGAAAGTATTTCTAATAGCTTTGCAAATGCATTAAGGGTAATTTTAATCATACATTTGAAATAAAACTATTTCTTAATCAAACATAAATTTTATTAAAAAGAAGAAAAAAGATTAGTATTATTGTTAAAATTAATTCAAAATAATCCATCATTTATTTATTAAAAAATAAAATTATTTCAATAAAAGTAATTATAAACTTATTAAATGAATGATGTGCATCGGTGACTCATATACTTATTTATCTCATATTCATATAAATATAGTGTTTAAATATGTAACCATATTTTCACCAGTCCTATACTTTAAAAAACAATTATTGTAAGTCTAAGAGTTCCTTAAATGTAATAATGATAAGTTGTATCATTAGTATTTATAAATGGATCTAGTGATCATTTCAGTGTTTTTTCCCGAAACTAAAATAAATCTCTCGAAATATAGTTAAAGATTCTACGAAGCACTCTTCTCATGAACAGATACAATAACTGTCCCCTTTCATTTACTGAAATGGAGCTTTTTTATACTTTAGATAAATTCTAAAAATAAAAATCAAGTAATAAATAAGAAACGAAAAATATTTACTCCCTTTTCCTAAACTTTCTGCTCATGTTTTCCTACATTAATGGGTTCGAAACGAAAGATACCCTCATAAATTTTGACTCAGAACTAGGGTTTTTTAACATACATCCGATGCAGTCTACATGCATTCATATATTTAAGCACATTCGAAGTCATAATTTATATTTCATTTTCTATTCCGTAAGTTTCTCCATTTTCCAGGGTTTTTTTTGTAAATATTAAATTAGAATTCATATGCATTCGTTTCATCTTTAATAATCTTAAATACTCTGCGAAAATAGAACATTAATCATATGTAAAGAGTAATAGGAACGATTGCAAGTAGTCTTATACACGCAGCCTTACAAATTTTTACTAGTCATAATTTATGCACACAAACAAAGATGCGGTTCTTTAGCTGATGTTTTGTTTTTATTTCGTTAAATATTCATTAGAATCCTATTAATATTCATGACTCGTCGATAAGCTTCGAAATGTTACGTACATTGTGGATAAATTAGCTTACTTTTCCATTATTTTAGGTGTTACAATAGTATTAAGTTGCGTGAGGCAACGACATTAGAAAGAAAATAGTTCTATAATCTAATACCCTAAATCTCATGAACAAAGATAAAGTTATCTTATAATTTCTTGATTGTGTGGCATTCATTAAAGTTGTTTGTTTTTCAATGAGGAATATAATGAGTTGGGTTTTAAGTTTCTAATTGAGTATAAAAAAGAAACTTTTATTAGCTGGTAACTAAGTTTATAGGAAAACATATTTAAAAATTTAGTATTTAACTCTAAGATATGAAATAAGATGAATTAATATCAATCTTACACAGAAATATTTCACTTTGATTATTATAATAAATGCATAATTAGGCTATGCAAACATATTTGTAGTTGACATGGAAGAACACTTAAAAAAATATATCATTATTGAGGAAGTCAGGTATGTCTATAAAATATTTTTGTTCGATAATAAGTTGTTTACAGAGAAAAATATATTTCACTGAAATAAATTGTTCAAATAAGTATTTTTTAGGAATAAATGAATAAAATCAGTTATAAATTATTATAATCTAGTTTACTGCTTTTAAATATAATATGCATTTTAAGTGAAGGAATTTTACAATGCTATATAATTTGCATTAGTTTATTTGAAGTTTTGTAACGTATTAAAAAGTAAACAATAAATAACTGTAATTAAATTATTATTTTAATTACTATTGCAAATATTATTTTAAGAAATTGCTAAGGTTATACATGTTTAACTATAACTTACTGAACTTTTCTTTTTTGATTGTCACCTCTAATCAATTTAAGTTTTAAATTGGGCCTCAAATGGATTCAGTATTTTATATCTGCTGGCAGAAACAATCTTGAAAAAAGGAAGTCTTTGATTTCATGAAAGAAGTGAAGGAAGGGAATCATATCTTTTGGAAAACATAGTACCTCAGATGAGGCTTAAAGTAACACATGGTTATAGAGGGTAACTTCTTTAAAAAAAATACACTCATGGACAAAAAAATTATCGCACCAAGAAATAATTGCAGGATCGTAACGAAACTTAGCATGAAGGTACATGTCGGGGAGATATGCAAATGATTAGAAATGCAGCGTGATTGCGCATTACGTATAGTCAGTAAAGGGCGTTTAACGTCGTTCTCTATGGAGTATAAAACAGGTAACCAAAGCTTGTTTGAGTGTGCTGAATCGTTTATAAAGGAAGAGCTGAGGTACACATGCCATTACGCCGTTTTCGAAGACAATATGAACAGCTGTCGCAGTTTGAGAGGAGGGAGAATCATCGGCATGATGGAAGCTGGATGGTCAGCTAGGCAAGTAAGTCGTGAATTAGGCCGCTCTGATTGTGTTGTGAAGAGGTGTTGGGACCAGTGGATCCGAGAGATGTCATTTACACGAAGACCAGGCTCAGAACGTCCTCGACAGACTAGTCGTCGAGAAAACCTCCACATCGTAAGAAATGCACGCGTACAGCCAACTGCTTCATCGGCCGCCATACAGGCACAGGTAGCACCTTCTCTAGGGGCCCCTGTGTCTGCTCGATCCATACGAAGGCTCCTGGCTGAAGGACATTTGGGATCATGGCTCCCATTACGTGTGCTGCCTTTGACGCCCAGCTATCGACGCCTCCGTTTGGAGTGGTGCCGCGCAAGAGGCAACTGGATTGCAGCGGAATGGAACCAGGTCGTCTTTAGCGGCGAATTTAGATTCAATCTCAGCGTGATGACAATCGTGTTCGTGTGCGGAGACCCCGTGGTGAACGCCTCAATCCTGCCTTTGCTTTACAGCGACACACCGCTCCTACAGCTGGTGTGATGGTATGGGGTGCCCTTGCCTACATTACACGGTCACCCCCTAGTATTGATCCGTGTCACCGAGACAGCCCAGCGGTATGTCCATGACTGCCTGCCACCACATGTGTTGCCACTCATGCAACGGCTCCCAGGAGCCATTTTTCAACAAGATAATGCTCGGCCTCACACGGCAAGGGTGTAACTAGAATGTCTCCGCACTGTTACTACCCTTCCTTGGCCTACCCTATCCCCAGATTTGTCTCCAATCGAGCATATCTGGGATCATTTAGGACTGTGAGTTGGGCATCCCACGAGTTTGAATGAAATAGAGGCAAGGTTACAGCAATTACGGAACAAAAAGTCTCTAGACATCATACAGAACCTGTATGTCTAAAGGCCCGATCGTATCGCATCGTGCATTCGCGCTACAAGGGGTTCAACAGGGTATTAAATCCTCCGTTCTTTTGCCTTTTTCTCTGAAATAAATGATCCTTTTTCTTTGATTTTCTAATCATTTACTTATATCGAAGTAGTCATTACGTATGTAAAATTTCGTTTCATTTTGACGACTCCTTCTTGGTGCGCTAATTTTTTGCCCATGAATGTAAAATTAAACAAGTTTTAATTAAATTCCTTAAAAATAGTTATGTATTATCATTTTTAATATAAATGAATAAATAGGAAGATATCTTTGTTAAAAATTCAATTAAACATTATTAATATCGTAAAAAATGGACAAAAATGGAATTTTTGGCAATGTTTATGCCTTTCAAATTTACCAAGGTCGAATCTCAGAAATTTTGTAAAGAATGTAGAGGTGTTGTATTGAGGTCTTGTAAACTTATAATGCATAAATGTCACAAATTATTTTTCGACAATTTATTCACAATTCCTCTTTTGATGAAACTAATTGAATGGAAAGTTTTTAAACAAGGACAATACGTACAAATACTACGTTCTAGTTATAAGAAGCTAAAAATAAATTGAAACCTATCAGTATAATGAAACGTGATCCAATAGACACATTTTATTATCACAAGTAAGGAAATCATAACAATAATAAGGTGGTTTGACAACTCAGCTGCTCATTTAACCTCAACATTTCTTGACGCAGGTCCTGTAGGATTGGTTAATGTTGAAGAAGACAAGAAAAACATGTTATCGAAATTCCAAGATCTGCTTTCATAGAAATGTATAATAAAAATATGGTTGGAGTAGATTCAGGAATTCATTATTAGGTCTGTATAGACATAAGCTGCGACATAAATGGTGTAGTACTTCTGAATGTTTCGCCTTATACTTAATGTTGCGTCTTAAATTGTTGGATTTTATGGAAATTAGAGCAAGAAGAAAGGCAAAACAAGTACATTGTGGGATCCACCAACATAGAAACGCTTAAAAGTGCAAGATGCTGCTGAAATGGGAAGAGATGGTGGTGAGCATTATTCTGCTAAAACTGAAGGGAAAATGCTGCCAATTGGGACTTATCTGGCTGTCCTAGGAAAACTAGATACATATGCACTCGATGCAAAGAAGCACTATGTCTTGAGTGCTTTCAGGCTTTTCACTATAATAGTTTTTCTAATATATCTGTAATTCCATTGTATTAAGTAATAATTGTTAAAATAATCTTTAGAACATTAAACTAAATATAAAAATTAGCTTAAATTTGTCACCTGTCAGTTTCCTTTCATTTTTCTGGATAGGCATGTTTGCATCCTTATAAGAAGCTCCTTACATTTCCCTTAGTGGGATCAAGCAGCACAAATAATTTTTTTATATTGAATTTAAAACAAGAATTTAAGTACATTATTTCATAGAATGATTTTTTTCTTTGTTTTTTTTATATTCAGTAGCGAGAGGATTAGCAATCTAATATCCCATCATGCTTTACAACATTACATGTATTACAACGTAGACACAACTAGAGACAACAATGTCCTTAAGATAATAGGCTTCAAGGTATCGTTAGCTGGAATTTGGTGACTTGATATCCTTGGCATTAAAATTTATTATCTAATATTTCTATAGAATTTCCAAAATGGCAAATCAATCAGGTAAGTATGAACTGAGATATAACTAAATGTTTTCTGGATTTTGTTATATTACGTATGGTTGGGAATATAAGAAATAATAACACTAGCAAAGAAATTTGAATGTGAATAAAAATATGAAGTGTCTTTGTGTAAAATGCCTTTTATGTGTAGAAATGTTCAAAATTCTACAAAATATGGAAAATAATAATTAAATCCTTAAGATAATGTGCTTCTAGATAGCGTTAGATGAACTTTGGTCATTCTGGTTATGGAATTTCAGTACCTAATTCGTACACTGATTCTCAAACATTTCTGTATCTAATTCTTACAACGATTCTCAAACTTTTCTGTACCTAATTCTCTCACCAAAAATCACTTAGGCACATATAGTTTAAGAAATAAATAGAGGTTTCTGGTTTTTTTTTAATACCGAATATTATTATAAATATATATGTATAGTGAAGAGTACAATATTCAAATAAGTTCGAATCCTTGAATTAAACCTCTGGTTTTATTAATGGAGTGAATTGTCAGAGCTTCTTTCTGTGTTCCTTCTGTCTGTTTATAAATAAAATAAAACATTACATTGAAGTGTATGAAATTTTTGTGAGTATTCCCCTTAACTGGAAGATGTTCTTTTTTTTCGGGAGCTCCTTTAAATAAAAATATATGCATACAAAACTACTTGGAAATCACTCATTTACCGGTCGTTCTGTGTGCTTGCTTATATTTATTTATTTATTGCTTGTATAAAATGATACTTTACGAAGCAGCATATGTATTTCAGTTGTTACATAAGGAATTTATCTTAGAAAAAAAAAGAAACTACACATTCTCTCAATAATTTTTTTTCGACTCAGTTGTAACAGAAATTTTATTGGAATGATTTTTTCCCCCAGGGCTTGTCTCAAGTGTAAGCTTCATATGATACTTTTATTATACAGCATATTTGAAGAATAAAAAAAAAGATTAGCTTATACATGTATTTATTTTTCCTCCACAAAGAAGATCCTTATATACTTGGTATTTCTTTCTTGGCTTTCTGTCTTGGTATTTTACTTTATATTTTAGAAGAAAAAAAAGCTTTGCTTTTTTTATAGTAAAAAAAAACCAGTCCATGTAAGAATTAAACAAAAAATCAGATTGATCTTCAAATGCTTGAGCCAACCATATACTAAGAAACAGTACCAATTTTTTCTGTTGAATATTGCGTTGCCAAATCAGTTTTGTTTAGTTAAAATCCGTCTTTTTCTAGATGAAATTAATAATTTAAGACAATTGTAATTTCTTTTCCTTTTTAAATAATATTCCAAGCTTCGATAACTTATTATTTTAGATTAAGAATAACGAATTAAATGTGCAAAAATATTTTTAAGACTTTTAAACGACAAGCAAAATATGCACAATAATGGAAGCCACACTATAATTACTCCTTGATAGCTTCTAATAGCTATCTAATTATTTTGCTTATTACGTGAAAAAAAATATAGTTTTATTTATCGTACTTTAAAAGCACTTAAATTTGTAGAAATTAACATAATAAGAATTATAATGTTATTTGTTATTAAAGATGTATAGTTTTTACATGTTTTCTTGTAACAAAAATAAGTTATTAAGCAATTGATTCCTTATTAACTATTTCATCATTCCCTTTCTATGATTCTTCCTCACCTCTGACTATTTATACTGTTGAATCATGAATATTGAGTTAAGGGGTGTCAGGACCCTTTAAGCTTCGAAAAATGTGTCTAAAATGCCTTTTATTTAAACTTCTGTATTATGCATAACAATCAACTGAAATGGATGAAATTTTTTTTATGAGTTTCAAATGGTTTCATATGTATAATTTAATAGTTAAATATAAAAATTTATTTTTTTAAAAAAAGTTATTTGCTGTATTTTGAAGACTTAATTTTTTTTCTTCTGGAAATGAGAGTTTCACTTCAAATTAAACGTACAGTTCAAATATTATGCGAATACCATCAAAATAGTCTCAAATTAAACCTAACATTTGATTTCAGGTGCTGAACCTATTTCTTTTCCAAAATACTTTGTCAATATTTTTTAAAAAAGTTTAAAACTTGAAAATTGTAAATTTTTGAAGTTTTTGAAAATTAAAAAAATTTTTAAAAAAATATTTTCCATCATATTACTTTAAATTTAGCTTTAGCATCTAGAGAATAGTAATTAGAAGATATGTACAAGTTTTCATCCATTTCTAATTATTAGTATTTCATACGTCTTACGTGAAAATTGAAAAAAGCATGTTTTGAGAAAAATGACTTTAAAGTTAAAAATTTGAATAATTTCACACCCACTATAATAGCCAACATAAAAAACCTCTCATTTCATAATTAAGTCATTATTTTACAAATACACATTATATATATAGTATTAATTTGGTTTAATTCACTTTATGGGCCACAAATGTCATAAAGAAAGACTATTGAGTTATTTCGACATTTTTGGCATTTGAAAATATACACACATTTACAAAATGTGACAGTATTAATGACTTAACTTTAGGTTTAAGTTATACAAAATAACTTCTTAAAGGTGCATAACCACTTTATATACCTTGTGTAGAATATAAAAAAAGTAAAAGAAAAAAAATTGGAATATATTGTAAATCTAAAATTTAGAATAATTTAAAACTTATTTAGTTACTCATCAAATAAAGCATTCATAATTTTAAAAAAAATCTTAATTTTAACAATTAACAGTGAACATACAACCAACAGAATTATTTGATTTATTATGTAATCCTAAAAAGATTAAAAAAAAGCTTCACAGCAGTTGAGATATTTTTCTAAAAGCATACATTTCAATAAAGTAATGCAGTAAAATTATAAAATATAAGGTACAAATTATACATAACATTATTTAAAAGCTTATTCAGACTATTATATATAAATTATTGCATGGTATATCATTATGACATTTCAAACTATTACAAACAATGTCACGTTAGAAATGAACAGCTCAATATTTAACTGTGAAAAATATAATTTTTATTCCAGTAATGTGGAAAAAAACATTTAAAAACCTCCTGGCACATAAACATTTCCTTCTTTCATTCTCATGTTTTCATTATCTTTTATAACTTTCAGTCTTTTTGTTTTCCGAGCTTCATGTGACTGTTCGCTTACACGTTTTTCGGCTTTCTTGATTCGCAGTTTATCCAAGATTTGAAAATGCATTTTCATTTTCTTATTAATGAGCAAATCTAATTTTTTTGCTACTGAAACTAAGGAACTTTGCCCATCATTGTAAACACACGTACCTAAATAGGCAGCAATTTCTGCCACATTACGACCACATCCTACAACTTTTGGGCAAAACTTCCAAATTAATGAGTTGAGAGACTCATTAGGATTTTGTGTTTTCCCACCTAAGCACTTTTTCAGAAGGGAAGGATGAGAAAGATCTTTGAAAACAGGCTTAATGACCTCCATCACAGCTTTGGGGACCGAATTCTTGTGTTTATATTCATGCTTCTTATTATCACATTCTGCATTATTATAACGACACCAAGAATTCGGACCTTTTGGACAGAACCAATGCATGGGTTCCTTATCAGTGCTGCCTGAATGTGCCCAGATGGACCAAATAGCTGTCCTCATGCTTTTCACATCAGTACTGTTCCCTCGGATGGCATTACCATAGTAAGTGGTCAGCTTATTAATTAAGACGTCTGTTAGTCTTCCTTTTCCCCCAATTGTTTTTCCATCAGAAAGTTTTTTATTTCCCTGCAATGCTTTGAGTTTTCGTAGTCTGCTGCCCATCCTTTTCTGCACATGGCCAACACACTCAATTTTTTCTAATTGCACGTCTTTCCCATATGGGTATTCATTTGACAACGCAAGAAATGTTTTACTGTCTCCATCACCTATATATCGTAAATATTTGGCATTGTGCTTCTGTTGGGATCTGAGAAAAATGCGTTTCATACCATCTACTTCCATTTTACCTGCAGAACCGGAGTGATTTTTTTTACATACAGGTTTATGTTTAGATAACCACTGCAAGTAGGTGGGTCCAAATTTCAATCCTTTATATGAAACACATCCTTTGCAAAAAGACGACATCACCTCAATGTCAACAACCTTGCCAGACTCGGCACCAACTAGAGTGCATACGCCAATCAATGACATATGCCCCCTCGTCTTCCAAGTACCATCACCGCTAACTGTGAGTGTATTTGGATTTTCGGTCAAAGATTTTTCTTCCGAAACTGCGTTTTTCATGGAAGAAAGAGCTAAGTCTTTCGTTGAGCTAAAAATTTTAGTGTTTATGAGGTCGTATGTCTTTTGTGATATCGGGGAAGGCAAACTCATTACAGAACAAAAAGTTTGAAGAGCAGTCAAACCTTCACCTATGCTCCGCATAGCTAAAACAGATCTTCTGTTAATTTCTGACACATTCTTTTTTACACCAATCATTGGACAACTTCGAAAGTTAGACGAATAATCACATCTCGAACAATGAACTTGAAATAATGAATATAGTCCAATTTTTGATTTTTCAGTCAGAATTAATGGAGATTGGCAATTCTTGCACATGGCAGTATCATTAAAAAACTTTAAAAATGCTGATACGTCAATCATGCGATATCCATTAAAGTTTTCACATGTTTCTGTTTCTACATTTTCATAATGAACAAAAGAAGTAGATAGTTTTTTTGATGAAGCGCTGACTTTTTTTTCAACTCGGGCAAAAAACTTGCACCCATCAATATTTTCTTTTTGGAGAAACTGATTACCACAAAACGATCTTTTTGATCGCGTTTTGTTACCTTTTCTCTTATTACCCATAGTAATTACGCTAAAATTTGAAAGAAAATAGGTTCAAATAGCTGCAAATAAGTACATAAAATTCTAATCAAAAATTCTCGCACACTTGTAAACAAACCATGAAGAATGTGGAACATGGGGAAATTTAGTTGTTTATTTCCTACTTTACAGAAAAAATATTTATTAAAAACTGAGGCCAAATTAATTGCGAAAAATCTTAAGATTAAACTAGAGTGCGGGAAAGCAAAACAAGAACTAAAGTGGGTGTGTCAGCCGCCATGTTTTTGACCACACCCACACTGGGATTTTTTTCGCATAAGTGACTTCGTTTTGAATGGCTATAACTTTGCAACTAATAGGAATATCAAAACACTATTGGTACCAAATTATTCAGAATAATCCAAATTATATAAAAAACTTATTTTTAGAAAATCGATTTTTTGAAAGTTTTAAGGGTCCTGACACCCCTTAATATTGTGTGTGATAAAATTTTATTCTCCGTCATACTCTTTAAGAATTGTTAATGCTATTCCAAAACAGAAATTAATCTTAAGGCTACACAGTACCCTAAAAATGACAAATTTATCGAAAAAATTTTTTTTGCATTTTCCTGTAGCCGATACATTTGGGAATCTTGGCTCCAAATCTTAGATCTATTAACCAATTAGTTTTTAAGATATTTGAAGTTTTCTGAGCATTGTCAGTCACTATTTTTGACAGCTGAGGGGGGCGTGGTTAGTTTCGGTTTCATTTTAAAGCATTTTTCCATTCTTAAATTTAATTAATTACTGATGTTTTTTAAATAATATCGATACTTGCAGAGAAGTAGATATTAACTTCAACTTTCACTACTAAAATCATTTATGTTTGTTTATATTTTGAGTTCTTGATGTGCTTATAGTTACTTAGCCAAAATTGATAAGAAAAGGTATTTCCCAAGACCAATATTTATTCTGCATATAATTTATATAAGTTAAAAGCTATTTTAAATTGTTTAAGTGAAGTTTTTTCTGTTAAAAAAATGCCACGGACAAAACTTTCGCAGCTTGAGAAGAGAATCAACACTTCTAAGAGATGGAGTACTGCTGATAATGACAATGCTAAAAACCTGCTTTAGTGGATATAACTACAAAACTTCAGAATACAAATGTCTTTATTACTTCTGCTACATATAAAAGTATCTTTCAAATTACATTATAGTGGATACTGAATGTTTGTTTACAGATAATTTTGGAATATTTTTAAGCAATATTTGCCATAGTGTATCTTTAAAACTTTGCTATGGTCAAAGAAATAGATTTGCATATAAAGTGAATGTTGTATGTGTTAATTGTGATCAAACCTAGAGTGAAACATGTTCATAACAATTAATTGATGCTATATTACATCAAATATCAAATGTTAGCAAGCATCAATTTTTTAATGTTCCATTTGATGTAAATATGAGATTAGTGCAAGGTATGTTAAGTTTGTGACTTGGCTACTCATCGTTGGAAAAATTCTGCATGCATATGAATTGAAATATAATGTTTAGTAAAACTTAAAAGACATTATGAGCCAAAAGTTCTGATTGGACATCTTGTTGGGTCAAATCAGCCGTTGCTTTATATTCGTAAAGATGTCATTGAGGCGTAGGGCTCAAGGAATGATAAAGATATAGTCGGTATTGGAATGTCATATGATGGAAGCTGGTTGACAAGAGAACATACGTCAACGTCAAATATCGGAATAGGATATGTTATCGACTTGCTGACTGGCTTTGTGATAGACTACGAAGTAATGTCAAAGCGACGTGGAGAATGTGAACAGACTAAATTTGAGCTTGGAGAAGAAAGTGCTGAATTTCGTATTTGGTACAAAGGACAACAAAATGTTTGTAGTACAACACATGTCGTATCATCTAGTGCAATGGAAGTAAATGCAGCTGTGAAATTATGGGAAAGATCTGAGAGTATTAGTTTCCGGGACACAATCTTGCTCTTTGACTCTTGGTGTTTTTACCAGTTATCATTAGCACGTGGAAAAAAATCAGGTATTCACAAAGATTGGGTAAAAATAACAATCAACGAAGAATATTTGCCCAAAATCTTGCCTATTTATCAGAGATTAGCATCAACTGAATTATAAAGCACATGTGTCAGAGGTTTGACACACAATTCTAATGAAGCATTATATTCGATGATATGGGACAAATATTCCAAAGAAAATACAGCTTCTAGGAGTCGTGTTGATTGCCTTGTCTAGTGCAATACCTGAATTTATTGTTGGAACATTAAAAGCTCTAAAAACATTTCAGGATGCTAATTGAATTTGTAACAAGTTTGTCATCAGAACATTTAGTGTACTTTACTCATTGTAGGAGAACCTATTTCAGAAAGGAAAGGAAATCTGCAAATTTTAAAGTTGCGCAGAAAAAAATAAAATTTGCTAAATTGCGTCGATTTAAAATTCAGAAAAAATTAGGTGCTATGTACAAACCTGGTAGTTTTTAACTTTTTTTAAACTTTTATTTATATCATTATTATTTTTTATAAGTATATTGTGTTTTAAAACTTTTGTGAAATTATTATGTTAACTTTAAGCTGAATTATCTGTCATCGTAAAAAATGCTATATCGATATTTTGCAAAAACATATTTTGAATAAATAAAAATATTTGCCATAATATTTAATTAAAGTAGTGTTTTCATATATTATATAAGTAGTTAAATAATATATTAAAAATTTAGATCTTTGCAAGTATTATTAGTTTTTGTTTTATGCCTTTAAAAACTTTAAATGCATTTTTCTCAGACTTTTATTTTTGAAGATGTAAGTGTTTTCTAATCCCTAAGGCTTTTTTTCTGTTCAAGATAGAGTCTTGAAATTTTTTATACATACTGAGATATATGTGTTCTATAAAAGTTAGTATGGATTTAGGTCTGGGATCCCTAGTTATTTTTTTAAAAAATGTTAAAGTTAATATTTTAAAAATTTTCCTGTTTTTTCCAGGTTTAGCTAGAAAAATAATTATTAAAAATCAACAAGGGAACAGATTTTCAAATCCATACTAACTTTTGTTTGCAATAATGTATGAAATATAAATCACTCAAAATAATTAAAAAATTTCAAAAATTGTGTATTTTATAAGGGTTTAAAAAAACTTCAAAATTTTTAAATTTTTTTAAATTTTAAAATAAGGACTAGTTAAATTGACTTTTTATTTTCAGAATCAGTTTAATAATATAGTATGAAAACAATACATAAGTTACTTTTAATATTACTGTCTCCAAAAAAATTTTTTGAAAAAGAGTACCGTGTAGCCTTAAGATTCGCCCATTTATGGTTTCTCCTTAAGAATATGACCATCGAATCACCTACCAAGAGTTCACTTCATTTCAAAAACGCTTCTAAAAGAAATATTAAAGAAGGACTGAAAGGGAGGGGGAAGTATATCACATACCTTTATGGATATAGTTAAATTAACATATAAAGCAAAATTACGTTGTTGCATAAGTAATCAAGGAAGGTTTCTTCTGGCAACTGGTTTTTAAATATGCAAAATTTAATGGTTTACTATATGTTACTGCTCGGAGGTAAAACTGCTAAGATTTTGGTATGTATAATCTTGTTATTGTATCATCATGAAACTAATTAGGAATTAGCATATAATTTCTCAGACAAGCTAATTAGAACAATTGTATTGTTCTAATTAATAGTTTAGATTGTTTTTAAATCGTAGATTGTTTTTTACATCCCAATTAACTATCAACTTCATTCCATACGAAACAGTGCTCCATTTTTTATAATCGTGAAATATTTTACATATGTGTGCCACATTTTTATAGTTCAATGATTCATTAAAAATGCATTTTAATTTCAGCTGTTATAAGAATTATTAAAATTTCATAAAATTTATTCTTGAGATATCCATACATATAAATATAAACAGTGCATTTTCTTGATTATGTCCAATATTCCAAATATAGTGTGCACTAATGTCTCTAATTCAGTCTAAAAAGTGTATTTATGAGAAAGGTAACCCTGTTTTCAATAAGATGTAAAAAGGGGCATCAAATATCATGAATGTCATTTTTTACTTTCATTTGATTCTTAGTTATTAAAAATTACAAAATAATAGTAGTAATAATAAATTTGTCCAATAAGAAAATTTGAACTATTCTCAAAAGAATTTTTTCTATTTATATTGCAACATTTTCATCAGAAAATAGAGCATGAATCATGAGCTTGGTTTGGTTTCAAATTCTTTTGTATAAAAATTCCTTTTCTGCAGAAAATTAAACATCTACTTTAAGCTCCGCTAAAATGATGGATTTATTAATTTATACCATCCAGAATATTTCGGTTAATTTCAACCAAAGATTAACTTCAGCCATCAAAAGAATTCAGAGGAAATTCTGAGATTAAAATGCACGAACATTAGCTAGAAAATTACCTTCCGTTCCAGATTGAAAGAGAATTAAAAAAAAAAAGGGAAAAAATATATTACTTTAGTAAAAAAGAAAAAAAAAATTACCGGAAAAGTGTGAAAAATAAAATTCGAGATTTAATGTAGATTTTTTAAGGTAATATTGGATTCTTTTTCATTCATTTTGAAAGAAAAAAAAGTTATTTAAATTTCTGCTTCTTATGCAGTACATTTAAATCAGACATTCAAACCTGAAAACTGATTTAAAAAAAGAAAAACAACTGTGCATATTCAATGTAATGGAATAAAATAGTATTCCTTTGAAGTAGGGTTCATGTTTTATTTTTTCTTTCTTAATCAAAAATTCTTATCATGGAAATTAAAGGAAAGAGTGTGACAAAACTGAAATAGGAATATTACTTGAAGTTTTTAATATATAAGAATATAACTTTTAACACAATGCAGGTCCCTAAGGAAGAAAACACATAGAATTATGCAATAGTCATTTAAAGATACATGTAAAAATATAATTATATATTCAAATTCAGTGTCACATATGAATGCAATACTCTAAGATTTATATGGAGCAAACTGAATTGAAATTGCTTTTATAGGTGAATTTTCAGGAAGGAATTAAAATATAACTTTTCTAGTAATGCAAAAATTAAATTCATTTTTTATTTTATATCAAACATTTAAAAATTTTAAAAAATGATGTCAATTGCACCATTAAAAATGCATCACATCTCTTATTTAGTAATTTAACATATGAGCAAATTTTAAGCGAATGTAATGGGAAGGAAATTTTGATTCAATTATTAAAAAAAAAAAAAGCAAAAACTCCAATATTTTCAATTTATTTCCAATACACCTTAACATTTTATTTGATAAAAAAAAGAAACACAAAATATTATTGAAATTATTTTTGTAGGAGAACTGTCAGAAATTAATTAATGTTTAGCATTTTCGGTGATGCATACTTAACTTAATTTTAATAGTTTTTTTTCTTTACACACTTCTTAAAATATAAAAAAGTAATTTTATCTGTATAAAAGTACAAAATTAAATTTATTAATTATTTTTATATAAATATTAAGCAAATGTAATGGAAATAAATTTTATTTCAAACATTAAAATCATAAAAAAGCACCTAATTCAAGTAAATTTTTCCGAAAACTTCTCTGGCATTTTTATATTAGATGAAAAATCTTAAAATATGCTCAACACTCCCATACTGTCTTTTAACCACGTAGGTTCAGATGAATAAACTTCTATGGTCTAACGCTTAGAGAGGTATATATTCAATATATGTGATTTATTTAAGGTTTAATGTCTCGTAAAAAATTTGAATACTGCTCACATATAATTTTCTTTAAATAATAGAAATTTATCTGGACCATTCATTGTTACAGATTTCTGTGAAGGTTTTATAAATAGGTTCAATTTGTATGGGTTTTTACTATTCTTTCCATTCTACTATTGTCAATGAGTCTATGTTTATATCCCAAAGTATTTCATGCAACTATATGAGAACAGAAGTGAGTTGAACTTTCCAGTTTATATATACAGGAGTCTCTTTAGGCAAAATAAAGGGGATATATTATTAAATAATCAGAAGAGAAAAATTGCATTTCCTCTTGTATGAATTTAACCAATTGCTATTACAGGTGAAGCTGGTTTATCTTGAAATATATCTCCATCTGCCTTTACGATATTGTTTTTTGGAAGGCGAATCTATTTAGTAGCAACTTATATTTCCTCTTCCTCATTTTGTTAAATTAATTATTACTCTTCTTACTCTAAGTTGAGACTTACGTTCATGACATCAATCAAGCTAAAAGTTTGTAAATAAGTAATTAAATAAAAACAACTATTTAAGTCTTAGTCCATTTTACTTAGTTAAGTATCTGGTTTTTCTCAAAAACAGTGAACTATTAGATTAATTTGATTAAAACCAGATGTCACATTTTTAATAGCAAATAATCTTCTGTATTTTCTGAAAAGGGGCTTAATATTATAATACTAATTAATACTTAGGGTAAATATACCGTTTCTGTGTGTGTCCGGATGTTTATTCATAAACAGTATTTTTCAAATGAAAAACAAATTGAAGAGACGAAATAATTAAAACTTTTTATGATAGATTTTGGCATTTTCTCTAGAAATTGCTAAAGTAGAGCTTAAGCATTTATTAAAAAATCAATATAGTAAATTCAATCGTTATTTAATTTAATGAATCATTTCATCGATTGAGAAAAGTTCCTAAATTTTATCTCTCAGTTTTAAATAGTTCTCAGAAGAAGCACTCAATAAAAATAGAGTAATTGAGAAAGAGCTTTAATTTTTTCGTGCAAAATTAATATCATCTTCAAACAACAATTAAAACTGAGTACGAGCAAACGAAGCTGTTATAGATAACTATACATTTCTTGCGGTACGTATATAATAAACTCATACAATAATAGCACATTCATTAATGCTGAAACATTATTTTTCAAAAATTTGGCTTGTTCGACAATTTCTGAATTTGTTTTGACTTTAATGACAATTAATAGATTTAAGAAACTTGTAAATTTGCATTTCGTGAAATATTTAAGGGGTCATTTCGCAAAACATTTTCCCTATCTCCTTAATATTAAAAGAAGACATTGTTTAAAGGACATTTTTATATAGTTTCATTCGTCACAGTATCACTTACTTTTGTGTTTCTTTAGTACATTGTAATTATTACTTGCTGAGGGAACTTTTAAAAAATTTGATTAGAATCATTAAAAAATTTCGTATGGGGAGTAAAGTGAAAAGATCCAATAGGATGAGCATCAGTTTAAATTTTAATCAGTAAATATTCTTAAAATAACCGTTTTAATAAAATAAAATATATAAATGAAATAATAATGCAAAAATGCACATACTAGAATTAGAAAAAATACGACCCGTAGACTTTTTTAAAAATGTTCCTCAAGCTCGGTATTGTTAAAAATTACAGAGATAAACGAAAATGAGGCATGGAGTGACCTCTTCCTTCAATTTTTGATCATTTGATTGGATTTCTTATGTTTGAAATTGAGAAGAAAATGGGTGTATTTCAACTGTATTACAGTACAGTAATCTCATGATTTGCTGAAAGTGCATTGCTTAACCTATTAACGCCGCTATAAGTTACAACCTAATATTAGAGTAGTTATTTTATAACATATAAGATGATTTTAATCTACTTCATAAGAATGTGTATGAAAATATTACATTTTCAATAGTTATACTATTTTTTTAGAAATGAAAAAAAAAATATGTCTACTAATGGTGGTATAAAATTTTAAATACGTTTTGTATAACAAATTAGATTGGCTATATTTAAATGTCTAATAGTTGTTATTTTTAGAATTTAAATAAAACAATGATATACCAGTTCCCTAAGCACTAATTTGGAGCACCCTTTTTTGTTACATCGTTTTTTTACAATAGCTTGCGTGAAACTAAGCTAAATCAAAATACTCTCATTTTTGGGTAGGAACGCGAAAGGGACCTTTATGGTTATACTCTCCTTGTCTGCTCTCCTCCTCTTTTTCCATCTCAGTAGCAGTAACTTTACATAGAAATTTTAATTGGATCAACTTCCCTCACATTCCCTATCTATTCTCCAAGCAAACAAAATTGTCAAGTTTAATGAGCTAATAAAAAAAGATGACCACCATCACATTTCTTGTTACCTAATTTTGGCCAATAATTGTTCAAAATTCGATCAAGCTGAACAAATCTTTCCATGCAATTGTCGTACAATATGTGGTTGTAAAAGACGTGGACACAAACAATATGTGGTTCTACAAGTACTCTGTGTCTTTTATATTTTTCTCATGTACTTATATTTTTTCTGCACCTATCGGTATTACTGGGTCAAAATTTGAATCTAAGCAAACAATCTAGGTATCTTCCTATTTCAATATGCTTATTATAAAAATCAAGTCAAACGTTCTTCTATTCTTTTTTCTGGAAAATCTTGAAAGCTATTACAGACCAATTTTGAAATCTGCTATCACGAATTGTTCCAATGATTCGCAATCTTTTATTCCTCATCAACACCAATAATCATATGGATGTAAAACACTGTCTGTATAAGGTTTGTGTTAAGAAAAATTTGAAACACATGAAGTAAAGTCTGATATTACTCTTTTTCTCAATGGTAATGCATTTTTTGGCAATATATATTTCTAGATAACAAGGATATCAGTAAAATGATGAAAGAATAATCATTTTGTACTCAATTGTTTTACCTTCTTTACTCAATTTTATGCATTTCAGTCGCATATACATCTTCATAATTCAGAAAAACTCTCGAAACAATTTTTAAAAAATATGTCAATAAATAGACGTACCTTAGCAAAATTATCCTTCAGATAAATTGTATCAGTGTTGCACAGATGCATCTCTTAATGTTTCAAAAACGATTGACTTCTCACAGAAGTTTGCGTAAAAGATATACAGCAAGTAAGAAAATTCAGTATTGCTCTTCCTTATTGTGAATCTTGTTCTTATAATTTTTTTAAAAAAAACTATTATACTTGTCTTGTGCCTTTTCACATCTTCTGCCTATGTATCTGACTCATCTGAAATTCTACAATTAGTAGCGCTTGTCTACGTTTTGCTTTTTTTTTTCTTTCTCCTTTTGAAAAACACCTTATACTTTTCTCGGTTTTCTGCAGTTTTCAAATTTTTAGGGATCACCACTCCTCTAGATATATCCCGGTCAATATTGTCGCATAAAGTATTTTCTTGGACGCCTTCCTTACCTTATTATGTTGGAATTCGGAGGCAAAATGACGATTTCTGGGTTTTAAATAATCCATATTTTACTCAAGGTCGAATTATGCGCAATAAAATGAACATTTAAGCTATAGTAAACATGTCATGTTGCAAAGAGATACTTTCATACTAACCTCCAATCAGAGACTAGAAGTTACTCGTGTTCTGTTTCATGGATGGAGTGCTATAGTAAAAGAAGAGGAAGAATTTGCTGTAATCTGTATTCCCCAAACAGGAACATTCTTTTTGCAGTTGCGAACGGCTTTTTGTAAGCTTCCATTTTGGATCAATGATATTTAACGTAACAAATAGTTGCTAGCAAATTTTAATGATGAAATTAATTTTTACTTTTATGCAATTTAGAGAAAAAAAGCATAAGTACTGAATGCGCCCAAAAAGTTAAATTTTTTGGTTTTTTTTGAAAAAAAATTCTGTTAAAAATATGAATCCTCAGGCAAGGTATATAAAATAAAATACGTAATTTTTCGCATAAATATAGAAGATTAAACTAAAATAAACCTTTTCATAATACTTGGAATAGTCATTTTGAAAAAAAAATTCTTGTTCCAAAATTTAGAATCATGATGCTTTATGAATTAATGAATATTATAAACACGCAAGCCGCAATGTTCAACTTATAGTATAAGCTGAAATCATTATTTGGATTTAGGTAATTTCACATTCCTCCTAAGCCCAGCATAAATCAAAGAGAATGTAGTTTTCAAATACATCATATTCAAATATTTAGAAGGAAAATATTTAAAAATTATAATATGGAAGAATTCGTATCTTATAAATCAGGAATGTTTGATAAATTATTTCTAAAATAAGAAAGAACAATTACGGAGTCGCTTAATCATTAACACAACTATTTTAAAGATTAAATCTAAATAAAAAAATGTATAGAGTCACTTTGCTTACCAAGTCTGCTTAATTTAATTAATCCTTAATCTGAAAATATTATTGCGTGCAAACATTTCTATTAAAATTGAAAAAATAGCATCAAAATCAAATGTTCGAAAGAAATAATACCGTTCTTCACTAGAAGAAAATGGATATTAAATATTAAAAGGCATTTTTGAACTAACCTTTTTGTTCTTTAAGTAAATTTAGTTGCATTAGATAATACGTTAGACTTTCTTTCCGTCCCAGAATCCTGTACACAATTACAAATTTTGTTTGGGGAAAGCTGCAATTTTACAGTTAGGCTTATACCTCTAATCTATTATAATTCCAAAGTTATCCTTTTTTGTAGTGCATTTGCATAATCAGGTCTCTGTAAGCCCCAGGAAAAAATAAAGTAGTAAAAAACATTTATACATAAGAGTGGAGTTTATATAACGGAGCCCAATTAGAATTTACCAAGATAATTTAATAATCCAGTATTATATCATGATTTCTTTAATGCTATCATGAAAACTAAAAACACTACTTAATCTTGGAGGACCATTGCGTAAAAATAAATAAATTTTTAAGATAAATTACACTAATTGTTTTTCTCTAGAAATATTGGAAAAATTTTCTCTTATTCATTCTTAAATAATCTTAAAAAAACATTTTTAACATTCGTTTCAGGTCCTAAATTAACATATTAAGAATATTTTTCTTAAAAACTAACACATAAATATCAAATTATAAACGCATATATATATATATATATATATATATATATATATATATATATATATACACAAATATATATATGCTCATTGCCATAAGAATTTATGTACCAAGAAGAGTGGGATTGTTATGAAGCTTGGAATGAAGGTAGTTTTCAGGGTGATATGTAAATGAATAGAAATACAGCGCGATTGCGCATTGCGTAATGCCACCAGAATGCGTTGAACTTCAATCTGCTTGGCTTACGAAACAGATAAGCAAAGCTTGCTTGCGTATATTAAATCCGTTGCAGAAGGATGGTTTTTAACTAGAGTTGTCATTACACCACATTCAGAGAAAGTATAAGCAGCTGTCAAAGTTCAAGGGAGGAAGAATCATAGGTATGATGGAAATGGGGGGTCATTTCGGCGAGTAGTTCGCTACCTAAGCTCTTTTGACTTTATTGTGAGAAGGTGTTGGGACAAGTGGACAAGATAGATGTCTGTTACACTGCAACCAGAATCAGGGCACCGTCGACAGACCAACAAAGCAACAGACAGTTGCTAACGCGGGGAACCATTACGTGTACTACCATTGAGACCCACTATGCGTCGCCTCCATTTGCAGTGGTGATGCGCTCGAATGGATTGAACTACAACCGTATGAAAGCAGGTCAAATTTAAGGACGAACCCAGACCGAATTTCTTCACAAAAAAATTTTTACATTTAAGAATCGATTTTAGAGATACATGATATAATCATTTTAATCAACATTACTAATATGTGTACTCATATATGTGTCATTTATAGATAAGTTTAATTTTATAATTCAATATTGCGCCCTTAAAATTTAAGTAAGCATGTTAATTAATTTGATCCATAAATGTAAATAACGAACAATCGTGCTACATAAACTGTTTATAACTTATGGAATCTATAAAATTTTGGAAACAAAATCAAAGAAATAGTAGCGTTTATTCACATTTCTAATATTATTATAATCGCATCTAAAGAACTTTGCATGAACGTCGATATTTTCTGGGTATGTTTTCTATAAAACGTGGCCAGAAATTAAATTTTTAATTTTTAAAGCTACCAACAGGTGAAACCAGAGATTAGAAAACCTAGGAAGCACTTAATAAAAATGGTAATTCAACACCCAAAACAAGGTGAATGCTTTGATAACGACGGATTTAACATTCCCTGACATCAGCTATATGATAGATTTACAAACACCCTTACCAAAACTTCAATCCATACGATTTTAGGCTTGCAGACATTTGAAAAATCTGAACGTCATCAAAATCCAAGCATTTTACCTAATCTTAATGATAGCATTTCATGTCACGTGCTCAGCATTTCTCATCACACCTTTTAGGGTAATTGTGGTATATGCATTCTTACAACTTCAGATGATAACTGATAGCTTTCCTGTGGTTCATGTTTCCTTATAACAAAACATTTAAAGTTGCGTAAAAATTATAACACAATTATAGACAAAGGTATATTTTATTAAAACAACGCTCAATAATAGTGACATTTTTAACATATTTTTTTGGCTTAAAGCATTCCTATTTCGTTATTAAGACCACAAAAATTTGGAAAAAAAAATAATGAATATTTACTTCTGAAGATAGATTTGAAATAACAAAAAAAAAACCTTATTCTCCTGTCTCTAAGCGTAACTGAAATCTTTACGCTAAAATATCCACGACATGATGAATCAAATATTAGAACAAAAATATTTATTTTTCTCTATGTGTGAAGAAGAGTCTATTTTGGGATACATTTTGTTGACATTCAAATATTTAAACTGAATTTAAAAATGTAATAACACATGTCCTATTAGCTATTTAATTACTTCGTTATATGGTACCATGATCATAATTGAGGAAGATAATACCTAAAATAATACACAGTTGTCCTAATTTATATACCAACCACTTGGAGACTCTTGATTCTATTTACGGATTACTGTACTGTATAATATGGGATGAGTTTGTTTAATATAACTGAGATCCCTTGGTGTGATTAAATAAATAGAATGAAACTCTCGTTTCGGGTGTTTTCTATTTCACTTAATATTGTTTATAAATTTCGAATCATGTGGCCGATGGACCAATAAATGTATTCTAAAGACTTCCAATAGACACGAGTTTAACTTAGTAACTTCAATTATGCAATACTGAAGTATAATCTTATCAAAAAAATGTTCTACAAATATCTGAGCATACACAACAATTTAAAAATAAAGTTGAATCATGAAATGAAAAATATATTCCTCAAATGAAAACCTTGAAACATTTTTCAGAAACATTTATCTAACTATATATAAAATTTATCGATAACTATTCAGTAAAGGTGTTTAAAAAATAGAATTACCGTTCATCAAACTCACGAAAAGTATTTAAACAAAAGCTTAAGTATTGTTGAGTAGAAAATTGAACTCATCGTGGAAGTTCGCAAGAGAACAGAAGAAAGTATTTCCTTGATGATCGACTACTTAACTTGATAAATCATGACATTTCGCCGAAAACGGACATGATTAAATTTCTTATTTTCATTTCTCTGGATTTCTTTCTTCTTTTTCATTTAGTGTTTGAGTAACTTCTCTTTCACCATTTTTGATTTACGATCTCATAAAGGACCACCAATGGAACTGTTTCGCAAAAAAAGCTGATTTCAGACATTTAAAGAAGCTAACACCGATATGTTCACAGAGCTGTAGAAAATGCGAAGTAATTTCTCAGTTCAACGTTCGCTGAGTGGCAATATAAGGGTAAGAATTTTTCTCGACTAACTGAGTATTAGAAACGAGAGAAAGAAAAAAATTGAATAGAAAGAATGAAGGAGAACTTTCATTGTACTAATGTCTAGGTAGGTGGGTGGCGGGTTAAAATTGAGACGAACTAAGGAGTAATATACTTTCTATCTACACAAAAGTTTTGAGAGCCTTTTTTTCCGAAGTGTAATAGGAATAGTTACCTAGATTTGTGTGTAATAGTTTGAAAATGGAAATTTCCACGATGACATTTAGCTTTCCGAGTTCAGAAATAAGAGCCATTAGTGCAATGCAGAAGCTGAGTAAAAAGATACTTATATTAAAAAAAATGTGTGAAAAAGTTTCTTTGTAATTTTCCAGTACTTAGTGAAAGAACAGAATTCATGTTTTATTCGAACCGCATTATGGACTAATGTAAGCCCTCGAAATCAGTTTTAATAAAAGACAAGAAGGTGAGTGATTGATGTCTATTTAGAAGTCTTTTTTACCTGGTTAGGAATAAATTAGTCAGGAAGAATACTACACACCCAGTTAGGAATGAAAAATTGCGAAAACTATGGATTACATCTAACAATTTAAAATCAGAGTAAAATCAATGTTGAAATATGTTCAGAATGGAACGAATGAGACTTTTTAATTACCAGTTTATGACGTTTGTTGCACTTTGAAAGACCATTGGAACGATGAAGGATGGAAAGTGAAAATGTAACCGGATGTAAGCTTAACTTGTCTCAGTTACTTGTACAAAAATCCCATTTAAATTATTATTTACTTGTAGTATTTTTGTTTCGACATATTTGAAGAATAAAATGGTTATTTTTATTTTCACGAACTAATATTTTTTTCTATTAAGATAAACAGTCCATAAATATTAATTTCTTTTTATTTCTGTAATCCAATATTCCTGAAACAATTAAATAGTTAATAAAGAAGTTATTACAATCTTAAGAAATTGTCAATTTATTAATCATCCTATTCGTTTTAATATAAGTCATGTGCACGTAGAACAGGAATTTAAACAAAAAATATTTCGAATTTTGTAATAATAGTGTAAATATTATAATGGAAGAAACGTTATTGTAAAAGTTATTTTAAATAATATTTAAACTCTTAACTAATATGATGACTGTAATTTTTATTTTTAAAATATTTAGTATGCTATATATATGCGTTTGTGTGTATATATAACTCAGAAATGGTGTCTTGTGATTAATATCCCAAATTATAAGAATTAGAATATCTTCTTCGTTGTTTATTATCTTGAAACTAATTTCTATATGTATATCCCCCTTATTATTAAATAATATTTCTCTTTTATTAATGATCATTCCTGAACTATAATTCACTCACTCAAGCATGCTTTCAATCTATTTTACAGTTATGAAATATTTTCCTCATATTATGAATCTAGTTTTTTTGCCAAACAAATTAAACTGTGCTAATGGAAAATATATTTGATGTTTTGTACACATCATTAGAGGTATCAATTCAAAACTTCATCATACTCAAAGGAATAAGTGGTGAAGTAAAAACACATGTACCTTCAAAAGATCATTAATTAATCATTTAAAATATGTATTTCAGTTTAAGGGCATTAAATTAAATTACCATAAGATTTTTCTTAAAAAAAGTAAACAAAATACAGAATATTTATCTTCTATTCACGAACGTTAACTAAAAAAAATAAGCGCAAGCAAAAATATAATATGTAACGTAATGTTAGAATTATAGAATCAAATTTCGGTGAAACTTTTCTTCCGTAAAAGCATAGGTTTTTACATTTAAATGTCACCATTTTTAAGTATTATACATATTTTTTCCGATTTCATTATTCACAATTTTTTTTCTTTGAATATAATGTAAAATATTTGATTTTCTGATATGAATTTAAACATTTAGTTTCCTAAAAATTTTCTCAGTGTATAACCACGAGTCAACATTTAAAATATTGGCATCTTTACACATTACGCTGACTGTACAGCAACACATTTTCAAAAATTATCTATTCTACTTTATTTTTGCTAATGTATAGAGATTATCAGCTTCCCCAAAATATTGAAAAACAGTAGAATAAGGGTAGAAACTAACTTTAAAACACATTAATTGTCAGGATGTATATATGCAGAACTCTTATTATATAATTATTTATTATTTATCTTGTAAAACATATGTATTTAACGAGTATCATTAGCAATAAGGAAATAATTATTCACATGTTCGTAGAATAGGATTGTTATTCATGCTCCTATGATCTCTTTAGGTATTCCAATTGATATGCTTGTCACGCATTCTCTTGAATATAGGAATTAAATCAATTATTCACATACTCATATATATTTTTATTATTTCCTGTTTTTGTCCCAATTTTCGTGTTTTCTAAATTAATTTCAGCTCAATAAGTTATAAATAATTTTATTTTGGTATTTAATGACTGGTTTATGTTTAAATGTAAATATAAAATGTCATATCAATCGATTGTTCAGTTCTGATCCATTGTTCAATTTCGTGATTCTAACTAAAGAAAATAATGCACATTATCTGTTTTAAAATTTAAAAAAATAACTTCAAATTTTTACGAGACTATGTTACCTCAGAAAGAAACAATACAATTATTTGAATCATACATAAATTTAAACATTTTAAAGCTAATTTTAAGTTAAATTTTGAATGTTGTTCTTTTTATAGCCCTACCTGAAGATATTCACGCAGAAAATCTATCGTCAAATTAGTCGGCAAAGGAAATGATTGTACTGACATTTAAGTACATCCAAGGAACTGATTTAATAAAGTGTAACTAGAAATATGCTCTTGGAAATCATTTTTCCAGAAACTGGTATCAAAAAGAGTTATTTTTAAAAATGCAATCAATAAAATAATATATTTGATTTTAAATGAATATATTTTGAAGATTTAAAAACCATCGGTATTAGTGTCAGTATATCATTTTAGTGTATCAATTCGGGACATAATAGAGTAGACTTACGTAATGATAACAATGTATTTGCTTGCAATCTTTCGATTGTCTTAAAATTATCTATTAAAAATGAATAATTTGCAAATCTAATGAATTATAGATATTTTACTAATAGATATAATAGAATATGTACATATATTTAGAATGGATGAAATGAATAAAGGAGGTAGACAAAATAATAAAAGTACTTAGAATAATACTCAGTAAAAAGGATTTTTCTTCAGTAACAATTCGACAGGAAATATATGAATATATATAATATATATTATATATATATATATATATATCAAGATAACTGTATTTTATACATTCCTGTTGTAAAATTTCAGCCATTCTGACACAAATAAAGGTAGTGAAAATCGATTATTTATCACTATATCTTGTCAAGTAAGATATTCACTTAAAAGTTCAATAATTTTAAGATCCTATGACTGAGTATTAATTCACTTCGCTGTCATGTTCATTAAACATAGTTGTGATAAGCGAAAACAATGTGCTTTTGAAAGGGGACAACTGCCACCGGAAAATTGTCTGCAGCATTGGATAATTAAGATTGTAGAGTATGTTTAAAGGGACTTGTCTATTTTTCAATCCTTCAAATTACAATTAGTCCAAAAGAATGCTAAGATATATCATTTCACTCCGTAATAGATTATGCTTTAAGTTTGTAAACAAATAGTCAGGTGGAAAAGCCAGTAAGATGTTCAAAAAACATAAGCTCTTCTTCTGGTGGGAAACTAAAAGGTAGTCGATTCGTTTAACCAAAATATAAGTTTATAATAATATAAGTTTCCAATTTTGTAGTTTTAAGCTTCATAATTTACGTTATGTAGCATATACGGTAGGAATAAAGGGTTTTGGATAGGAATCTGTAGTTATTTTCTCTGCTATGGATTTATGAATTTCGGGAATTAATTCGTGTCACTTCCAATTGATCCTCATCCATCAACTTCTTTCTTTATATTGTTTCTATGTTCAGAGATATCATAATATATATAATATCTGACCATAATTGTAGTCTCTCCTTTCATATAACCACACCAAGTATTTTTTTTTATTAAAAACACCAACAAATCCCCGTATTCCACAAAATATCACACGAGGCTTACAGAAGTAAGAATGAAACATATTAAATATGGGAAAAAAAGAAAAAAAAAGAGTTATGAAGGACTACGATTATTTACAAACAATTTACAAAACTTTTACAAAAAAGCACTGCTCTTGGAAACAAACTGGTGAAAATCATTTTAAACACTGATACACTAATACGATTCTGAAACTCACATACATCCAACATTTTCGGATAATAATACAGTGTCATTATTTTATCTAAAACTAAATAATTAATAATATATAATTTACTTCTTATTTTATTTGTATATTTCAATAGATAAAGAAACCGGGTTTATACTAAAGTCTTGCATACAGTCTTTTCTTCAGTAGGTATTTCCTTTTTTTTTTTTTTTTTTTTTTTGTATTTTCTTCATCGCATTTAATCTGAATATACGAATGCAAATATATTTGACACGACATAAAATAAGTTGATTATTGTTTTTTTTTTCAATAGAAGAGAACGTTGTAAATTACTATTATAAAATTAAAAGAATTATTTTTATCATATCTTTATAAAAAGTCAAGTTTGGAAATTGGATTTACTACAGCGTTATAATCATTACATTTAATTAAATAATAATATTTTATTTCGTTATCTTTTTTCTTGTTCCTCATTAAAATGGTCGTATATTTCATCTCCAGGGGTAGTAATAATAAATTCAGCAGATATTTTTGGAAGTTTTATTACTTTAGAAACAAGGAAAAAAAGGAATCATGGATTATTTTATTTTAAGATGTTCTTATTTTAGACTTTGCAGCTTTCGTTGTGTTCATGTAGTACAGAAATGATATTGATCTTGATACAATGCCATAAAAAATCAGAAGTAAAAATCGGATAAACTAAGATAAAAAATAAGAAACAGTGAAATTTTTTTTTAAAAAAAAATCTTGCATTAGAAAGGTAAATGCTGCCTTAAAATGCTTTCTTTCATTTGAGTATTACAACTAGCAACTCTATCCAATTAGAGACGAAGGAAAACGAATCGATATCTCGTTTGTCTTAGATCGCATGTTTCAAATTAAGCTGTCTTTCTCTGGAATTGGTTGTTAAGGGAATTGCGTGTTTCAAAGTTAGGGTTTAAAAAAGAGCAAATATATAGAATACAGAGAAAAAAACTGCAAAAACTTAAAGTTATTTCTTTCTTTGTTTTCAGTTGCTTTTAAATACCGATTTCTTGTTTCTCCCTTTCTTTTTCATCCCCTTTTTCTATTTTTTTTCTTTCGGATATTTCATTTTTTACTCAAGGATATCATTCAATGTTAATTCATTTTAATTTTGAAAAAAGCACCATTTTAATTTAAATTATGTCGAACAATTTAATTTATTAATGAAAAACGCAACACAATACGTTTATTTGTTTTCCGAT
>BMAW01009098.1:161968-223661 GCA_019974015.1 Nephila pilipes | reverse complement strand
GAAATCTGTCTTTTTCTTTATATCGCCTTTCCATTTCAAGGGGTTAGTTTTATTTTATATTAACTTAATTATTTAAAATATGGCTTGTTTTAAGCAGTATCGTTAAATAAAGCTTCTTTTTCCTTTCTGAATTTATGCGAATAAATTTGTGTTATTTTATGCTATTTTCAATTCAGCAAACTTTTTCGAAATTTTGAACTCGTTTGGGAAGAAATTTTACTTAGTTATGGGTATCGATAACGACTCTCTGTGAAAATCGATATTAAAATGCCAGATTATCTTAAGGTGAAATATGAAGACTTATAACAACCAAAATCCATTCTCTAACTCTCCGTAGTATGCACAGAAATTTTCGGAAGGCAAAAGTAAAAAAAAGTGAAAAAGAAAGAAAATGAGGAATGATCGCCGAAAAGGTTAAAATTCAGTCTTCAAGGAATTATAAATCTATCTCCCAGCGGCTTAACAAGCCTTCTTTTTCTTAAATACTGAGTTAATCTTAAGAAAGAGTTTTTTTTTACAGAAAATAAAAATAAAAATTTAAAATGAACTCTTAACGAAACAGAAATATTCAAATATTTATTTATTTTGATATGTTATATTATTTTTTGTCCGGTAGTTTTATTTTACAGTAAGAAACATTTTTGATTACTTTTCTGATAAAACTACCTCAAGCATTTTAGACTGTTTGATTGATTTCTTTTTCATAATTTCTTTAAATTGATACTGAGCTATTTTTATACGTTATTTTTTACGTTTTATATCACATTGTCTAAGTTAGCAATTAAAAGTCCTAATCTCTCCCCTTTAAGAAATACGAACAAAACTAACATCGCCTAGTCTCTAGGAAATAAACTAAAATGCTACAAGTAATAAAATTTCACCTGAAGATATATATATATATATATATATATATATATATGTGTGTGTGTGTGTGTGTGTGTGTATAATTTTTAAAAAAATTCAACAAAATATTCTGACAGTCTGAAATAAAATATGTGAGAATTGACAGTAAAAAAAAATATTTAACACATTTTACTATTATTTACTTGTATATTGTATTTCAATCAAACTGTTAAAAACCAGTTTGGCATTTTGAAAACTTTAGATAGACCGTTATAATCGAATAACACCAATTTATTGCATGAAATATCTTGAAACCTTCCAGTTGTGAAATATAAATTAAAATCTTTTTTTTTTCACACTCTAACACATACTTGTACATTTCAAAGCTTTTCATATTTAAATCACGCAGAGTGATGGCAATATTTGATCCTAAGATAAAACTTTCTAGCAGATGACTTATGAAACCTTATTGTCATGTTGGTTCGATTTGTAAATGCGTATAAAATTTTCACGTCATTATCTTTTGATTCGTTTACTTTTTCTCATAATAAATATCGAATTGTTACCATAAACATATGTTAATAAACTTATTATTACCTGATTGCGTGATATGTAAAGATGAAGTATACATTATACATAAATGTGTTTAAAAGTCCCGAATTTCATTATAAAAATAATACACTTAGTTAATCTTATGGGTTTCAAATAATACCCTATTATAATATATTTTCAATTTCCGTTCCAAGTTATATATTTATAGTTTCGTATCCATCAAAATCATAAATTAAATTCATAAATATTTAACTGTACTGCTTATATGCCAATGAGAAATAATGATTTCGATCCTTTGTTTCCCTTTCTAACGAGTTTGGTGACATGAGATTATCACATCAATCACGACTTTGATAAATGAGTACAAGCACACAAAAGTGACATGATTAGTAAGTTTCGAAAACTATGTAATGTACTAAAAATTTCCTGGATGCTAGTAAATTCAAATTCTAATTACAAAAGGTTTAAACGACCTTTGCAAACGTAGAATCAAACAATCGCATCAAAAGCAGATGTGAGGTATTCATAGCATGCAAATAGCATAGTTTTAACTATGTTCTGCAAAACGATACAGATATTCTATGTTGCATGAATCGAATAAGTGTACGTGAGGGTAGGAGAAGTTTAATGTTGCACGATCCAGACATAGCTATGTTGCGCGAAACAAAATATAACTGTGGTCTAGACTTTTGAAAAGTGGAAAAAGGATTAAATTGCATTTGACAAGAAAGATGATTGAAAAAGAAAAACACCACTAGGGTATTCAAGAAGCGTGTCACCCGTGTTTACCAAAGAGAGAAAATCCGATGTGGAAAAGTGAAAGATCACTAGAATGCCTCGAGTGAGAAAGGCCCGCAATTACCTGAAGACTGTAAGTCCCTTAGATTTGCAAGGACCGAAAAAATCATCCTGATTTTTTAATATAGATAAATCATTTTAGATGTAATCAAATTTGTTTTATTGTCTTTGTGAGTAATAATTTTGCGTGGTATATGGAACAACAAGTACAATGTGTAATTATTGACGATTATTCTTAATTCTTATCTCATATTTAAAACCCAAAAATTACCTTTGTTTCTGCCTCAAATTTCCTCTATAAACATAATATCTATCTATCCAGGGCATATGATTTAGTTGATTTTTAGTAGATTTTTTTCCCGTTATCGCAAAAAGAAAGTTATGATTTTGTTATTTTATATAATGTGTTTTGTTATTTATTTTTATTTGAAATTTTTTATTCAAATAATGTTCTTGATTAAAGAAAATAATTTTAATTCAAAAATTAAAAAATATTTTAATATGCCTATATTTTTTTTCTCATTTACAGGAGCTTTTCGGGGAACTATTTTTATTGAATTTCTCACTATATACTCTAAATCAATAATATTTTTAAAACACACACAATGTATTGAAAAATTGATTTTCAATACCGTTTTGTATTTTTTGGTAATTCTTAAGTATTAATTGTTTTGATTATTAACATATAATTCGTTTTTAAGCAAATAAATGATAACTTTAAATCATTATGTGTATCAAATTTGAAAACCTTTTTCTTCACCTGATAAATCAGTTAGCCACAGATGTTGCCAACTTTTTCATTTCTATTTTAATATGGTCAATAATTGTAAGATTTAGAATCGCAAGTGAAAGGCTTATAAATATATTCTTCCACAAAATTTCTAAGTTTTAGTGTATGTTTCCGAGATACTTTATTCTAATAATATAAAAAAAAAATGATATTATTTTCAGTCATGAACAATGAAAAAATAACTCGTATTCCTCTTAATGATACATTTTATTTCAATATGAAAGTTTATGTGCATAATTTGTTACATTCATACATATAGTTTGTTTATGTGTATAGTAGAATTTTTCTACATAAAAATGTGTAAGGCCTAGAGTAATGATCACAATCAAATATGTGCAGTGAAACATTTTTTTTTCTAAAATTTGCAATGCATTATATCATAAAATTTTTGGTTTGTAGCATTATGTGCTTTTTTTATTTGAAAGCCTTTATGCCAGCTAACCATAATTTAAAACTTCCAGAATCATGCACATAATGATTTATTTAAATGGCACATATATAAATCTGTGAGCTTTTTTAAATTATTAAAAGGTAAATTTATAGTATGGAATATATAGGTTTCAATATAGTTTTATAGGTATAAATTTTTACAGGTTCTATACCTGCAGATTTATGGTTTATAAACAAATGTTACTTCAACTGAATTCCAGACAAATAAATCTACATGATTCTGCTAATATTAAAAAAAATATACAGAGAGATATGTAAGAGTGATAGGTGATGAATAACTTTTTGGTAACATTTCTTTGTATTTTTTTAAACTCTAGGAATATATAAAACAGGAATAAATTATATAATGCGTAAAGAAATATTTATCTTTCAAAAATAAATAGCAGGAGTTCTAAATAATAATTTCCTTTTTACAATCTTTTTAGCTTAAAAGAGACTTTTTCTTACATTATTTAATTTTTGAACTTTATTTTATCACTCAATTTAAAGTATTATCATTAAAATTATACCCATATTTCTAAAGTTTATTTTCCCCTGATTACTTTTAATTTATTACAGGGGAAGTCGATTATTTATATTTTTTTTACAAAAACTTCTCGCAAGCTAAAGAATATTCAGTAAGCGCTGGTTTCTTGGAACAACAATTTTATCTTTGTCATAATTTTTCAACTCATGAAAATAAAATATGTCAACGCTCAAGAAAGAAAATAATCTTTTTAAATAAATGAAAATATTAGGAAGAAATTTAAAGTTTTAAAGGAGGAAAACATTTTTTCACACAACAGCATTTAAAGAAAATAAAAAAAAAAGTTTGTATTTACGAAACCCATGAATTATTAGCGTTCCACTGACACTTCAAACCCACCCAATATATTTCCAAAGCTGATAAAATATTTCCCATTACACACGAGGCTTCGCAACCATTCCCGCCCTTTTGTCGCTGGCAGTCACGCTTACTTACTTTTCTTATTACCAAAATGTCATCGTAGAAAAGTTATTATTTGTCAAGACACGATTTTTATTTCGTTTAAGTTCAATATTTTCTTACGACACGTTGTTCGGATCCTTTTTTTTCCTCGTGTCTAGCTGTTAACGTGATAATGTGTTATAGTTTGCCACTTTTTAGCTTTTCCTATCTTCTTTTCAAAAAATTTGCGAGGAAAAAATTATAGGGAGCATCCAGTTTTCGAAAACGCAACGATACATTTTTTTCTCAGTAATTTTATATTTTAGAGAAAGAACATATCTGGATGTGTGTGGATGATATTGAAGAAAACATTGGTTGTTTTTTAGAAACAAGAAGAAAAAAAAAGTGTTGTGGTATTTCTTTCAACTTATAAAAATTTCAGTGGTTGGTTCTTCGCTGCGTGTAGTGCTAGCGGTGCTATCATCAAATCTACAAAGATTGCATTCCCTCAGCCATCCATCATTTCGTGTCTTCTTTATTTCCCATTTGTTCCTTTTATTTTCTTTATTGTCGACTTAAGGTACATGAAAACCAGTGTTCACGCAGAGAAAATATTTCCCTTAAGTTTACTATCTCAGTTTTGAGTTATTCTTAAAGTTAATAAAGTGATAAATATCCAATATTTTTCTTACTGTAGACTATAAAATTATATTTGAATTTTTAATTATTAATAACTATCAACACTTTAATAAGTAAAACTGTACAACTAAATGCTATTTTTTCTCCTTCGAGGTAGTTAGGTACTTATAGGATATAATTATTAGAGTCATAATTATCAAGGCATATTAAAATAATGACGCGTAATGTGTTAAACATTAATGCAAAGTTTTTACCATTGAAAAAGCACTTTTTTATAATATTACATTTGCAAAGTTAAAGTAAATACTAATTAAAGAAGGAAATGTTATATGTCTTTTTAGAAATTTAATTTAAACTCTTACAATATAATATTGTTTTTATAAAGAACTACATTTAACTAATAGTTAAATTTATTCAGTAATAATATAACAATTTATGCAATAATAAAATTTAAGGTAATTTAAATGAGTTAATTAATATTTCAAAATAAGATATTATTCACCAAATTATTGCATTAAGCAAAGTTTGTTCATAAGGTTTAAGAGGTTTAAGTTAACATTTAATATAAAAAGAAAATAAGTGTTTAAAATAATGAAAGCAATATTTATTTCTGTTCCATAACGCATGCATGTTCATAATGTTTAAATTTTTTTGTAATATGGTATTTAAGAAAAGTTAAATTAGAGGATTGGAATTTAAAGATTATTTTTTCTGTATTCTTTCAAAAGAATGATCGATGAGTTATACAAAACTATAACTATCTAAATTATAAAGTATTACAGGCGATTAAATGTTTTAAAACAACCTGATCGAAAATTTAAAATTTTAATCACGAAGCATATAATTAAACTTTTATTACATTTTCACAATATTTTCGTATAAAATATCAAAGTAGTTATCCATATTATTTATCGTCTTAAGTAGTAAAATTATGATAACTGTCATCTCTATATTTGTGTAAAACCAGAATTTATTTAAGACGGAAGCTCTCTTATAAAAAAATTATTTTTTAATTCTTGAAAATATGTTATCCCAATATCCTTTTATGACACATTTTAATTTACATTAATACTTTCGGTAAAACGTAAATGTGCTAAAATAAATAAGAATTTAGTAATTATAACACAAAAGGAAGAAAAAATAGATATTTTGTTTTACCCCCTCCTAATAACAAAATTTTAATTAATAGATAGAGTCCAACTTTTTAAATTACAGAAGCTTTTTAATTAATTCTTACTGGTAATTCTAATTATGATTTTATCTCATAATTTCTTAAGTACTCCTGTTGCATTTTTCTATATTCCATGTGTTTTTTTTTTTTTTATATTTTAGGTGATCGTGTAAAATATTCAATTCCTAATTAACTGAGATCATTTAGAAAAAGCGAGGGGGGAAACTGCAACTTTGCAGATGAGAAATAAAATATTTATGTAATGTATATTTAAGTAATCAATTAAAAAATTTTTGGACTTCATTCATTTCATTTTCCACATATTTCATACTTTTCTGAACGAAAAACTTCAAAAATATTTTTCTTGTAGCATTTATTTTTTTAGAATACAATTTCATTATTTTTTAAGAATACAAATAGTTTAAAATCCTTACCAAGTGTCTTATCAACAAATCAACAAAATTGTTTAGCAATACTACAAAATTAGTAGTTTATCAGTTCTTAATCATTTGTTCTAAATTTGCAAATTGTAATAAAAATTAGAGTGATATACAGCCATTAATATATTTTATATTGCTTCAGACAAGAATGTTTGATTAAATAAAAATACTCAGAATTTAATAACTAAAAATATCACATTAGAATTTCGTTTCCTCTGAATTTTAAGATAGTTAAAAGAATATATTTTGTAATAAAATTTATTTCATAAATACAACGCCTGGTTTATTTAATATTCAACTTTATGCCTTATGTTTGCTCATTTTTTGGCATATATGTAATAATGATTCGAATTAAAAAAAATTATCATCAAAAAGTATTTTTTGCAAATAGCTTATAGATAACTAAGCCACTGAGACCATTTAATATTGCGTATTATAAAAACAAATAAAATTATATGATAAACCTTATGAAATATTGAAAATGCTTAAATATTTTACGAACATTTTACAGATATCTAGTGTGAACAACTATATGCATTAAGGGGACTAATATTTTATGTCAATCCAGACACAATTTTCCATTTAGAATTTCAAATTTTGAAACCAAAAGTCAAGCATTTGTCTATCAAGTCTGTTCCTGCGTTTATATTTTATTACATCAAGATTGCTTGAATGTTATATGATGCTTGATCTTGAATGTTGTATGAGCTTTAAATAAAAAATCGAAATATGTCTGCTTATCTTACCCATCCTAACTTAGCTAAAGGTAGACACAGACTATATTTTCCTAGCCTTTGTCGTCAGTGAAAGTGATATCGATGGATTTGTTAAGATATGAATTTGTTCAACATCTTTTGCAGTTTATGCATGGTATTATTTCTTCAAGTAGTTTTACATTGAATAATTCTATTATACTGTACGATTATGAATGTTTAGAGCTAATTTCGATTCATATATATACTTTCTGAACATGCATTGAAATTAATTTTTGAATTTAAAAATTGCTGCTATTGGTATAAATATTACTTTAAGGTATCTGATTCATCTCCAAAGTAGAAATTCCATCATTACATCTCTTTAATTTATTTAAGAATTTCCTTAATTCAAATATATATTTCACATCTCAGTTAAAATTTTAACAAAATTATTTTTCTGCTATATATGTAAAAGACAGCATTTATTAAGATTAATGTTTCATTCAAAGACATTTCATGTTAAAAAAAAAGAACCTAGTGACTTTACCGAAAAAATGAGACTTCTGATTTTTTTTTTCTTACTGAATAAAACCTAGGGATTGTAATAAATATATATAAAGTCGATAAAAAATGAAAATATAAAAAACAATTTTCAAATGAATGATATTTTTAAAGAGGGTTTTCCTTTTTTCTTTTTTTCATATTGTTATGTTAATATGCATATAATATATCATTATGAAATCTTAGTAATCACATTTACATTAAATTAGAAGTTGGAATTCAATTAACTAATAATTTTCAAGGAAAATTCCCGGTTTTGGCTAAGATTAAGATATACTCTTCCCGTAAAGATTATATAAAAAAGTAATAACTCACACAAAAACATTAGAATTATTTTGAGGAAAAGATATAAATAAAAACAGAATCATAAAGAGAGAAAATATTCCGTGTAAATAATATTGATAATATTCCATTCTAATAATAACTAAATTGAAAAGAATTAAAAAAAACAGCTAATTTAATAAAGTAATATAGATGAGGAAACTTTTCGATAAATGAATCTTGCATAACTAATTTATTCCTTGAGCAAAACAAAATTATAAAAAAGCAAAATGTAAATGATTAATATCCACTAGCTGTATAATATATTTAGAAGTTTAAAATGAAAAAATAAAGTTAATTTAACTGGTATTGCATGTTATTAATGTTGTGCAATACAAATTCTTTAATACTCGTAAGTTCCAACAACTTTATTTTGGACAACTAATTAATTGAATTCATTGTAATGTCTATATGCTTAATAGCATGCAATTAATTTTAAATGCTTCTGAATTATTTATTACTTTATTAAATATTTTAATTTTTACATATTTTGAGTTTGTTAAGGAATAAAAAACAACTTTTCATTCCTCTAAGTATTATCTTTTATATAATTATTTCGCTTAGTGAGATAAAATTCATTTTCATCATTGAAACCTTAACCAAAATTAAAATTTGGGGGTTTATTCTTAAATCAATCTCAGGAATTCAAAATACCTTCATGAAATGAGTATTTTTCGTGTGTGATGTTTTGTTTTAACACCTTTTGTGTTATTCAATTTCCTATTCAGTTTCTTAACTACGGCATATATAATTTTTCTATATGACTTAAAAACACTGAAATGTTTTTTTTTTCAAACAGATCTAAATTATTTAAAATTATAAGTAATTTATTTTTAAGTCCTAATTAAACAAAAATGAAACAATTAACTTTATCACCAGTATTTTATTCTAGAATAATTGCAAGGGATCATTTGTAACTTTTTCAATGTCCTATTCTCAGGTCGTTAAAAAACAAGTAACTATTTTTCTGCTTAAAGAAATTATGTGGAATAGATGTCTTACGTGAGTTCCTTAATATTTCACGTATATTTACACATGATTCTCTGAAGTTTATACGATAGCTGATTTAATTATTAGGGATAACAGATTATAAAGACAATCATGTAATTCTTTTATTCATCAAAACCTTAACAAATTTAAATGTTTTCAGATTTTCAAATATTAATTTCAGTAACTGTTCTAAATTATGTATATTTTAAAGAGATGTAGACAGATTTTTTGCAGATGTATGCTGCTATTTAATTTGCATTTTTTGTTTGTATATTTGTTTATTCAGCCATAATAATACCATATAAAATATTTATATTATATTTTTGTATGTGTTGTAAACAATTTTTGAAATTTAAGCTGTCCGAGGTTATGATATCTTCAAAACTTGAGAAATGGATATAAGGGGATTTGCACTAATGTTTCTGTAGCTATATTAACCGCAACTCTAGTGCATTCAAGTTATTTGAATCTCTAAATATGAAATTTTAAAGATAAAATCATATTACAAACAATGGAAAAAGTTATATAAATATATAACTTCTTTCGTGCTCTTATGAAAAATTATTCTATTATATTTCTTCATACGATAAATATAATTTGCAATGCTCCAAGAATAAGTTGATGTATCTTACAACTAATATTTTCCCTCCAAAGTGCCTCTAATCATTACGTTCTTCAATTTTCTCCAAATTTTGACAAACGGAAATGTTTCAAAATGATGGCAATGAAATATTTCCTCACCTTTCAAAGTAATGCGGTAAAGGTTCTACAAATGCACCTTGATTAGAATAATTGTTCATTCTCTGTACATGGTGAACACACACCTCCGCATATTTAAGCACTTCCTACATAAATATAGAAGGTTTCAGATCCTGAGTCTATAATTGATGATGTATCGACTCTTAACAACTTCAAATCCTTGCGGCATTCAGTGTGAGAGAGAATACTAAATTTTGACGTTACGTGTTGCTTTCGCTTGAAACCTATCACCTCGATGATTTATATGCTAGGAATTTCCTGCCAAATAAATTGCCTCTTGAGGTAAATCATTACAGATTCTTTAATAGGTGAAAGTATTAAGAGTAATTTTTTAAAATATCTTTGAAGTTCGAGCCAATATTTGAATTAAAATTTCTGCTACGAATATGAAAGTTTTAAGTTAATTTGTATCTATAATCTGTGATTTTGACAGCATCATTTTAAAAAAGTTTCTTAAATAACTGCTCTTATATAAATATTACCTTTTTATTTACTTCGATAAAATTTCATAGTGTCGTTTATAAGTTATTTAAATTATTTGAGGAAAGTTACATTTCAACTTGTTTTAAGCTGAAGCATTATGATCAATCATAAAACTGTATTGGAAAATGTATTATTTACTTCTTACACTCGTATGTAAATTTGTATTCCTTTTTTTAAGAAACAGGTCATATTTTGCGTATTTTTTCAGATTTAAAAAAGATAGACCGGTTACAAATCAAATGAAATCAAAATGGTAAAAAATTAATATTTCAGAAAAATTTTAATGCTTTGCCTTTTACTTTTCGCAAAACTGAAATGTTTTGTTTTAAATCAGCTATAAGATAATTTAATATTTATTCATTGAGAATATGTCCAAAGATTATTCTTGAAATATAATTTTCGATATGTTTCATGGCGTCTCGATTTATTTGCTATCGTGTATGTGACCCATCATACATTAATCGAATTCTCACATGATAGAGTAAGTATACATAATCAGGTAATTTAATTTTCAGCTGAATTTTCGTATTATTCCTTTATAATATCTAACACTCAAGATGCTTAACACTTCAGTGATAAGCATCTTCCGACACTCAGAACATCACGCGTCTACTACAAAATATAATCAGAAATGAACACTTATCTAATTACAATTAAAGATTAATCCAAATCTTGATTAATCTTACATCAATCTTAGAATACGCACCTGATTAATCTAGCTGCTCAGTCCTTTCAAAATATGTCTCTTACTCATCTCATCTTGAAACTTTAAGCAGCTTATAATTGCTATACATCAGAAATCTTATACACTACACTTCAATATTACTAATATAATTTAATAAGTCATGGTTCTCTCACAAGACGAGTATCTCAAATCATGTAATGTTATTTGAAATCTCTAAGAGGTTAATAGAAGGACAATACGCGTGAGAACCATCTTATAGCTTTCCTTCTTTTTATCTGTTGCATATCTAATATTACGTTATCATAACTTATATTTTCAAATAAAAATATTGATTCTATCAGTTACAAGTTATTATGATCAACCTGTTAAAATTTATGTTACACTTAGAAGTGGAAATCGCAGGTCTAAGATAGCTGAATTGTAGTAATAACACGTTGTATTTGCTGAACATGTGTGTAATTTTTATTTAGTCAATTAATTGATACAGATTTCACTAGTTACTCGCGTTTCAGTCAAATACGATCATTAGTTACCTATTTGTGTATCTCACTTACTACCCCTTCCTGCTTCCTAGTTTAACTTCTGTAAGTCTTCTAGTTCAATTCTAAACGTTCTATTTTGTGATGGAAATACCTAACATTGGAGACTTGATTATTCAGAACTGCTAATAACTTTAGGATAAGTACAATCGATCGAAATTATCCAACATCTCTATTACCAGATTAAAGTCCATTGCTTTGACTGAAGATGATGTGCTTATACATTATATATTATCGGCTGGCAATCTTAAGTAGGGTGATCCAATTTCCTATCTCTTCTATACCAAATGCTAAGAGTTAACATATTCTGACTAAAATAGAGGGAATGCAGTTAATATGTTATTCTGATCCTGAGACTCTCTTCCTTTTGAAAAATAAAGACTTCAAATGTAAGATGCGGGAATTCTTATGTATTGTTTGTCCTGAGTAAAGTTGTTTTTGTTTATTTACTATCTTCTGAAATATATATTTCTTTTTAAAAAATAGTTTGTTTCAAACTTATGACTTTTAAGCTTTGCTCATAGTCAGCTCATTGGCTCTGTAAATAGCTGGAGAACTTAATAATTGTTTATTAATGTATAACTGTATGTTAAGGAATGGGTATTAACGAGTCAGTATTATAATGAAAAATTATAAATACAGGATGCTTTGAAACTCATGGGCAAAATATTTAATGAGGTGGTAGAAAACATTATAGCAAAAAGACCATGCGCTCAAAAATCCGTGGTAGAAATGACCTTATGTAAAAAAAATTTGTAGTTTAGGCTTTCTTTTTCTTTAGACAGCGCCATCTACCTGTTTATCACTTGCTCACCACCCATGTATTGCTTGATGAAAATTGCATACTTAGAAGCTTTCTATCACCTTTTAAACTTCTGCACGAGTTTAGAAACACACTATATGTGTCTATATTAATGAGAAAATAAACCAGTTTCCCTGTGTATGTTTGTGTGTATGGGTTTGTGTGAAGGTAGTTTAATAAAAACGCCTTTTGAAATGTTGGATGCTTCACCTAAAATATTTCAATTAAATATTAAGATTAACGCACTAGAAAAAGTATTAACACGAAGTGAAAAATACAATCGGCAAAAGGAAGGTGACTCTTGAAAATATTCTCTGTTTTTGTCGCTTCTGAGAATAAATTGATTCGATGTTAATGGCTTAAAGGGAAGAAAGTAATGATGTTGTTAGATTAACAAATTACTCCAATTAACTTGGTTAATTAATTCTTAATTGTTTTCTTTAATATTATTAGTTTTTTTACTTGCTTCTGAATATATAAAAGCCAAAATTTTAAATACCTTATGCAATTCTGCTTGAATATTTTCCAAGTTATTAGGCTAAAAAAATGTCAATATTTCTATGTTAATGCTGTTTTTAAATGAGTGTCTTAAGCATTTGTTGTGTATAAAACTTTCTTGTTCTTTCCTTTTTTCTTTAAATACTAAATATATATTTTCAATTTTATAAACATAGTTTTTTTTAATTATTTTAGGAGAAATGTTAATTATTATACACAGTTTCAAAAAAGTGAACTATAACATATCAAGCATTTTTGCATATTTGCATTTGTTGTGCCATTCAAAAACTTCATGCAATTCCCTCCAAACGCTTGTGGCATATTAGGAAAGAAAACTTGCAGTCAGTAATCGTTAAGTCTTACGGTGAGGTATAAAAATTTATAAATCTTAATTATCGATAAATTTTTCATGTACCATTGAAAAATGGGTAGTTCTCCTTCACAAAGTATTCTTGCAACCTCTTTAGAACTAATGTACGGAAAGTGAAATCTCAAACACAAAAGCTATTTAGAAATTTTTCTTCTGAAATCTATAAGAACTGGCATTCCAAAATAGCAGATTTTAGTAGCTCATTAACCCTGATTATTAATTACATAAGTTATCTAACTAATTAAAATCATAATCCAGTTTTCTTCAAGAAATTTTTGTAGGTACCAATTTTGTCCTAATGCAACAAAAATTACGGAAGTTATAAATCATATTCTTTTTTCGACAATTGTGCATTAATTAGTAAATATATTAGTGCCCTTGAATGTCTTTCATTTAAAATATGTCATATATTATAGATATTCAGATAAAATATTTAAAAATTTATTTTACACAATTTCGGTAGCTTAAAACACAAACTAAGTATTATTTTTTAATGCATTAGACTCTGAATAAGCAAGTATAGGAACTCACGCTTGTTTACAAGATGAAATCTCTTATTTTATCGAGTTTATATATTCACAGTAAGTATAATTCCATACGAGCAAAATTTACTATCCCACAGTAAGACCACTCATATAATTATTTCAAACAAGAGAATTACTTTTTACTATGCACATCGAAATCCAAAGTACGAGTATATTTTTTAACGAATGTACACTAAAACTCAATATAATAATGTTTTAGTGTGATCACGCTTTTACACGCGATTAGTTTCAAAACTAAACACACGCTATTATATACTATGTTACATTAAATTAAAAAAAAAAAACATAATATTTCACATCATAGAATTTTAAACTTATTAATTTCAAAATATATACACAGAAATAAATATTTTAAAACTAAAACAAGGTAGAGCATAATATTTCAGTATTTAGAATGAATAATATCTGCAGCTTATTGAATGGACTAAGTGACAACTGATTAAAAATTACTTACTAAACAATTACAAATGTACGGTATTCATGTCATAAGAAAAAGATAAAGCTATTTTAACTTTTGAAAATTCTGTCATTTTTTCCGCAGATAAATGTTATTTAAACTTAAAGGATAATCATCGTAAGCAACCTAATTTTTTTAGAGGAATAGACTTTTTATTTAAGGAAGTATAGTAGCGGACTGTATTTGCTGCGGTAAAATACACCAGTGAAAACAAATGCAAAAGTAAAATTTATTGTCCAATGAGACGATGAAAGATACATAATGACATTTTTTTTTTCCTTTTTTTTTCTGTCGTGCAGAGGCCAAGGCAATGATCGAGGGTGCCCCCGACATCTACGTGAAGAGCGGTAGCTCCATCAACCTGACGTGCGTGATCACCCAGAGTCCCGTACCTCCCGCCTTCGTGTTCTGGTACCACGACGAGCGGATGATCAACTACGACTCGACGAGGGGACTCATTGCCGTGCAGAAGGCGGGCACTGACACCGCCCTCTCCAAACTCTTCATCAAGGACGTGCAGCCCTCCGATTCAGGCAACTACACCTGCTGCCCATCCAACGCAGAGGCCACCAGCATCACTGTACACGTGCTCAACGGTGAGTAGATGGAAGGTGGCTTCCTGAGGCTAAAATGCTCTCTTATTTAAATGTAAAGAGCTAAGAATTTTATTTGAAAACCATACTAAAGAATCATTATCTTGTATAATAAATAACTTCAGAAAAGGCCTTTTTTTTGAATATGTAGATCAGCAACAGATTTCGTTTCTCGGGACAGTTTTCTTTTAATATCAATGTACTAATTTATATACTTATAATATATATATATATATATATATATATATATATAATACGCTTATATATTTATTTTTAATTAAATTATATTTATGTATTTTCACCGCTTTTGACTAGAATCAATTCTTAATTCAAATTTATAAATCTGCGTTTTACGTAACTCTCTTTTAAAAAAAAATGAAAGTCCTTCACAAAAAATAATTCATTAAAAAAGTACAATTTAAAGTTCTTAAACGAGTTTTATAAGTTCTCAATAAAATATCAAATAATTATGTCTATTAAATACATTTTTAACTTTCAGCATATATAATGTTTAAAGCATTTTAAAAATATTTTAAAAAAAAAAAAGTACCTTAAAAATTTTATATGTGGAAAATACATTCGAGTCTAAATTCTCTTGAGAATCATCTGATGGAAGTGAAACTTTGTCTTCATGCAAAACATTTCAGTTGATGACTTAATCTCAAAACAAATGCGCACTTCGAAAAGTGGATAAACCAGCATACACGGCATAAATAGTTCACAGATTTTTCAAGTAATTCATATACGAAGGTGTTTAAATAGAATAAATGTTGGCGAAAACACATGTCAACTGGACATGTTTGTGAATAGAAAAATTATAAGAATACTCGATTCCAGATACTGCAAACCGAATTCTAAATATGTCTCAGTTTATAGTCTCAAGATTATGGCTGAAGTTTCAAAGCTCGGAAAATGTTAACGAACTACCGGTATAAAATCGACGAAGAGTCAAAAGTTCGCTAAGACAGATATCTCTTAATAACTGTATGACATTAGAAGTGCAGTTTATGCTTGAGAGTTGGATTCGGAGCTACCAGTAGCTTTAGGAGTTCGAGCTTCCAGATAAACTGCTTACAGGAGATTTAGTCATGTTAATCTTTATGCCAGGCGAACAGCAGTTTGTATTTCCTTTATATCTATGCATAAAAGTGCTCGTTTAAAATGGAATTTGGAGCAACCGTTCTGGAGTTTGGTACAATGGACCACTGTGGTTTCAGTGTCGAATCTCGGCTTAGTCGAAACATTGATTCTCACAGTCCTTGAATATGGCGATAGTGAGGAATTTGTTTTTACCTAAGAATCATCAAAGGAAGACATTGTTTTTCTTCAAGGAGAGCTATAATGTGGGTAAGTATCATGTCGGAGGGCTTAACACTCTTACCTTTAAGACGGGGCTATGACTGCCAAGAATATAGAGATGAAATTCTGGAGCCAAATGCTCGACTGATTCGAGATGCTGTCGGTCCTCACTTTATATTTATGGACAATATGAATAATATCGAACATATAAGGGACATGATCAAGATATAACAAGCAGTTCTTCCACGCTCATCTAACTCCGTTCCAGAACTGAAAAAAGGTCTTCGTTACATTTGGAACTCCTTAATTCCACAAGTCATCCACAATGTTACAGCAGGTATGATAAGCAGTTATGTGGCATGTGTGACAGTTAGGAATGGCCACAAACGTCACTAAACAGCTCCTTTTTATTCAACCTTTTACTTCATTATTTTTTTCATTAAAATGTCTCTATATATGTCTAGTTTTCTTTCAAACTCTTTCTTTCGATAATAAAATGGATTATTATCGTTCTCTAGCATTGTTATCTTAATTATAACCAATTTACACTTGTATATGACGTTTTCCGTCCTTTTACAGCTTATGTTTTCTCCATTCTTATAATAATTACCAATTATGATTAACTTTTAGACACCATTATACATGAATAACTATTTGTGAGATAAAAATAGTATAGATTATTTCCATGTCTTCATACATTAAAAATTGCATTAAAGAGTTGTATTTGATAAGGTTGTGCATTTTTTTTACGTATTTCTTTTCTTTTTCTAATTCATGCGAAACTTTAATTTAGTATATTTAATTATTTAATTAAAATTGTTGATTCTTGATTAAAAGAAAATGATTTCACTGAACTGGATTACTTCAGCTACAATTTCTAGGTGTTCTTATTATAAGTTTAATCAAGTTTTGTGTGTTTTCTTAGTATGAAGTGGAGCACCACACAAATACTTGAGTATTTCTAGAAAGGGAATCTTTTTAGGAATATCATATTTATAAAAAAAGCTATAATAATAGTTGTCCAAGAAAAGAAGGGGAAAAAAGAAAAGTAAATGTTTAATTATCTTTCCTTCCAGAAATGTAACTTTCTTGGAAATGTATAGTTCTTAAAAGAAAGATTATTAGCCATTTACTGAGAATTGCTATAATTCTTGGTAATGGAGCGAAAACAAGTTTTCCCCCCAGATATTTGGGAAATGTCAGTAATCGTTCTTTATAATTTCAAATATCAAGTCGAAGGAACTTTGCCTCATTTCAAAGATTTAGTGCAGGGATTTTGAATTTGTCTGCAACTTAATGAAATTCAAGGATATTATAACGGCTCACATAAATATATTAAACGCATAAATCTAGAGCAATGTAATTTTATAAACTCTTTCGATTTTTCGCATGTGGTTTTTTTTTACCTCGAAATTTTGAAGTTTCGTGTTAAAAAGTTTCTTTGCTCTTATAGAAATTGGAGAAATATAATTGTAAAGTTTCATAAAACGTTTATTTATTGTGAAGTGCACCATTTTATTTTAATATATACCTATATTTTAAAGTATACCTGTTCATTTAAAAAAGTGTTTCAAAATTATTAACACGGGAAGTCATATCCAAAAAGATACTGCTGAAGCTAATACTCAACATTACAAACTTTTAAGGAATTAGACTCGTATGTCATTTATAAAAGTAGTTTTCATTGTATTCAATATTTTATGACCATGCCTTTAAATATTTAAGAAATAATTTGAAATATTTAAAAGAACATTAGGAAGAATTCAATCCCTTTTTCGAAACATTATTGAAATTTAACAGAAAACTCATACCGGCTCACTTCAGAAATGACTGATGCATATTTAAATTTAAGTTAGCATTCATTATTCATAATTCAAAATTTTTTTAATTATTTTTCAGTTGTGAATGCGTATTTGAAAATTTAAGTGGGAACTAAAACCAATTGCATCGGAAATTTTAGCAATAACTGATTTAGATTTACATCCAGTCTAAGAAAGAAAGAAAAAAAAAAAAGTCGCAATGTAATTGTTTCAAAATAGTTACCTGAGCATTATATTATTTTAAGTTAAACTTCTGCGCTAAAGAAAAATGAAAATAGGAACTTGTTTAACTTAAGTCCTATGTAAATCACTTTAAGTATTTTCAGAGGAAATCAAACAATAAAAACATACTCTATTGTATATGTATTCTTCAAAACGGATTGTAAAGAAACACCATTCATCAGTACAGGTAATTTGCAGTAGGTTTCACAAAATGTTACAAATGATACAATCCGCATTAACAAAATTATTTATTGCTCATTATACAAAAGCAGGTTTCGCGATAACTTTCTAGTCAACCAATACAACTGCACTCAAAAACAAATAGTTCATGTTGAATGGACCAGAACCACCACTCCTCCTATGACAGTCTCATCATTCTATTGGTCAATTGATACATAAGTGCTTGGATTGGTTAACCATTCCTCCTACTGCGATTTAGTTAAATCCCCCTTTAATTACTACTCTATATAGCAACTACAGTGATTGGACTACAAGTGTACGGACTCGTGTAAACCGAATATTACTTTTCTGTATTATTAGGTTATAATATATGATGTATAGTGTTAACGTTATTTTACCTGAAATAGAGATTGTAAATGTAATAACCATAATTATTATATTTCAAAAATATAATAACATTAATATACTTCCCCAAATATTTTTATTTCTTTTCTTTTTGCACCTTTACTTTTATCTGATTATCTTAATTGTTTATTATTACAAAAATAAACAAATAAACCTCTCATAAAGTAGGAATTATATTGTTAGATTCATATTATTTTTTACAATCACGATCTTTTAAATATTTTATAAGCTCTAAATAATTTCCTCTCCAGGAAAAATTGAATGAATCCCAGATAAATGGGGAAATCGTTAAAGTCTTCATAGTTAGTGAATTTTTTTAAAGCTAAGAAAAAAAATAAGTATTTATTTTTTTTATCAATATCGTGTATTGATAGATTTTATGTTGTAAGTTCTTCATTCACTTAATTGCGTATACTATGTTTTGTTGCACATAATATTATTAATAAGCTTATAATATTTATAATTTAATTACAATCCATTTGTGACAAAACAACTAAGGAATTTTTCATAAAATTTCATGCACACTTGGCGTAGAAACAATGTTTAGTTTACAACATTATAGATGTAATTCATATAATTTATCAGACATTTTTCTTTTCACTTTTCTTTCCAAGAGCTCACTTTTAATTTTAGGATTGAAACATCTCAAAAGTAGCCGTATGAAACTGAAATGAAGAATTCACTAATAACTTCTAGCATTCAAAATTTGAATTTAAAGTTAGAAAAGGAGGAAATACCTTTTAACGCGACACTTTTCTATATTAGCATATATGTTTAAAAGTTAGCGAAGCAGAAATGCCGTAACCGAGTAAAAATAAAACGCCTTTTCCAAAGTAGCCTCTCCTACTAAAAGCATTGTTTCATAGCTAAGAACAACTCATAAAAATAAAACATCCAATCCCTTTAAGTATTAAACATCAGAAAAGCTATCTCCTGAGAGCTATTAGAAATTCCGGAAATTCACGTTTTCAAGTAAACATAGAAGTTTTGTGTTTCTTAATGAAGAATTCTGAAGTGTATTTCTTTTATTTAAACAAACGGCTAGGCTCTTTATTGAATAGCCATGTGCCTTTGCTTACTGCGTTGAATAATAACAGTTTAAAAATAAGCATTTTCCTAGCCGATAAACTTTGCAGCAAAAGCAACGAAATTAAAGGAATCCCCTTCCCCTGTTTTGGAAAAATGCCTCATTTGAACGATGTGAAAAGATAGACTTTTATTCAGACTCCATTTTCACCCACCGTTTTCCATTTTGTGGATTATAAATTGCATTGTGGAAGAACTTTTCACTGGATAATAAAAAAATTTAGTTTCTCTAATTATGGAAGTTAGTTCAATTTATTAGTTGGTTTATGAATGTAGAATATTATATTTATTTTCACCTAACTTAGTTTAAAAATTATATTAACTGATTAGGTGACACAATAGGTAATGAGAAAAAATATTTAATAATTGCAGATATGATTTAGTAATAGTACCACTTCGAAAAAAAATAAAAACTTTGTAACGATAGTAAATATATAATGTAGATAGTTTTTTTTTACTGATTTTGATTTTAATTTAATGGATTTTACTCAGCATCTGCTTCTAGCAAGATTGTATAGGGTGTGGATTAAGAAAGGCTTTCCAGAAGTATTTGTCTATTGTATGAAAATATATTTATAAATGTAAAGCTGTGCAATAAGTTTAATTCGTCTACACGAACTTTTGGAGGGAAAACATACATTTTAGGCTAAATTTCGGTTATATTCTTCGTTACAATATCGAGTTAAAAAAAGAATAAGTAGTTGAGAACAACACACTTATATATATATTAAAACAATAATTCTGAAAAATAAAGAAACAATTGAAATAACTCACTAAAAGAATCCTGAAAACAAGAATTATTTTAATTCAGCAAAATAAATTATTTTAATTCAACACAATAGAAATATTTTAATTCAGCAAAAGAAACTTACAAAAATTTTTAGGTTGTAGAAAATGTATAAGAAAATAGAAATTTTTTCATTTATTCAAAATCTAAAACAAACGAAAAGAAAAATATATTACATATATATAAATAAATAAAATAATAAATAAAAATATGTAAAACAAGTAAGAGATCACGTACTCGAAGGAATAGAAAATAATAAAAATAGCTGGAATATGAAGTTCAAATCATGAATAAATATGAATCACAATGTATGAAAAAAATTTTCGAAGAAATGGAAAACTTTACAGAAAAAGAAATTAACAATTATAAATTCTGAATATAGCTTTTGACAGATTAGGTGGTTAGTTAATTCTTTATATGTATATCTCTGTTAGTATGTGTGTAAATGGAACATTTATATTGAATAACTATCATAATCATATTATTTAAACATATAAATTAATAATATTATTTTATGTCAAACTTATTGAGGTATGATTGAAATCAACCAATGTGTGAGAAATAAGTGAAACATATTTTACCAATTTTTTTCATTTCCTAAAACAAAACAAAAACAAAAAAATGAAAGAAATGAAATATCTGAAAACAAATATACGAAACACTTAGTATGTTTAATTAATAATCTCAATAAAAACATAAAAATATGAACACATGATTTTGTATTTTTACTAGTAATAAATCTAGTCAGTTATTAATTGTAATATTACGTCATTTTCGATTACTAAATAAAACGAAGCTCAAAAATATTTTTCTATTTAGTGTCGCAGATATTATTGTTATAGCTACTGCAATTTTACTAGTTCCAAATTCAAAATAAAAGAACGAATTTAGGGAAAATTGCTCGATCATTTTATTTATTTCTCTTCCTTTTCAACAGAAAGAAATACAATTAAATAAAATTCTCATCTCCTATCTAAACATGTTACGGAAATCTACCACACATTTTATAACGAGTTCATCATTTCTTCTATACTTTAACTCACACCGACATTACTTCATGACAATAGCTATTCCTTTCGGATGTGTGTTTCCTACATCATCATTTTGGGGCACCCGTCTTTTTTGATAAATCTTTCCAACAAACTGTTACCTCACCCTCGGCTATTAGTGCCACATTCTCTGAATTGCGCACCATTCCAACATTCTGTTTGCAGGAGACGTGTGTGGCATTAAGGCGTAATGAATGGAATCCCAAACTATTACAACGCCAAGTAAATGGGCCTTCGCTCGTCAAAGCTGATCTCTTTACAGAAGACAAATTAATGGCTTAAAAATATCCTCAGCACTTTTCGATTAATTTGTTTCGTTCCAGAACCTATTCGCTACAAATCGATGAAAAGTGATTAACGATGATTTGAAGCAAAACGCTTTTTGTTATCTTGGGTTTAAATCTTCATTGTTTTGCTGAAAATTTATAAAAACAACGCTAAAATCTTTTTTTTTTTTTTTCTATTTTTATTTTCGAGTCGTGAAACTCATTTGGGAATTGTGCATGATAGAATTTCTAGTAATTTAGAAAAACAATGTTAAATAAATCCTCAAAATGTTGTTTCATTTAATTCGAAGAAAACAGGTACATTATGTTTATAGGGAAGAGAAAAAAATTTTGTTTAGTTTTAAATAATGTTTTCCCCCTCTAAAATTGTTTACTTACATATTTTTTTTAATTTATTAAATGCATTTAATTTCTTATGTTAAAATCCTGATCTTTATATGCCCAAACTAATTTATTGGTCATTCATAATATAAATAACTTTTAAAATATAATAAGTTATTTTGGAAAGATTATGTTTTCATATTATTTTTTTTAAAAAAAATAACAACAACATTTTAGAACAAAAAGTTCAATAGGGCTCTTTATACAATTATATGGAAAAATGATATCACACAAAAATATAAATGCAATTTTTCTTTTCAAAATACAGAATACTTGAATTCTAATTGTATGTACTGATTAAATGTTTTGTAATAATTTTAAAATCCGAAAAAATGATACAAGTGGTCTATGTTAACATATATATAATGTAATGAATTGAAAACAAATGTGAAAAAGCAATAAATATAAATTAGACAGTTTCCTTTTTGCTTTTGCAAACATAAAAAATTTACTACATACACATAATTAACCGTCACATTTGAAGTGTAAGAAGTTTAATTTTGGAAACACAAATTTACTAATATTACAAAAATTATTATATGTAGGTTAAATCCTACATATAATAATTTATCATATGTAATTTATCATATGATAATTTATCAAATGTTGATAATTTATCATATATATTACTAAAAAATATCATATATCCATAACTTTTTGAAGTGTAAGGTGTTTAATTTTGAAAACATAAATTTCTATGTAATTAAATAAAAATAGCAATTTTTTCAATGATATTGTAAGTTGAAACCAATATAATCATTTTTAATCAAATTGCGATTGGAATAATGTTTTTTTTTTCCAAAATTAAGTTGTATCATGCGTTTGATATCTACTGTTACGCTGTTAATAATTTATGCAGCGAATCGATTAGTTTCAAGAAGAACAAAAATGTGTGCAATATTTGACGTATGACTTGTATCTTAAGATTTCTGTATTTGCATTCGAAGCATTAAAATATCATTAATGCCTAGAATAGATTATTCGTTATTCCAGTTTGGAATAAATATGAAGGTTGGACTTTTAAGTTCGTAAATTTATTCTAAATGAAAAGTACAAGTTAGGAAGAAAGTAAATTATACTGCGTTTATTTAATTTTGATCAAACTTTAAGAGAAGAATAATATTTATATTCCATGATTTTTCTTTATTTCTTATCGAGCTACTTTTATAAAATTTAAATTCTTATTTTTATATTCTCAATCACTCTTTGTTGAAAAAAAAAAGCTTAAATAAAAAGAATAATGAAAAGGCAAAATAGAGTAATTGTGGAACAGAATATATTTTCATTTTTACTTTTTCTCAAAAATCTGATTTTCTTCGGATTAAGTGCTTTAAAGGCGATTACTCAGTACAAAAGGTAATTTATGCATTCGGTAGGGAATAAGTAGCTTTATATCTGTTTTAAAATAAAAGAGTTTTATTATTATTACACTGTTTATTCATTTAAGAGTAAAATATTTTTCTTGCTTTTACTCTGAGTAAAAACGGGAGAAGAAATAAACGCAAAAAAATGAAAGTTAAACACTAAAAGTATAGTAGAGCTTAAAAATTAATGCTCTTTTAGCAAGTGTTCTTTCCAAAGACTTTAAATAATCTTACTTTGCATAATAATATATCTAGTTTCTCTGAAGCATAATGTTTCTTTCTTTTATATTCTATCTAAATTCGAATATATTATTCAATATACTTAGATGTTTATCGTCAAAACAATTTAGAATTGTCTGAACTCAATATTGAAGCTAGTATTTGCTTTAACTTATTAAAATGCTAATATGTAGCTGAATTAGATACAACTAAAAAAAACTATTCTTTGAGTTTAATAGTTTAAAAAATCATGAATAAAGCATGAGTAAAACATTTGAATTTTAAGTAACTATTTAAATATTTTAAGGAACATAACGATATTAACGGTTTTGAAAGAAATAAAATTATTAATACGTAATATATATATATATATATATATATATATATATATATATATATATATACATATATACTGGAAAGTTCTGTTTGTTTGTAAAAAGAGGTAACAATTTATTTTTTCCATATATTTAGTAACACTTACTGTACTTTATAATTACTGACGTTATTTATGATTTCTCTGAATGATGAATAATATTTATAAATAACTCTTTTGAAAAAAGGCTTCTCTTTAAAGACGAAGAACTGAAGTATTGCTTGGTTGACATCTGTTTATGTTTTGCGCTAAACATTTTGCAGGAAGAGAAACAGTAATAAACTGAGTGTGCTAGGTTCAGAGATTAAGGTGGATACGACAGAATACCCCAAACTTGTTCTACAATTTTTTGACGAGTCACCAAAGTAGTATTATCACGATACAATCTGATGTGCTTCTTATTTAACATTGCCAGAGAATTTTCTTTGAATACTTTGTTTTAAGTCATCCATTTGTCAAGAGTATCTTTTCAAAATTGATCTCTTTGTAAGATTACAAGAATTCATAATGTGTTGCCCCTTGTACGACCCATTATTTATACATTATTATCTTAATTTGGCACATTCTTAGCCTAGATATGGAATGTCAAATTGTATAGGCTCACAAAATACCCTTTTTTCTTATCATGTTTTCATAAGTAATCCACTTTCCGTCATCAGTTATCTAGTGAAAACGAGTTCGCTTTCGTATGTATCAAACAGAAGGGTGCATATTTTAGCTTGTATAAGAAAATATGTTTCGAATAAATTGTGAGTTACCCATCTGAAGTATTTGTAAGCCAATCATAGTAATGATAGAAATTATGTAGTGTAACACAAATATTGTGAATTATATAACAGGTCAATTGAAACGTCCCCGGCCTGACCCATAGATGGTACTACTAGAATTAAATCCATATCTTTTTTTTAGTTAGCACTAACCCTCAAAAGATGCGTGTATAAATCTGACAGCTGTCGAATCATTAGTTTGTGAATTATAGCATTTTGAGTGAAGCAACTTTTGTTATTGTGAAAAAAATGGATAAAAAGGAATTTCACATGTTGATAAAATATTGCTTTTAGAAGGGAAAAAATACAGTTGAAGCAAAAACTTGGCTTGATGCCGAGTTTTCGGACACTGCCCCAGAAAAATCAACCATCAAGGATTGGTATGCTAAGTTTAGACGTGGTGAAATGAGCACCGAAGACGGTGGACGCCCAAAAGAGGTTGTTACCGAAGAAAAGATTAAAAAAATCCACAAAATGATTTTGAAGGACCGTAAATTGAAATTGAATGAAATAGCAGACACTCTAAAGATATCAACTGAACGTGTACAATATATCATTCACGAATATTTGGGTATGAGAAAGCTCTGTGCAAAGTGGGTGCCGCGCGAGCTCACTTTTGACCAAAAACAACGACAAGTTGATGATTCGGAGCAGTGTTTTAAGATGATCAAGCGTAATAAACCCGAGTTTTTGCATCGATATGTGACAATGGATGAAACATGGCTCCATCATTTCACTCCGAAGTCCAATCGACAGTCATGCGAGTGGACTGCACACGAAGAACCCGCTCCAAAGCGTGGGAAAACGCAACAGTCGGCTGGCAAGGTTATAGCGTCCGTATTTTGGGGGGCGCATGGAATAATTTTAATTGACTACTTTGAAAAAGGAAGGACCATCAACAGCGACTATTACATAGCGTTATTGGACCGTTTGAAGGACGAAATCGCCGAAAAACGGCCGCATTTGAAGAAAAAGAAAGTGCTGCTTCACCAAGACAATGCACCGTGTCACAAGTCAGTGAAAACGATGGCAAAATTCCATGAATTGGACTTCGAATTGCTTCCTCATCCACTGTATTCTCGAGATCTGGCCCCCAGTGACTATTTCCTGTTCTCAGATCTCAAAAGAATGCTCGCTGGGAAGAAATTTTCGTCGAATGAAGAGGTGATCGCCGAAACTGAGCCCTCTTTTGAAGCAAAGGACAAATCGCACTACAAAAATGGTATCGAAAAGTTGGAGGGTCGCTATAATCAGTGTATCACCCTTGAAGGGAATTATGTTGAAAAAAAAAAAAAAAACTAATTTTCCAAAAAAATGTGTTTTTCTATGGTAGGCCGGGGACTTTTCACTTGACCTGTTATTTTATCTTTATTATGCGGCTTTCTGAAACAAAACAAATCACCATGATTTTCTGTAGTTTGCAACTTAATGTGCATAAAGACCAATTAATATGAAAACCAAATTTATAAATAAAGATATGTCGTGACTTGTGATCGCTCACCTTTCAAACTTGCCGTCACTCTACTAGTGTGAAAACGAGCCAGCCATTCTGGCAGAGCAAGTCAGCTGACGTTTACTGAAACCGAACGAACTCAAGTCCTTTTGCAACCACTGTTTAATGTAGCACTGGCGAGCAAACAGAAAGAGAAAGGAAACACCGTAGCAGTTACCCGGTTCTTTCTTCTATTTTGGACTTCCCTTTTTTTATTTTGTTAGCTGTCAGGTCGTCAGCTTATGTTTTTAATGAACTGTTGTTTAAGTGTGCGGTAGTAGATCTTCCACGATTAAATATATTTTGAATGGGAGTCCGGTGGATGACACGCACTTCAACAATGGCGACCAACCATAAATATATCATTTATTTCGTAATAATAATGAACACTTTTGCGATACCCTCCACCCTCGTGTTTGAATATTGTTTTGAAAATTTTAAATTCTAATAAAAAATTCCCATTCTTAGTAAAACATAATATCTAACTAACATACTTACCAAATTATTATGTTCGAAAAATGTTTTGTTTGCATTTTGTGAGAAATTTATTAATTATTATTCCGTCTGGAATCCGTAATGTATATTAACCTGAATATTTGATTTATACTATTATCAAAAACAATTTTAAATGCTTTAATAGAAAAAAAGCTATCAAAAATTTCAGAATTAAATCATTTTTTGAGTACCTAATGTAATCTTTCACTTTGATATTATTTTTAAAACAGAAATGTCTTATTTTTCTCTGCAAAAATCTTTCTATTTATTCTACAAGTATATAAATCAGTACTGTTCTATGAACTGTATGAGATCATAACAAAATCAAGTTATGCTATGGCTTTAATTATACTTTTAAGTGGCAAAATAATTGTTTATTATTAGCTAATAAATTACTGGCTCTCCTCATTTTCTTATTTATCTTGGAATTTTTTTTTATTTAAATGAAGGCTTGTAACAATCCAATAAATCAAGATAAATAATACCTCTTATGAAACCTTCCTAAGCAGTAATTATATTAATATATTTCAAAAAGAAATAAACGTATTTCATTATCGCTTATTAATACATTATGAAAACTAACAAACCTTTATGAGTTTGAGTGAGAAACCATAACTCCATCTGATATACACAATTAATATTGATCCTAGGGATAAGTATTTTTTAATGAAAATTACCTTTCACATAAAAAAATTAATGGTCGATAAAATATTGAACCTTCAGTGTTTTATTTATATGCTAGACTTCAGAACAGCTTTCTTAGCCTTTCTAATAATTCCAAATAATTAATCAGAATAAATATGATTATTTTAAAGTCTTTAAAAGTACTATGAGAAATCAATTAGATATGACAGTATATTCTTTCTATTAGTATGTAAATACCGATTCTCGAATTGTCTCCATAAGTTAAAACCTTTATATTCTCACAAAAATTATCCATATATTTCAAGACATTCTCCTACTTTAATATACATTTCAACTTTCTTACTTTTAAAAATTTTCAATATTTTTAAGCAATGTAATTTGAAGTTATAAGTCTTATTAATTATTATTAGTCTTACCAAAACTTTAAAGAAGAAGTTATTAGTCTTACCAAAACTTTGTTGAGAATAGTGTTTTAAAGAAAGTTTTAACTTTCAAATATGAAACAGAATGTAAAAATTAGGAAATTTGAGACTTGTACAAATTGAGAAGATCGGTAAAAGAGGAAAACATAAACATCATTACACATAAACTGTGATGCAAAAACGAATATCATAATTTTTTAAGGAAAGATTCTTCACAAACTAATAGAACATAAGACATTATAGTTTCCTTTTCCTAAACGATAACATAACAGGAGCAGCACCGCTTCCTATTTTCGTACCACTGAAAAAAAGGACCCCAAACAAAAGGAACACGCAATGAAGAAAAATATTTCGCTATGTTATGTATGCTGCTTGAGGGTATTTAAGGAATTACCGAGTAGACTTGTAAGGAAATTGATTTCGAACTAATATCTTTAAGAGAGTATGTAAATTTAGTGACAATTTACTTTTAAAAATGATAACATCAAATTTCTGCTAGCAGTTGATTTAGATATGTAGATTCATTTATACTGAGATTTCAACAGTAATTGCAACTAACTTCCTAAACATCAAAATGTCTATAAATATAAATTTAATAAAATAATAAAGAATAATAAAATTTATGTACAGTAATATTCAAATTATTTAAGCTAAGTTATGAGCTAAGTATTTGTATTTAAAATACTAAAAACAACTACAAATATACCATCAGAAACATACTTTGCTCTGAAGTGAAAATAGTTTTATTAAAAAAAATGAATTCCTTTTTAACCTTCCTGCAATAAAAATTAAAGAATATAAAATAATACATGAAAATTTAATTGCATAAAAGAAAGCGTTAGTTGAAAGGGCTGAAAATTAGTTCTGATTTTAAGTTTAGCAACATCCGAATTTAAAACGTTTTCAATTTATTAATGTTTCTAGATTATTTAATGATCATGTGAATGTTACGATGATTCAAAAATAGATTTAAGCTTTAAAAAAATTAGGAGCAAAAAAAATTCGAAAATATCTTATAAGGGTTACTGCATATAGATGAAACATTAAAAACCTTTGCATATGACAAGGGATACGTCAGATTTAAAGGTTATGATTAAAGGGTACGTTGATGAAATGTTTAAAAATTATTGATATAAAATAACTGATATGAAATTTGAGGGAAACCAAAATGCCTTCTTTCTTATCAAAAATACGTCAAGGTTTATCAGTAAATCAAATAAATGTTCCAATTCTTTTTGGTACATGTAACCATAAATTTCTTTTTTATCTTGACAGGAGAAAAACCAGCGGCGATGCAACATGATGCCAATCCTGGACACTCGCTATCTTGCCCATTCCACTCCCATCGATTGATCCACTGGCTAAACATCCTTTTGTGGTTCATTCTAAGGTGACCGAATCATATCATCCACCTTCAATAACTGGAACAGACGTACATCTCTCGAACATATTCCAGAAACATTCTATGACTGTTGTTCTAAAGACTGACTTCTTGTCGAACATTCCTGGAACTTATATGACCGAGTCATTTCTAGCAAGCTACTCTGGGATGAGGTGTAATACCTTAAAACTGCAGTAGTAGTTATATTACAACATGGTTTGTTGGATTTTCAGTGACCTTTAACAATGCTACATAGACACAAGATATATTACTTTAACTACATTTAAAAACTGTGACAATGTGGATGATTAAAAAGGTGCTTTAGATATTTATGTTTAAATGATAAGAAGACATTTTGTTTTTCTTTTAGAGCGCCATATGATGAAAATGGAAAGTACTTTGTGTTTAAAAAACGAAAGAATCGTCATCGTCAATCGTAATTACTTATATTTATTAAATATTTCTGCTCATTAGTCAGGCAACAATACTTTTAAATATATGAATGGGTTTTCGTTTAGGTGAATTTGATTCAGATGTCAAAGATATTTGTTAAGCAAAATTGGATTTTCAGTGAGCAAATAGGAACGAATAAGATTATTTAAATGAGAAATAATACAATAATAATGACGAAACCTGATCAATGAGCTGTTTGCTATTAGTATTGTACTTTTAAGAATGTAATTTTGTGAAATGAAATTTTCTTACATTTCAAGAAAGTCTCTTTTATAAAATAGGGTTGAAATTTTCATGATGATAAAGAATTAAAAGAAGAGAATCATTTTAGTTAAAATATTGAGATTAGAATTAAATATTTTTTTTTCAATAATTTCACCAACATTTGATAGTAAGTAAAACTAAATTTAGTTATTCCTTACTTATATTGTGTGAAAAAAACAATGGCATCTATCAGCTTGTCTTTATAATTCTTATTGCTTCATTTATTTTCTACAAGAGAAGAGCTTACGGGTGACACACACACATATTTATATTGAATTTGCATCTTGTAACTTTTGAATTAAAATAATACGTAATAATTATCTTGATAATATTGAATTACTTTAAAGATGCATGTTATTTATACTTTTTAACTACTATTTAGAATCAAAACTCCCACCTTATGTGAATAAATTTCTTTGCAATATTTAAACAGAAGTTAAATAATAAATTATTTACAGACTAATTAAAAAGAACAGCAGCATTTTGAATCAATATGACAAACTCTTAGGATACAGAAATGAATATATGCTTGCATAAAAATTATTCTAATTTTCAACAAATAACTGAGACAATCCTTTCAAAATTTGATCAGTTTTTATCATGCAATAAGCCTAATTACTTTCCTCGAATAATAATTTTAATCATATGCAAGTTGGGGGGGCAGATTCTTCCTTGGTATTTGAGAATGTAATTATACCTTATATATTATTTAACCAAAGAAGATCAGCATATGTTACAATGCATTTATTTGAATATAAAATAATATAATATAAGAGAGAGTTTAACTATGTACTATACGTTAAATAAAAATTATACCTCTAAAAAGATCTTTCGATCTTAAGCAATTTTGATCTCTCAAAGACAATGTATTAAAAATATTGAACAATCTGTATGTTTACGTGGATTTTCATAAATATAAGAATTGAACCATTTTGGAACAAAATCTAATATGTTTCAATATGTTAATCCTATTTTCTAAAGCGCTTTACAATCCTATAAAATCAGAATTATAATCCAATTACATAGCTGTGCTCAACAATGTACCAAGGGTACATCAGCTCAAGAAATCATTTTCACAGATATTATTTTTTCGTTTATAATAAAGAAATATGTACAGTGAAAGTGGACTATTGTATCTATGAAGAAAAACCATGAAATGATTTCATTCTACGAGAATATATTACGAATACTTTAGAAACGAGTATTGCTTTTCAGACTCGATATGAAATCATTCAGGTTTTATCTAAAGAAAACTCTAAAAATATTTTTAGTGAATGGTGCGTACTTGTGTGCAAAAATATTCAAATGTAAGTACTTTAGTGAAATGTGAATATAAATTTAAAGAAGTTTGTTGGAAAATATTTCGAACGTTCTGTGAAACTTGTTTTAAGACTCTTAAATCCGATGAGAATTCTCTAGTCTCGGTGAAAGTGGCTCAAAGTTTCAAGGAAAGTTGTTTATGTAATGTGCACGTTTATGTTGCATGTAATGATCCATACTGTATAAACAAGAAAAAAATAAAATATTAAAAATGTTCATTTTATATTTTGAGTGTGTTTCATTCCGAATAATTGAATGATTTTGCCTTTCAAACTTTTATTAAGAAGCATTGATGAAATGTGCAAAAAAATTAAAAAACAACAGAGTTTCACACATTAAATTTCAGAAAAATCGTTAGTTAAATTTAAAGCTTCCGCCTATTGGTCATTTTGATTTCGTAAACATAATGTAAATCCTATGGAATATTTCTGCTACATTCCTCAAACATTTATTTTATTTTCTGTTTGAGTGCAAAAAGGGGTATAGGAATGAACAAAAAATAATATAGTTTTCTGCGGAATTACATTTTCTTTCATAGTTTTGAAAATGTTTTACAAAATGATTAAAGATTTGAAAATTCACAAACAAAACATTAACATAAATGCAAAAATATTTTTCAAAATCGCAGGAAAATTGTGATTATGCAGAAATCTTCATCATGTTTTACCCTTTCGGATACTCTTTTTGGCATTAAAATAAATAAAATAGTTTACATTTGAGTACAGTAATGGAAATTTTATCGGATTAACATTCTTCGTTCATGAAATCAAAATGGCGGTAGACAGGAACTTTATGGGTATTATTAGATTGAAAGAAACACACAAGAAAATAAGCATATTTTTGGATTAATTTAAATGTTATTTGGAAATAAAAGAAACTACTATTGGAAATTTGGTTAGATGATTCAGAAATTTAAGAGAGATTTAAATCATCTTTATATCACTTTATTTTGATTATTCCTGAATTAGTCCGTTTAGGCTTGCTTATATTGAAGTGAAATAGCAGCAGTAATAATTTATTTTAATAATTTATAATTATTCTTTATATTACAACCACAATATTTACATACCATTAAACTGCGTAATAGCTGAACATGTTCTTTGTTGGCGTTTTTGTTAAAGGCTACAACATCTTTAGTGATTATGCGTTACAACAGGGCATGGTGACAGCAGAAGAGCCAAGAATTAAATAATTAAATGAAATTTCTACTATTGTAAGTTCTTAAGTGTTTATTATGCCATTTTGGGTAAATTTATTGTATGCTATCAATTATACTTTATTCAGCATACTTAAGTTCACTATATGAATTTTCCTTAAATAGGTAGGAACTTAAGAGAAATGCATCCTCTTGTTTCCGTTATAGGCGTGTTAGTTAACCAATTGAGAGGGAAAAAATGTGAGTTTAAATTAGGGGGTTAGACCATGTAAGTAAGTTAAGAATTGTGGAATTATTGCAGTTTTGTTAAACAGTCAGTATGGGTGTGTGATACTGATAATTCAAGTCTATATATAGATTACATTTTAGTGTAATTGAATTTTGCATCTTAACTTCCATATTTATACGTATTATACCATTTTCATTTCATGTACAGACTCGCTTTTGTTATTTTATTCAAGCTGTGACTGGTAAATAAATTTAATGAATAAAGAAGTAATTAATCATAACTCTGATTTCTTTCGATTTCTGTTCAAATGGAAAATTTAATTTTCAACAAAGTAAAACAAAAAATTCTCTAATGTCACAACAAGAGCTTCCGTTGTGGGTTGATATTTGTAAATGCAACACTAATGATATAGTTTTTGCAAATGAAATATCTGAGCCATTTTCTTTGAAAGTGGTGTAAATCCATTTTGACAAAAAAGTAGTTAATGGTAAAAATGACTACTATAATTTACTATGAACATTTTATTTATAAACTTTTTTCCAAAAAAAAAATCTGTAAAAATTTTCATTGTTTTAATCATTACAAATTTTCGTAGTTATTGAAGTTACAAATATAATTACTTTGAAAATGGTGTCCCCTTTCCTTAAAGACATACTAATATTTAGTTCAAAATTGTACTCCATAATTTCTTTAGTGCATTTTCATATGTGTAGCAACATTGTAAATGACATAAATATTTTTATAGTTTCTCTGAATTCCGGTCCTATTATTGTTGAATATAAACTCCCTGTATGAAATATAGTAATGTGTTGTATTTGTTCACTTATCTTGAAGGAGGTGAGACATATTATTATGTTTAAAACTATTAAGTGTTAAGTTGGTAATAAGTGGGTGTTTCATATTAAATAATTATTAAAATAGAAAACTGCAATTTAGAATCGGATAATGATTCATGTGAGTATTTACAAAATTAATTTTAATAGAGTATTATTCTTCCTTCATAGAAATCATCCTAATGAATTTAATCAAAAATTTAATTCTAAAGTCAGATACTGAAACAATTCTGATGAAAATCATTATTATTTAATTAAATATTTTAAAAGAAAGAGAATCATACAACCCGTGCTGAGTTCAGATAATAATGTTTCTTCAGATAACCATGCATCAGATTCTACGTATGAAAAGAATAATATAAATACGCAAAAGAACAGAAAAATGAAGCGCAATAGCGGACAAAAATATTACACAAATACAGGTAAAATAGTTCCAGCCAAAAAATTTGAAAATATAGAGTGCGGTTGTTCAAAACATTGTAGAACTATTGCGAGTGAAACTGACTGGAAAAAAAATTGTTTGACATTTTGTAGAACCTGTCAGATTTTAACAAGCAAAGTGTACTTTTCTTAAAAGCTGTTTAATGGTGTAATATAAAAAGAAGACGCCAAAGAAATTATAAAGGAGCATAAAGAAAATGTGTATATAAATATAATTTATCTGTTCCAGCTGTAAAAATTTAGGTTTGCAAAATCTTTTTTGTAAATTCTTTTAAAATAAGTTGATTAAACATGATCTAATCAATAGGACGATTAGATCACGTTTTAAAATCTAAAAATGATGGAATGTATAACCGTGGCCTGATGCTAGGATCTTCTAGAAAGATTTCAGATGCCCACCTAACCCATATAAAGGAGCATATCCAAAGCTTTCAGCAGTATGAAAGTCATAACACACGATCTCATAATCCTAAACGAAGATATTTACATCCTGAGTTAAACGTCAAGCAAATATACAAGTTATATTTAGAAAAATGTGACGAAAGTAGTTTTTATCTCGTAGAAGAAATTACATTTAGGAGAGTTTTTAAAAAATAATTCAAATTACATTTTCAGCAACCGCGAAAAGACACAAGTCAAAAATGTGATTTACTAAATTTTAAAATAAAAACATCATGTAACAATATTGAAATCACAAGCCTCACAGAAGAACATAATGTACACTTAAAGATCGCTGAATTAGCAAGAAAAAGTATACAAGAAGATAAGATTTTGACATCACAAAATCCAGATAGTTTGACTTGCAGAAGGCATTATCCTACCCAAAATTATCGGTGTCCATTGCATATCATAAACGTAATATGTATGTTTTAAATACAGGATTTCATAATTTTCATGATAACAATGTTTATATGTACGCATAAGACGAAACCATTGCATCCAGGGGTGTCCAAGAAATTGTTTCTTGTTGCTGGAAGCATTTAGAAAATGTAATGACTCAACAACATGTAATAGCCTACAGTGATATGTGCACTGGACAAAAAAGAAATTTGAAATTGGCTTTAATGTAGCTTAAAGTTGTTCAGTCCCCCAAGAACGCCGTAGAATTTATCGACCATAAATTTTTATATTCTGGGCACACTTATCTACCAAATGATGCCGATTTTGGAACTGTGGGGAGTACTATAAGAAAAAAAAATTATTGTATGTCCCTGAAGACTGTTGTACTATCATAAATCAATGTCGAAAATATAAAAAGTTTATTTTGCATGGAATGAAACTTACTGATTTTGTTTCTACAAAACCTTTAAAAGATGCATTTCTAAGAAGGCGAAAAAATATCAGTGGTAAAGAAATAAATTGATTGAAGATATATTGGATAAGGGTTTTATAAAGCAAAACCAATATACAATGTTCTATAAAACTTCATTCATTGAGAATGAGGATTTTAAATCACTAAATATATTGCCTTCACGGGGAAGACCACAGAACTTTGGAAATATAGTACTAACATGTTTATATCATCATTCCAGATCTATCACATTAAAAAACTTACAGATATGATTGATTTATTACCATATATCCCTCCAATACATCTTGACTATTTTCAAAAATTTGATCATAATGAAAAAAGTTAAAATATATTAATAGTAAGAGTATAAATAATTTTGGTTGAATGGTAAATGTTGAAATAAAGCCTTTTCATTTTGTTATTTTTTTATTGTTGAAGTATTTAATAAAAAAATCACATAAACAAATTGGTTTGTTTCAATTGAGATTCCGTAGTTAATATTTTGTAAATGTAAGATTTTTACTTTTAGCTGACTTTGAAAGTGGTGTAAGTCCTTTAGAAATCATAAAGAGAATAAATTTTTGTTAATCCCATTTAAAAAATGATTACATTATAAATTTAAATAAATTTAATATTTAAAAAATACAAAACTAGTGTAAACAACATATATCCCTATTTTTTAAATTATTTAAGAGCAAAACCTTAAATATCTCCATATGAAATAAAATACACTTATACCACTTTCAAAGGAAACGGTTCATATAGTGATTTCAATTTAACAATTTTAATTGCCATTTTTTTTATCAACAAGTTAAAAAATATGTTTCAATGTATTTTTAAAACATTTTTTCTTCATTCTTCATGAAATATTTACGAAAAGTAATTAATAGCTAATTTTAAATATTTTGCATTCCTCAGCATGTAAATCAGTGACAAACTTTAAACAAATTTGAAACAAATGAATAAACCTTAGGTAATTTTAATTTCTCGTTTAATTTCTCAAAATTTTCATACCATTGTTTCTAAAATTAAATTTTTGGTTTAATATAAAATATCAGTTTACATTTAGTTATATATAGTCAATTAATAAAATTAATAATTTTTAACTGTTCCAAATTGAATTACATAGATATATTATGTGAATGAAAACAATTAAAAAATTCTATCTCTGGTATTTTTTAGAATGTATAAATCATTCTTATTTTTCGATGCATTATCATTCAATTAGAATTTTTCAAAACATGAATTAAAAAGCTTATATAATTATTTTCTAAATTCTTATTACTTCCGGGAATTAAATATGCATATAAGGTACTTCAGTAGAGGACGTTTGCTCCAAGGTATTGGGGATATTATTCTACCCCATGCCGAGGGAGAGAGTGTTGGTGGCCTTGCGTGCCGCTGCTGTTTCGAACCCTGGACCAGTGGTCAGAAATAAGCACTCCTACCAACTGGACTGAAAAATACGTCTTGTCTGGCTATTTAACTTCTGGCGTCGTTGTAGAAGCGACAGAGTCGATACAGTACAAAAAATACTTCATCGCATGATAGAAGTATTATAATTTTACCATTTCATCATTTCTTTTTCGTTATTTTAATAAATATCAATGTTAACATTTCTCATGTTTTAATTAATCATAATAGATTTCAAAATATGTTATAAGTTTTATGACTAATTAATAATATCTTTAGAGAATGTGACACTCTAATATCTCTCATATAATTATTAATGTTCTTTACTTTTTTTCAGTTAATTATTTTATTTTTGATGAGAAAGAATATACACATATTTAATGAAAATTACAATTTCTTTAAATATAAAATTATATATAGCGTTTGGAAAGCTAATTCATGATATGGCGTAATGTGTGTGGCAGGATATTAGATTTTTGAAAAGTAATACTGGTGTGGAACGGAAATGGTTTTATAATTTTGTTTAAAAACCACTTTGTAAGAATTCCGTGACTGACATAAAAAGAAAGAATAAAATAAAGAAAAAAAATTTAAAAATCGACAAAAAAGGAAAGATACGCCATACTGATATAATACTCTGTTATGAATTTAGTGGCGGGTAAGAACAGGTGTGATTATTTTGCTGCTCTGGACGTTTCAAAACACATCTGCATTGGTCTACAGTGAAAAATTCATCCTTGTTAAAAACGAGTTAGTTTTTACTTTTGAGATATGTCTGGAGATGTCCAGAAAAGTGTAAGAATACTATTTTTAATTATCGTAATCAACACATACAACAGAGCATTATAATGTATATTGTCATATTTAATAGCTATATCTCCTTTCTTTTTGATTGTGGCACTTGGTACTTAGATGAAATTAGACACTGATAACTTTTCTATCATGACACCCCAAACTTACTATTAGCAAAATAACGGTCCTTCACACAAGGTATGCCTTATCAAGAATTAAAGTGAATTTTGCTAAATACATTCATTCGAGTTAGGTCATCTAATTTCTCCTCCTTTGAGCATATTTGGAACCTAATTTGAAGACGCCTGCATCCATCCAAGTTGTTTCCAATTCAACCTGGCAATTGGAAACAATTCGAAGGAAATTTCGTGGGACTTCGTATAGGAGCAACTTCATTCAATGACATGCTGGATGATACATTGCATCAAAACAATGGATCGAAGCAGTGTTGACCTACACTCTTTTAAACAATCTACTTCTTTAATACATTATTCAATTCTTCAGGAGTTGCAATTTCAATTCTTATCTCTAGGAATGTTCAACGCCCGTTTTTGCATTAAATGAATCTTATGTCTTTTTATGCATTTTCAAAATTATTTAACTGGGTACTTAAGTTCATTTTAAAAAACAAATTCTGAGGGGATTTTTATCATTTTAATCGTAATATATGACAAAAAAAATTAGGAAAAGTTTTCAAGAAAGGAGCATTAATAAGAAGAGAAAATGGATAAACATATAGCAGTCTACTAACGGAATTTTTAAAAATAAGCTTTTGAAATAAAAAAACATACCGTTTTGAACATATTTTTTTATTTGCTTGCTTAAGTATTAATAATTAAATGTTAATTAAGAAGTATAGGTAATAAAACTATGAACTTCGTACTGCTAAATATTTAATTTTAATTATCTCATTAAAATAAGGTTATTGGTGTCAATATTTCCATTAAAGCCAAAATCTTGAACTGTAACACAATTTGCTTGGATTTATTATATTAGAATTAAACATTATGTTTTCCTTTTAGTTATCGTTAGTTTTTCAAATTATGTGGTAAAAAGCTTCCATTACATTAAAAAATTGTTAATTTTTACTTTATTTTCGAATTCCCTATTTCCTAGTCTCGATATTGCCTATCTGTAAACAATTCATTCTTCATAAATTACAGCAAATACATTTTCAACTAAACGCCACTAAATGTCTCTCAGTAGAGGTTTCATGAGAGTTGGTTGCTATGTTGTTTATCTCATTTTTAAATTTGCTCTGTTGTTTATTTTATTTTTTCGTGTTTGTCTTATTTCTAAATCTAAATTAAAGGTTCCGTCTTCAAAGCACACTTATGAGTTGAAACCATATTCACAAAAATAACTCTCTCAGAGTTTGCTTAAATGTTAAATCCCAAAATTATTGCTAAGTTTCCCCACAACATAATAAAAACATGAAATAAAATCATCATTATTATTTTTTTGAAATAATGGCATTTTTTTTTACTTTCTATACTAAATTTGTCAAAATGTCACCTAATTTATGGTTGAGAATAAAACTTTTAATTTAAAATATTTGACTTTCTAACTTCGAATTCTATGTCCAATGTAAAATGGCTCCTTCCCAAGAAATCCACTTATAGTTATTAATTTAAAGCAATCGGATACAGATACCTAAGATAAAATAATTTCGTAAGATTCATTTAGCTTATGATAAGTTTAAAAAAAGTAAGTTTAAGAATATAGTAAAAACTCAATGGTTAAAGCAACTTATAATGTTGCAATAATTTAAGTCATCACGATATATACGTTTGCTTTAATAAAATGAAAAATGAGGTTATAAATCCTGAAATACAATACTTTTTAAAGAGTAATAAAATAGAAAATATGTTTTTGGTCTCAGGAAATAAAGGTTTATGGTTTTACCACCAAGTATCGCAAAAACAGCAATTTTATTTTATTTTCTTACTCTTTGGGAAGCTTATTTATAGAGACAAAAATGATCATTTTTCTCATCCTACAATGGTTAAGAGTATTTATTCTTAATTAAATATTTTGCTACAGCGTATAAATAAGCATTTCTTTTAAAAACTATAAAAACGCTTAAGGCACTAGCTCATAGCCTTTTAACTACTTTAAAAAATAGTCTTTTATCACAATCTTTAAATTAATATTCACCTTTATTATGTTTGTTTGCTTAAGGAAATTAAAGCTTAATACCATTGTAAAAGTTAAAATGTAAGTTATGAATATTGCTTTGCGAAATCTTTTACAGATATTTTACTTAAATTTAATATACAAATACAATGTCAAGCAGACCAATTAAAGATATATTATTTATAGTTATCTATATTTACATTTACAGTTATTATGTTAAATCGAAAGCATATCACCCTTTTTAAAAGTAATTATTTAAGCATTGAAAGCATTTTTTTTGTACTTTGTAATCTGGTAGATATTGGACTAGAACTCCACCATATTTTCGAAAACGACAGTTTATTAGAAACTCACAAAAAATAACAAGATAAGCAACGCCAAACACGCTGAATAACTAAAATTACAAAAAGTTTACTATTTTATATTGATTGATTACATTATTACATTGATGCAGAAAGCGTAAAATAATTTTCTATGACTTGTCACCTATGGAAAAATTGTCCTATTACGAGTAGGTCCAGTGATATAAAGAGTCTGGATTAGATCGATTACTATACTTCGTTCCAATTATATTTGACAAGAAACTTATGTAGAAACTTTAGATTTTGAACTAAATGAGAAACATAATTGCCCTACGACTACAACACGTATAAACGTTTTGAGATAAAATTTTAAATTCAGAAAATGTTTCGTTTTCCTCATCAAGTATTAAATAGTTTCAATTATAGTTTAAAATCTAAATATAAGATATTTGTTGAATTTTAATTTTTGCTCATTTCTGAATATATATATATATATTTATATAGATATTTTTCTCCATAAAGAGAGCTGACAATCATTTTGTGTGGACTCTTCGACTTTGAATCAACTTAAGTCAATCTATCACAATCGTCCATACAGTCTCCAAGCCGTTCTGAAACATATGCCCTGTCCTAAGCAGTGCTCCACATTTTGCACCATTTGTCTTGGAAACACTGACACTGTGAATACTATTAATGACATTCTCAGACTTTCAGCAGAAGCCAGAGTCTTTTTTTCATGCATTTTATTTCTTTTTTTCACGACAGCTCATTCATAACTGCCTAACTTTTACTCCCGTCTCTCAACTCATGCAAGAAAACAAAAACAATGACAAAAAGCACAGTAGTTATTGAAAGAAAAACCGTTTCCGCTGTTCTTAAGAGTAAATAAAGGTCCTTCACGCTAGACTAATAACTGTTTGGACAAATGCTCAAGCTGTCACTTGAGAAACAAAAAAAAATGTATGAAAAAATAAGTTATTTTGGCTCTTGAGTATAGAATTTAATTTCAAAATGAAAACAGAGAAGAGGAATTTGTGCGTTGCTTTTTTAAGGAACTTAATTCACATTTTCTTGAATCAGGATTAATTATTTCATAAGTAACTTTCGGATTTTTTCCTATACAATCATAGTTGTTTCGGCACTAAAATGAAATTAAATGCTTCGCGAATGTGATTGTATATTTTTTAATCACTTCTGTTTGCTTATTGCTAAATTATTAATTTCTAAATAATTTATTACGAAACATATATGTTACTCTGAAATAGTTAAAATAATAAGTATGAAATTTCTCCTTGTTTTAAGTATCATTTCACAATTTTTCATTTCTGCTTTTATATACAATCTAAATGGTTTTGCATACTAAACACTCAAATTTTTCGTTTTGTACTAAATTGTACTTAGACTAAAATTTGCATTGATAATTTAGCATCATAAAAGTTTAAATATATTTCTTTAATTTGATGAAAAATAGTGTGATTCCTTATAATACGAGTTCAATATATTCGTAAAATATTAGGAAGCTTTTAAATGTTTCGCTGCAAAGCATTGTAGAATGAACAATTTGTCCAATCGGAGAGAAATTCTCCAAGTTACTTTTCCGTAGATATGGAAGTGATCCTTTGTTGGTTATTATAAACTGGTGAGATAGACGAAACTTCTTCTGCCATCCTTTCTTTTAAAAGTTTCTGATTTCCAACCAGAACTGGAAATTAGAAACATTTATGTATTTTCATAAATCCAAAAAGAGAAACATATGTGTGTAAAATCTAGAGATCATCCACTACCAAGGTATTCTATCATTTCGGCTTACTGTATATCTAAAAAGATACACTGAAGAACCAAACGAAATTGGATGTATTCTAATATAGAGGGAGATTGCTTTTCATTTAACGAAATTGAGCAATTCTACGTGGTATTCCCTCAACAAGTCGTCAGAAGTACTCTGAAGAAATATTCAGTTATGCTACCTTTTCCATAAGTACGGAAGAGTTGCCGGTATCGAATTTTGTGCACTTACTTAGCATTCGATTATTTATCTCAGATGTCTTACAGGATTTGTTCTGATATTCAGTGTGGCCAAATTATTCACTGGAATAGTCCAGAATACTCACCAGACAAATCAAGATTGGTTACTGACAAGATACATTGTCATCCCAGGAACATTCATAGTGATTGGGTACAATGAAGTTTATGAATGACTGCTAATAGCTTTTACAAGTAGTTGAACATAATCATTTCCAATCAATGGTTGGTTCAGTTTGACTAATGTACCTAATCTATGCCACATAAAACTGGATTCATTTGTTAATAACATGAAACTATGGTATCGTAGGGTGTGCAACACACTCGAACCTTATCATCAGCTCTTACCAACTAGAATAGCGACTCATTATAGCTATATACAATTCCGAAATCGTTTCACATTATCAATTGATAACAAATGAAAGTCCTGTCTATGAAATACACAGCATATAGCTATCTTATGGATTTTGGCACTTCAGTACCTTTCGTTAAGAAAATCCCGAGTGATTGTGATAAAATGTGGAAGACCTGAGTTTAACAAGAAAGCTGAATTATCTGGTATTTGGATCTTTCCAAGTCGTTTCGACGCTTTCAAGAACTTATACCTCATTACTGTTTTTTAGATAAGAAGAAGTGACCAATAACTTTGTTTCGTTCAATAGTATACCACTTATTCACTGTTACGCTGATGTTCGTTAAAACGTATGAAATTTAGTACACTATTTGCGAAGGTTATATAGATACACTCAAAAAGAAACTAGAAATATTGTTTCACCGCTGATAATGAATGCGTTTAAGAAATCCCTATTCTCATCTAACTTATACAGAATATCCACAACTAACTCAAACTAGGATGAATTTGCAGTGACACCTGACCTTTGAACTCAGTTAAATGCAAAGTTCTTTTTAACATATTACGGATAGTTGTTTAAGGAACGTTCAACTCTCTAGAACATTACTACATGCATTTCTGTTGGATACTTAAGAACCTTTCATTCAAATGTTTTATCATCCCCAATGGTAAGCTGACCAATTGTCCTCCTTTAGGGAGGATAGTCCTTTTTTTGTAGGTTCTGTCCTTCCTCTTAAAGTATCTTTCCTGTCGTCCTTTTCGATACCTTAAAATTAATTTGTTAATCTCTATATTCAGAGAAGTCAAGCCAAACTGTTGCGCAAATGTTAAATATAAATTTTTCTTAGGATTTTCAAAAATTCGATGGCTCGCTCTAACACCTGTAATAGAGCATATTGTACCATTATTTGAGTCTCTCCATTCTTTTTTTTTAATTAAATTTCGGCAAATGTACAAAAATTCTGAATTTTTCCAATTATGAATTATCGGATACATTAGTGCATTTTGTACATAATCAGGCATCTATTTTCCACAAAACGATTCGAAAGATTGAAGGTGAATATATATAAGCTACAGAAGTTAGTCTTTATTTTGAACAATTTTGTCCTTCATTATAAATCACGATTTAAAAAAAAAAATTGTTCCTTTGATAATGAAAAGAAAATTTTCAAACTTAGAGGAATCAAATCCGGGTATAACGGAAAAGTGCACCAAAGACGAATAGAATTCTTACCAAACATGTTTTTAATTTGTCGAAGAATGGTGTGAAACACTTATCATAGGAAATAACAGTTTTCAATGGTGTTTTTTGACTTCATCGATTGTATATTTGGCAGATATTGAAAATTGTGTTGAGTTAATATTGAAAGAAATGCCTGATATTTAAATTTATGACAATTGTTTGCTCTGACAGTCTAATATTGTATATACGATACAAGAATGGGGTGCCTCTCAATTATGTATACAAATCCGTATAGCCGTAGCCTTCGTTCGCAATAGAGATTGTTTTGTTTCGCCAGAAGAATGATAAACGAGCAACGAATTGTGAAATTTTACATGACAATTAGAAAAATCGATAATGGAACTTATAATTTATTCTAAAAAAGTGTATGACATTGAATGTTAATCGTGCGCACGTTTTTTAGGGGTTTAAGAGTTTTCAAGATGGCCGACAAACGTTGAAAATGATTCGTGTCTGGGTCGCCCTACCACGTTAAAAATTAATGATAATATCAAAATGAATTGCAAATCTGGTTCACTCTGACCGTCTATTAAATATTCGTGCAATTTCTGAGGTAGTAGGAATTGACAAAGAATCCATACGGCAAGTTTTCCCACAAAGACAATGCACCGGATCATTCAACATTTGCCTATCAAGGGATTTCTAAATAAGAACATCATTCCAGTGTTAGGCCATCCACCTTATTAGCCGGATCTTGAGTCATATGTCTTCTATCTGTTTCCTAAGGTGAAATCTGCTTTAAAAGGGCAATGTTTGAGTCGTTGAACTTGTGAAAGATAAAACGGTATAAGTCCTAAAGGAGCTAACAGAAAAAGACTTCCAGCACTGTTTCGCAAAATGGGAGATTCACATTGAGCATTGTAGAGATGGGTGAAGGGTGTATATTGAAGGTAATAATGAATGTGTATGATATCAAAATAAAATGTTTTACTGTCAGTCTTGTTATTTAATAACTATCTCTTGCATAATAATTTATTAGTAATCACTGAAGAATATAGATAAGTTCACTCTCTTTCTAATCTCACTTTATTTGTCAATTCTAGATTATGCTGTGACAATGAAATCTGAGCTTATCTAATCACTCGCTCTAACTCAAGCACTTCTAACAGCCGGTTCTTAACTTGACAGTAACTAGAATTTGCTTCAATCCAAATTATAAATATATATCAACAAATCGTTATCTTATACAATTATTATCCCTACAGTTTTCTTCAGTTCTTTTTCATTTATATATGATTTTCTCTATAATTTATCTCACTTCACTTCTATCTTTATCTAATATACCTAATTGCTTTTTACTTTAGTTGAGAATAAACGGAAATTTTATGATTCAATTTACTATAAATTTTTCGAAAAAACGTGAATAACTCAGCTTCTAAAAATAATTATGCTAAATGATCTAAATAAATTGGAAGTTTTCAATTTACATCAGAGGGGTGACATGACAGTTATTGATGACGAGTCTTTTAATACTGAGTTATAATTAAGGCAGAAATACAACATTTGAGTTGGAATCTTTTTTATTAATTTCCGCACCTCACCGCATGAGAAATTTAATGATAATTTCTTGTTTCGTGTGAATATACCTACGTTATTCTGCACGAAATAACTTAACTGGAAATAGAAGTCAAACAAATTCTTTAAGGCCATGAAACAATAGATCAGGATCCCTAGATTGAAATGAACTTACATATATTTCCTCACAAAGAAAAAAGTATGAATGTACTTCTAGAGATTGAAAATATAATACTTTTTAACAATTTAACCAATTTTAAGCAGTCAACAATAGAAAAGATTGGTTTAGTTTAAATTAATGTTAGGCCACTGATAGGAAGAAAGTTATTGATAATATACTTCGTATTTTTGAATCTTGATTCAAGTAGAGAGTGCGACCAACGAACTTGTACTACACTAATTTAACTTCCTTATCTCATAATGGGAAGATTTTATGCTTCAGATTCATTTAATGTTCAGTATAATCATGTTATGATACACACACACACACACACACACACATATATATATATATATATATATATATATATGTACTTGTTTGAATTAGTTTCGGAACCACATGCAACACTAGATCGTCGCAGCTTGTTCGCCATAAAAATGTGCACAATCTTACCATTATCAATTTCTACACTTAGATGTATTTTAAAATGTTTTTTTTGTCCTTTAGAACATTGATTAATATAGTACAGAAAAAAATTTGAGTGACGTGTTCAATATTATAATGTTAATGTATAACAAAATAACAAATCACGTTATCATGCAAATGCATCATAATTGTCATATAAATTCAATCTCATGCTTTTATGGAATTCATTTTATTTTTATAATTTTAAGTTAAAACAATACTTAATCATACCGAATTGTTTTAGTTCATAAGTATGCTCATTTGCATACATTCTTGTCATCTAGTTTATGAGTATAATCTCATATTTTGAGTCTGTGTTGCACTGGTTAGGACATAACATTATATTTATAGTTAGAAAACATTTAATTACAGTCTGAGTCGACAAACATGTTATGAATTCGAAATATTTATACACTGCTTTTATTTTGATGCTCTGACTAATTAAAATCCATCTCACAATGTTCGTTATTCTCTTAACTGATAAACTAGTTTTGAATTTACTTTTTTCTTTGTATCTCTGTACAATTTTTGCTCAAAAATTTCTTTCAGAACTAAACAGAAATTTACAAATGTATTTCACGTAATTTGATTTAGTAAGTTTATATCAGTGGTCATGGTAGGGGAATTCCGGTCGGCGGTTTTTGTCGAGTCTTAGACTCGAATCTTGAGGCCACTGAAGACCTGCTTTGGAGCTAGGGATGAATCACGTTAAAATTGTTGGGTTTCAAAATCTTCCCATGGGTATGGTGTGGAAGTTAGGAAAGGAGGATAACAGCTCAGGTGTCGTTCTCGTCACTTAACTGAAATTCAAAATTACAAGGTCCATCATCAATTGTCCTCTTGTTGCTTCTAGTACGACATTAATAAAACCAACCAAACTATTATCAAATTTTCTAGTGTAAAAATAGAGTCGCAGATGGAAATCCACAAGGAGAATTGTTTAAAGAAATGCTGTACTTATCTAATATGTTTAATTAAATTAATATCTTCACTTAATTGAAAGAGTATAATTTCTGTGATGAAAAAATATCATGTTACTCTCAATATTTTAGTAAAAATTTCCTTCTGGATTTGTATTGTAAGGAAAATTAAAAAAAAAAAAATCTCAGAAAGGTAAATCACAAAAGATGGATGAACAAGAGAGTTATAGCAATAAAACTAAAGTGATCAATGTATAGTAATCAAATTTATTTATCAGATGTTATTCAACACATGATTTCAAACTAATTACAAGTTTCTTTCGTGGAGTGAGACATGGCTTTGTACACTGTATATATATAATTTTTGCCTCTTCTAAAGAAAAAAAATTCCTTGTGTTTATGTTTTATTTCTTTTTTTCCAAAAGAATATTTTATTCTTGTTAAGAATATGAAAAAATAAAAAAAAAATGTTTAGAGTATTTTTATTTGGTGGGGTGGGGGTTCAGCTATGATACATATGATACATGTTAACACATTAGGGTTACTAAAAATAACAATTAATAATTAATTCAATTACAGGAATATTGATAAGAATTTTATCTTTCAACTCAACAAATTAACGTAAGCCTTGAGGGGCATAGTAAGAGACCGTCTGGGATATTACCCAATGTCTGAGTTATCAATTTTCATAAATAATTTAAAAAAATGTTAATTATTTGAAATAAATCCTGGGTTCTCACGCTTGTAAAAAATTACTCATTTCAGAAATAAGCGGCAGCAATATTTCGTAAATATTCAGTAATATATTTTATTAAATGAAATAAATCTACGTCAGTTCATTTTATTGCATCATAATTGTAACAGCATTGTAGGCAAAGGTTATAAGCATACATATATACAAAATATATAGTATATATGGTTATACTTCTCGTCGTATCACAGCTGAAACCCAAGTAGATGTGTCCACTAAGGAAATGATTGGAATCAAATGGTTCTACGAATGAAACGTGGATCATTGCGAAAGATGAGACTCACCTAGACGAATAACAGAATGAATGTACCAACACATCCATCGGAAACTTTGACAGTTACACTATTCAAGACATTTTACGTAATTTGTAGCATACTCTGGATGGTACAGAATCAAAGATGACAGTTAAAAAACGAATGATGTTACACACAACCCTCTATTTTAAGAAGACTGCTATTGGCGAGAACCATCGACGCAAATTATTGCAATGGTGTCGGGACATAGCCACTTGGACAATTGGACGAAAGGTGATACAATAGAGACGAAGACTCAATAATTTTTCTGTTTTGTTTTCTTTATGATAATCGCTGGGTGAGAATCTAGTGGCGTCGGGGAAACAAAGTCAATAGGATCATTAATGTTGATCACCATACCGTTCAACGAATATTATGGTTTGGGACGTCCTCATACACGATCGCATGTCACAGTACAACATCTCAGAGGATAACCGTTGTTACGACGATACATGGAAGATGTGGTGCTAGTTGTACTTTCTTACATATAACTGTCTCAAAATTCCAGAAGGATCAGCAGGCAAGCCTTAGAGTATATCTAGATGCTTCCATGACTTGCACTGTCTTTGGATCTCTCACCGATCGATCATATATGTGACGTTGTTATCATTCATTTTCTTGATCTATATCAGTCTCAATTGAAGGAAAAACTCATAAGAGAGAATGAAGACACAATTATCACTCTAACTAAATCTATACCTTATAAATTTAGTCGCCTCACCACAAGAGGAGTACTTACTTCCCTACTGATCCCCTGCAATTGTATTTCTTTGTTAAAAATATTTTCTTGTAAGTAAAATTATTTATTCACATTAACATTTTCTGCCTGGCATCAATTATTATCACATTCTACCCCATTATTAATGGTGTTGAATTGGCGATGTCAGGCAGGGTAAATCAAGCATAGCTCCAGTATGGATAGACTTTTTTAAATGAATGTGTACATTTTTAATAATAATTAAATAAATTTTACACACATTGAATTGATTTTGATTAATGAAAGACAAACAAATGCGAGTTTTTCAATAACATTTGGTATTTATAAAGTAACTAAATGGCCATAAACTTATCCAGCTGCACTATTTCCTTCATACTGTTTCTTAGTGGAGGCAAATTTATATTTTCATTTTGTCTTTGATTTTACTTCATTTATACTTATTTATACCTAATTTATTACTATCTATTCGTTAATTATTCTTTTAAAAATGAAATGGAAAATGAATTTCTGTAGCGATATAAAATCATATCTTTAAATTAAGTTGGTAGCCAAAGATTTCTTTTTGCTATTGGCAGTAACAAACAAAAAATTCAATTAGTATAATGCTTTTTTTTAAATATCATACATTATGAGAGTATATAGTTTTCATTCATGGTTGAAATGATGTCACTTGTAGATATATTGGAACACACATTCTGTGATATTAATTCTTGCTATTACAAATAAGCATGATATTATTCATGCTAAATAGCAGCGGGTAAAGTGTATAACCGAAAAAAACTTTGTTTGCTATACTGCTATTAAGAAACGTGTTGGCAATCATAAATATTAAGCGTAAGTCACAAAATCATTTTTCATTATATATATATATATATATGGATATTTTACATGTTAAGATACTTTTAGTCAGTAGGTAAAAGTATAAAGAATAATATTTGTGTTATGTAACATAACAGCTAAGCAAATAAATAAAAAAGAATTCAAAAAGTGACCTAAGTTGTGAAATATCCTTAATATAATATTTATAACTATTAATTTTGTCACTTGTAGATATGTTGGAAATGTTATTTCTGAAAATGATAGGGATATTATATATTGCTCCTAGTTAAAAGTCCCTCGATGGACCTCCAATTATACAAAATCTTAATGTAATAAAATTAATTTTTTTTTAGTACTGAGATATATTTTATATATTTCTCAAGTACTAAAAGAGCAAATTCTTGTCTTCATTATGTAGTAAGCAATCAAAAAGGAAATTGAGTCAAAAAGTATATTTTAAATAATTTGAATATGAATAACCAAATCGTGTGTGGGCATATCATTCTGATATAATGGTGATATAATGATAACAAAATTAAGAGTAATTAAGATTTAAAATAAAGCTTGATTACTTGTGTTACGCAAAGTAGAATGTGAGAGTAGATTTCAAGTTATGGACACTATTTCCGTTATAGAATCTCATACAAGAAGTAAAGGAGAAACACTTAGCTGGTGTTTTTCCATATAAGTAATCTATTTTGAATGTTTTTCTCCGTAGTGAAACAGATATGAGCACTGAGTTTTCTTAAAAATGCATTTAATGCCTTGAAATAATATGCTATACCTCGATTCAGAAATTCTGACTCTCTGCTGCAGTGAATTAGATTGTGAATCTCTACTGCATTTCTTATTTTTCATACTTGTGATAACATCATTTAATTGTAACTAACAGCACACTACATAGTCATCGAAATTTTTACGAGAAATCTATACTGATTAAGTCTAAGGGCATATATGATATGAATATGAGACTTGTATATCATATATGCAATTAATATTTCTAGAAGAAACATTTGACCATAACTTCTTTATAATTTGATATTTTAAAATCACAATTTCGAAACAAAAAGGTGAGGAAATATTTATTAATATAAAAGTGACTTTACTAAGTGGATGTTTTTACCCGAAAAGAATGTAGTATTACAGCAAAATTTAATGGACTTAGATATCTACTTTATCATTCAAATTAAGATTGATAGCAGAAACTTTTCTTGAGCAAGGTAAACTTTAAATATTTACTGACATATTTCCTCCCTTGTCTATCGCATTGAATAAATAATTCGTATTCGTCATCTATCTTCGATGCTTACCGCTTGAAACATTCTATTCTTTTGATCGTGTATTCCTTTCTCGTATCCAGTCATTTCCCATTATGGATTCAGAGAATTTATATGGAAAAGGTAACTCTTTGACCTTAAGAAAAAGAAATGAAGAAAGACACCTGTTTCAGTAAAGGAATTTGATAAATTGAAGATTATAAGAATCAATTCGAATGTACGAGAAGATTGATGATTGGATCCAAGTATCTTCAAGAACATAAATTTAACGAATTGCAGAGGAGTTTATGGATATTTTGTGAGATATTTTTTTCTGAGGCTTCCTAAAGTAAGTCTAATATTGTTGGAATTTTAACGAAATGAATAAAATGAGATATTTTCTTTCAACACAGAAAGTAAATTGCTCTCATGTTTTATGTATGAGATGTAGCAGTGGAAGAATAAGTTTATGATGTATGTCAAACATAATTTACGCCAAAAGATAAAAGAAGCTTTGCATTCCAAATAAACATTGTATTTTTTTTCTGAAGTAGCTATTAAAGGTAGAAAAATGCAGCTGAAAGAACGTGGAAGTAAATTTAGAATAAAAGTGTTTTTTGAACAATGTTGTTTCAAGTTAGATTTCGAATGAAGATACCAAATATACATAAAAGAAATAATAAACTTAAAATAGCGTGTATAGCAGTATATAATACGAGTTACTTAAAAAAATCGAAACTTGATTTTTTTTTCTACTGTAAAACTTGAAATTAGGAAAAAAATAAAATTTAACAGTAAAACAGATGCTTTTAACTTGGGTTATTTAACCATATAATTAAGAGTTAAATATTATTTAAGCATAAACAGAATTTCTATTGCTACAAACATGTATTATTAACGGCTAAAGAAATTGAAATAATAGCATGCTCATTTCACACACATAATATATTAATATTTAATAACTCTTAACCACATAAGTATCAATTATTATTTTATTTTAGCTCATTTTTTAATTATTATTTAATTGCTTTATTTTTGTGTAATTTCATGGTATTTTAGAGGTAATTTTTATGATTTTATAATAATAAATTATTATAAATTCTATAAACGTAGGTAAAACTTCAGTTTCCTCTTATGGAACTTTTTTTTAGCCCTGACTAAGTGCCGATTATCAAGGTTTTTATTATTCCATGGAACATTATCATCATTCACAGATCTTCATTCTGATTTACTTATATCTCACTTAATATAGAAAATGTTCACGATTTTTTATGATCATAAGAAATGATATTTTAAAGTCACTATCTAGAACTTATTTAGTTAGTTTGAGAATTCAGTTAAGAGAATCAATGCCATTTCAACTTAAAGTAAGAAAAAAATACTACATAAAACTGTATACTAAATAAAATTGAAAATACTGGGAAATATCTAGCATATAAATGAAAACTGTCTTTGCAGACTTGGGACTGAATAGGTAGATATATTGGTTTTGTGGTTTCAGCCTTGTGTGTGTGTGTCCGAAATGTGTAACTTACAAAGTAATATTAATGGATGCCTTCAGAGAAAGAGATAATAGCAAAAAAGTATGCTGCATCACAAAATGTGACATTTTTTTTTTAAATCTGTAATGTTTATATCAAGCATAAACTCCTTATATAAGTATAATAAGTATTCACAGGTTTAAGAGTTAATAAACTGTAAGAAATTTATACTTTATAGAGTAGATAAGAGCTGCTCTATCCTATACATTAAATAAACAATAAAATTAAGACAAAAACTATAAAATGAAGAATAATTTGCTTAAAACAATTATGTAATGATTTTACATTCCATTTGGCAAACATAAAATTTACATTTATTATATATTAAGAAAATACGTGAATTATAAACATGAAGGACTTCAAATAATTTTTTAAACTAAATAAAGTTATTGCCATCATTTGATACAAAATGAAATCAAAATTTAAATAATTGCTGTAACTTATTACTTGAAGTCAGATAAAATAATTGAAATCTAATTTTATTTGTGGATTTTGGAACAGAGTGATTGATAAGTCATATTCCATCCGTTCCCCACCACATCGGCATCGTATCTGACTAGAAGATTCATCAAGAAAAGGACGACATATCTATGCAATTCAAAAAGGCTGAAATATTTCCAAGTCGTTTACCACTACAAGCATATTAAGGCTCCTGTCTATCTGCCTTTTAATTTCATGGACGTAACGATAATTTTATGGAATTTTAACTTTAATTATTATATCTTTACTACTTTATCTATTTGAATGCAATAAAGTGCATTTGAAAGCAAAAAATTAATGAATGCTTCTACAGAATTACTTTTTCTCTCCGATTTGTAAAAATATTTTTACCCTTATTATAATGATTCGTATGCGAGTTTTTCGGTCTTTAAAAAATATTTTTAAGAATCGGAGAGCAAAAGTAATTAAGCAGAAGTATTTATTATTTTTTGCTCTTTCAGATGAACATCATCGCATTCAAATGTATCAAGTAGTAAAAATGTGAGAATTAAAGTCGAAATTCCTTAGGATTAACATTACGTCCAAGAAATCAAATTAGCTGGTTGACAAGAGACTTAAGATATTGTGTTGGGTCCAAATATGAATATTTTTTCAGCGGTGTGGGTTTTTTTTTACCTTCTCAGTCTACTTTAAAAGTCATGTAAATGTCATATTAATTTAGAATTACTCCATGATAAATTAGTATTGATGGACATGGATGAATAAAGCCTATTTTAGCGAATTCCAACGTTTAATTTGTTATAATTGTATTAACAAAATTGACTTTAGTTAGACTTTAAATGAATATGAATATGGACAAAACATTCTGAATTAAGTAGCCAATAATTATTTTGAAAGATTGCGAAATAAAGTTTTGCATTGCTTTTTAATCTGTCGAAGCTCAAATACTTCCATTGGCGAGGTGTGGAAGTTAGGGGGAGAAGGTACCAGTTCAAATGCCATCCTCGTCACTTGACCGAGGTTAAGAGTACGCGGTCCGTCACCAATAGTAATCGTGTTGCTTCTGGTACGACGTTAATAAAACCAATCGATCAAGTGCTAGTTATTTATAAAAACACATATAAATGGAAATTTGATATAATACATATTGTATGTCAGTCATATACAATATGCTTACACCTTAAAATAATGATTTTCTTTATTTATTGATAAATATATTTATCCAATTGAAAAACCAAAATCAAAATAATTAAACTTTTCTTTTTGAGTTTTGAAATTAAAGCAGAGCAAATTTAATATATTTTTTATGAACAATTATAAGATTTACATGTTAGTTATTTTTTTAATTTATTTCATTATATTTAATGAAACTATTTAGTTATTTAAGGTAAATGAGATTCTTACAATGGACATAAAACTTAATACTTAATCCAGCTATTTTTCAGTATTTTTTTAAAAAAATAAAATATATATCATTTTTGAAAACATTTTGAATTTAGCCATTACATAATAATCTTGAAAACCATAATGTTTATAACTAAGGTTTCTTACTGTTTTCTTAGTTCAATGTTACATATGTATATAGTTTATCATGCATGTATAGCTTTATTTTCATCTTTTGAATTTGTTTAGAAGGAAATTAATTCATTTTTTTGAGAGCTCCTTTAATAAAATTAATAATTTAAAGTGAAATTATCTTTAGGATGATAAAAAATATGTTGCTTAATTTTTTGTATAAGTAAACTTTCTGCAGAATTTTAAAGTATATTAAACACGATATTTTAGGCTCTACATTTTTCTTCAAGAACTCGGTATGTTAACTTTCTTTATTAAATAATTTAGCAAATACTTACATATAGCAAATACTTACATTACATAATCTTGGTATTTAACTTTCTTTAATAAATACTTTCGATTTCACATCAAAGATTTGAATTCAAAATTATTTGTCCTATAATTGTAGACAAAATTATTATAAAATAACTCTAATAAAACTCTTAAGCTAATTTTTTTTCATTAAAATTATGTTAGTTAAATAACAGTTTATAAATGAATTAAAATCAAGCGAATATGTAAATTAAGTTATCGGTTTATAACTCAGGAGTATATAAAAAATCCTATAATAATTGATTAAATACAAATACAAAGTTGTAGTTATTGGGGACTCAGTTGACAATATAGACTTAATGACAGTATAGGATTGTTTTTTTAGTTGATATGATAAACTTTAAATATTGAAGCGCCGCATGTGTTTGAAGATATTTGATATCTTGTGTTGGAGAGAAATGCCTTAGATACCCGAAAGAGATAGAAAACAAAGAAATCATGAAAAACTCCTATATATTCATGAAATGCAGTTTAATAAGTTGTTTATATATAATTATTTAATTGTTATTTTACCAGAAGATTATTTTCTAGATTTTACTAGAAGTCAAGTGTGATCTAAACATTTGTATAAAATATGAAAAAAAAAAAGTATTTTGTTGGCAACAAGGGAGATAAAAAATAGAGAATGGACAAATAGAAAATTCGAACCATGTTTACCTAATATGTCAAATTCTATGGGATAGAAAAAGATCATTAGAAAATGTCTCAAGGTTATTCTAATTGAAGGACGAATACAATTTTAAAAATGCAACTATAGTTAACGTAATTTTTTAGTATTTATATTACGATTTTGTAAGAAAAGCATATTAACCTATATGTAACTAAGTATTTGCTAAATTATTATGTTTATAAAATTCTGTTATTTTTATATAGATTAATAGAAAATCACATTCTTTAGTGGAATAACTTCAGCTGTATACATATAAATTATTTTCTTATTCAATGCATTCGATGGTATCCTACTCAGAAGCGTATTTATTTGTTCTTCTTTAGTTTCATTTCAATAATAAGTATCTCTTTTTTCTGCTTTTCTGTATAATCTTCTTTTCGGATAATCTTTTAATTTATAAACAATCTCGAATTCATTAATGATAATTACTTGCCAGAAGCATAATTTCAAGTGCTCTCAAGTAAATGGTTACAGTGAGCTTACTACACTTTTTGGAAACAATACTTCGTTACCCGTAACTGAACTATAGTCTACATTTTTCAAAAATGTAAAAAACACTCTAGCTGAGTATACCGTTGTTAAAAGGAGATTTAACAAGAGGAAATTAAATGCATAATGCTTTGAGCAATAAGATTTCCACTTATAATTTTTTCAAATGTTTTGAAGTGCATAACGCATACCCGGATATTTTAATATTCTTTTAAAGCTATTGGAAAACAGGCATTCATTAAAAATGCTTAAGCCTTCCTCTAACTATACATAGTAATAATAGATAATAACTAAAAAATAAAGAAATTTCATAAGACAATTCAGAAGATTTGTGCACTTAATTGATTACGAAATATTTGATTTTGTTTTCATATGTTTCAGAACTTCACATAGAAAAACAATTATACAAAAAATTTGCTTTTCAAAGTATCATGATATTTTATTCAATGTGATGAGTGACATTTTTTCTACCCCTAGCAATTATTTATGCAATTTTCAAAATTTGACGTGATTAAATATTTTAAAGTTATTTTGTTCATTTAGAATTCAGTAAAATAAGAACTGTACATGTAATCCATAGATACAGATATTTCACAAATTTAAGACCTTGAAGAATTGATAAATTATGAAACTATAATTTATGAATAAAACTTATGCATTGAATTTACTTGCAACTGCACATTACTTTAGATGTTCTGTGTTTTTAAAATGAAATCTTTACACATGTATATAATTAAATGTAACTTATCATTCATTTAATTAGTTTGAATTTGTATCATATTATAATATTTACAAAATTAATTTCTAATAAATTCTTTTCAGTATTATTTAAATATTTTTAGCTTTATCAGCTTAATTACATAAAAGGTTATTTGTCTTTAACTTTAATAAAAAGTTGTATTAGCATTCAATGTATTGAATATTGGATTCTCTTTTTCCGTTTATAAAATATGTATCTTGTATGATGTTGATGATTCATGGCTAATGGATGCCATGGACGAGATCGAAAATACCAAGTTCGTGAAACAGAAGAAAACTCGGAATCGGTCTTAATCTTTGTTTGCGTTACGCTTTAATTTCCTTGTATTTTTTTGTATTACTGATTTTAATCAAATGTCTTAACATTTTTTTAAATTTGACAAAAATACTTATCAGATTAAAACTTTTAAGATTTTAACTTGGCCCGCTTTTAACTTAATGTAACTTTGACATAACTTGTATTCCGTTTTTTAAATGAATCACTTAAGGTTTGACGCAGCATAGCCATATCTGGCTCTTGCGCCATAAAATTTCAATATCACTCACTCACTCACTCACTCACTCACTTCCACTTCACTCTGTTTCACTTCACTCACTCACTCACTCACTCACTCACTCACTCACTCACTCACTCACCCGTTTATAAAATATAAAATTTACGCTTTACACGAATTCTCTTTGTATAAGCAATTGAATATTTTCTTTTAAGCAAAATATTGCATTAGTTTAATTTAAGTAGATAGTTTATCGTTATATAATTTCAAATATTACAAAAACACACTTATAAGTTAAGGTACTGTTACTTTCTATCGATCGGCAATTATCATTTGAAGAATTTTGATTAATGTATTTCTCGAGCTGTGGAAGAACATATATATGTGCCTGTTCATCATAGGATATTTAGTATAAAAAGAGTATGAGGCTAATAACTAAGAATTCAAATGCACCGAAGCTAAATTTCTGTATAAAAGTCAAACCGGTACCTGGAAAAAGTGAAATATTCATATTAGTATGGAACTATCAAAGCATTATGTTTGTTTTGTAAAGTAGAAAGTTTTGAAAATATGATTGGCGATTGACTACTAAAACATGCTATGAATTTTTGAAGAAAAAACGATGCGTGTAAAAAACAAATATGATTTATTATTTAATTATTTTTGTTTGTAGCATTTATAACAATGCTCAAAAAAACATTGTCAGCATAAATAGCTATTTTAAAAATCTAAAGCTGCTAAATGACACAAACGTCAAGGGAATGGGGGTTAAATCAATCAATTAAAAAACTAAAATTATATTATAGGTGAGTTTGAAATATATACACATAAATTAGAATAAATACATTGTTATAAAATATTCAACATTACAAAAACTGTATATCTATGTAACTATTACCAAGTCTTATAGAGTATAGTCTACTTTTCAAAGAAATAATCTTGTTAAACTGCTGATTAATTTTGCTTTACAATTTTATTTTAATGAAAGCTCCCTTATATATTTTTTACTAAAATAAGTATCTAAAAGTATTATATTACAATTTATTTTCAACATAATCGTGCTAAAACAATGATATTTAAGATTTTAATATTGATGAAATAAAAAACTATAAGTATTGACATTATTTAACCATGTGCACAAATAATTTTACTCGATCAACTACTTTACTTTACAAAATATTTTTCTCTAGCATAAGATAGAAACTAAAATTGAAATATGTTACAACTGTACCATTACTATTTTGAAAATCCTGAAATTTATAAGCTGTAAAGAGACATATATCTAAAGCTATTTATCAGTATATGTATATTAAGTTTATTTATATCACATTTTTAATGATCTCTGCTTAAAATAAAGCTTCTTTTTTTTTCTCTAACTCTTAAAAGTCGTTTAATAATAACCTTATTTCTACTTAATTTCCCACATATATTTACTGGTTTTTCGCATCCCTAGAGATACTTATTTTAATTTATTTCCTGCCTATAATGGAGCTACAAATAAAAATAAATAAACCCGTCATATTTTATCTGTTATAAAGTCCTGGTTCATTGTAATAATTTACATTTTTTACTTTTAATCTCATTTATTTATTTGAGTACAATAAAATACTGTCACTTTTAATATGTGAAAGAGCCTTTGGGATTTCAAAACAATTATTATTCCATGTTTGCTTTGAAATTGGTAGATATCATTCAACTTCTAAAAATACTATTACCCTAAATGAAGGGGTATTATTGTTATATTTTAAAAGTATAATTTTAATCTGGCTGTTACGTAACCTTCGGAGGATTTTCTTCATTTGTCACATTTTTGCCATTTTTTTAAAATTTTCCAACATATACATTGATATAAGAAATGCATTTAAAATTAATTTCTTGATAATTTTAATTTTTAACACTTTAATAATTATTTTATTATCCCTGATAATAACTGTGATATATATCATAGAACATCCCTTTAATTATTTTTCTAATAATTATTACATTTCTCTTTCGATGTTATTAACTTCTCTTACCTATTTAAATTGCTTATACCACATTTACTATCAAAAAATGTCAAATTGAATTGTATTTCTTATATAATCAATATATTTTAAATCTTCCTAGTACTTATATTTATATATTAGAAAATTTCCAATGGAAAGTGCATCTATTAGACAACACGTAATTTAAACAATGTTTCTTAATGAAATTATGTTTCAAAGTTCAACAGCTTAGCGAATTCTCGCAACACTTATTTCATCGATTTCTAATTTATAACAAAATCTTTAATTAATAACCATATGTAATATTTCTAGAAAATACATCATTGTATTTCGTGTAATAATTTAAACATAGAGGTGATTCTTAATACTTTATTATTTGTTGATAGGCATGATTCATAGGCTGAAGATTAAGATTATAACCTTTATATTTTAATATTTTAGAAGCAGGTACTAATAAGAGGAAGTGTACGATGTTTAGATGTTAAAATTTTTATCTTAACATATTAATTGTCATCATATGAATACTCATAATTCTGTCACCAAAACGTTAAAGTAATTCCAATAAAATAGACGTTTGTGTGATATATTTAATACAAATTATAATGTTAATAAAGAACCTACTTATTAACTAAATAAAAAATTAACTGTGTTTGAACTAAAAGTGGTGTGTCCTTTTCCTAGTTTTGTAAATTTTCAATATATTTATTGAAAAAATAGGGAAGTCAAACTGATATTTTTTGCAATAATAAAGTAAATATTGTTTGTATTATATCAGTGTTTTCAAATTTATTTATTAATGGGAAGTATTTTACCATGTATTTTATTTATAAAACAATAATTAATAAAATTAGTTAAGTTTTCCTAAAATGGGGTGATTAGAATCAAAATTGTAAATACTAAGTTAGTTATTAGTAATCTGTTACTTTTCACAGTTATTAGTAATATGTTACATTTCACAGTTATTAGTCACATTTTGTACATTTCAGCCATAATCTTCCAAACCAAGTGTAAAGAAAAATTCAAATGGATAGCGAGTCAGATATAGTTTAGAGTTTTATGGGTGAAATAAAGAAAATTAATAACAACATGTGATAAAAATGTTGTCTCAGATTTTCAGGATTTTCTCTCGGAAAAAAGACGTATACGTCTTTATTTACGAGACAGGTTGGCAGTTGATGAATATTGCATAACATGATAATAGCATTAAGCTCGAATTCAAATTGTTTTTTCAGTGTGGTTTTTTAGCTTGTCTACACAATTCTGAGTCTTCCTTGAGGCTCATTCATGGAACCTCTCATTTATCTCAGCCTTGTTTTTCCCACATTTTTGCTTTGCTGAACCTTGAGCAAAAATTGAAAAATAAAAAAGTGTTTGTTTAATAAAGTAAGGCACTTGCGGTATTAAGAAATTTGGATTTTCTTCCAGAAGGATTTTCTGACAGAGTATATGTATATTAAAACTAATAAAAATATACGTAAATCAATTATTTGGTAGTTTAAAACTATATCCAGATTGACTTTGAATCTAAATTGAATTCAATTTACGTTAAAAAACACATATAATGCCCGTTTTAATATTGAATTATTTTACAAAACATCCAATTTTAATGATTTAAAGGAAATTTTACTCGAAGATTTATTTTATATTTATTTTAATTGGCTTAAACACATATTGTTTTAATTAGGTACATACATTCATTGACAAAAGTGAATAATTTAAGTTGATTTAGAATTTAACATTTGTTTGATGCAAGTTGTTTTGTCATTTAAGGGGAAGAAGGAAATATTATAATTATTAAAATTGTGTCTGTAATTCTATCATTATAACCGAAATTGAAAAAATAGATATAAATGTTTTTGAAAATAACGTTTAGATTATAATGAATAAATAGTTATAAGGTGTATAGAAATCGTCATAACTCTAATGTGACTTCATTACAATAAATGCAAATTTCACTTAGTATATGGCAAAGAATAAAGTACAATATAAAAAAAGAAGCTCAGAGTATTTTGTGAATGTTGCATTGAGTGACCAGTAAAAAAGAAAAACTATTTCTGACATAAACTATTTATAAATGAGTGTGCTAAAAGAATTTAGGTATTGTATTAGAAGCAGAGTACAAATTAAAAATGCGAGGGAATAAAAACTTTTGGCCTCATTTGATTCATAGATGTTTACATGTTTCCTTTAAAAATTTAGTTGTTATTCAAATTACCTATCTATATTATTACTTTCAAACATAATAGTTATAAGTGTTCTGCTAATTCTTACTTTAAGTAGATATTCTAAGAATTTTAACGATTGAATGACATATTTATAATAATTTGTATGTATGAAGTGAAATTAATTTTTTCTTCAACTGGATAATTTTGCATGAGTAATGAAACTTATTTTCTATATTGTATGATTATACTACAAATTTTGTTTACTTAATTTATAGTATAATCATACAATATAGAAAATTGTTCCTCAATGTAAGAATGATTTATATGAATAAATGTTAGAAATACTTTTAATTTGTAAAAGTTGCTTAAGAATAATATAATAAAAACAATGGATTTGAAACTCATATTTATTCATAAATGTTTAAAATTTATATCAGTGTACAAAGATATTTATATCAGTATGTCAGTTCCTCAAAATTCTACAGAGTCCAATTAAACATATTTAATAGCTGATTATATATATATATATATATATATATATATATATATATATATA
>BMAW01009098.1:87879-161958 GCA_019974015.1 Nephila pilipes | reverse complement strand
TATATATATATATATATATATATATATATATATATATATATATATATTACATTTATTAATATATTACTTCAATGTTTTCATAAATTGAAACTTAAATATAGTTATTCTTAATATGTTTTAAAAATAAGTATTCATTCAAAGTTACGTAAAATAACAATTAATTAATATAATTTCAATGGTTTCATTGATCATAATGTCTTTGATCAATATCAAAAATATATCAGTATTATTCACAATAAGTGTGTCTTTCTATGCAAATGTCTAAGTCACATTTAAATAGAATGTGAATCCAAATATGCAAAAAATAAACATAATTTTCATAAGAGTCTTAAAAATGCAACATTAATCTAAAAAGATATAAAGGGTCATAAGAAACTTTGAAATTATAAATATCGTACTGAAGAACTGAATATTTTAGTTAAATATTCAAAATGCAATAACTATTATCTATAATTATACGCATTTTCCTGTCGTTTTTATTACCCAAGACAATTTTATAAAATTTCTGAATATAATTATGTTAACGTATAAAAATATTCAAATTTCTGAGGCAAGGAAATAATTACCTATAAAATGAGTTTAATTAACATTGTTTATGATTAAAGTGTAGAATATTTAATTATAGATCAATAATATCATTGAAGGAAGAAAGTTAGAAAAACTATATAAATTGAATAATTTAAAGGTAATCTTGCTATGTATATGTAATTATTTACTTAATTATCAATGTTTGCATCTTTCGTTTCTTAAACAACTATGTTTCTTTGTTTTAGTAATGACTTTAGTATATGAAATATGGATAGAAAAACTTCCTAGAAAGATGAAAGGAGTTAAAACCTAAAATTCAGGTCACATTACAACTGCACAAAAAACTAATGCAATGAGAAAAACAGAAAATAAAAGAAACATTACTCCATAAACATTTGTACTTGTCATAAAAAAAAATCTAATTACCATTCGATATAATGAAAGATCAAAAATGAAGATATAAACACACTTCAAAAATGAACAATAAAAAACTTTTGATGTCTGTGTTGATTTTTTCTCCTCATTTCTTTTCGAAAGGCATAGCTTTGCGATAAATCTCTCGATGATACTACTTGACATAAAAATGCGACAGCTAATACGATTGTCTTTCAAATGCAAGAATTAATTGACTATTTTCTGATGAATAAAAAAACAACAACGGTGAAACAATCGAATATTTATAAAAGAAAAAGCACGCAATTCCCTTTTGTGTTTAGTGATGGGCACACTTTCATAAATTCGATAATTAACACAATAACTGGACTCCTCTGCTAAGTGCTTTTGTTGCCTTTGGCAGTTCGATTAATGAGTAAATGTTTCAAAGCAGAAATGATGTAAGTCGCCAAAATCTTGTTTAATTAACTCACTCTCTATCCTGAGGTGAGTTAAATTTCAGTGCAATTGTTTGAAGTGAATATCACATGAAATCTGCTGTTACAGCATTTAAAATTTATGCACTGTTCATTTCTAATCAGTTTTCACTCTTCTGAATAAATTGATATTATGAAAACAATTTATTGTAGATATGTTTTGATTGAGTAGAGGGATGTTGATGCAATTTTCTAGGCTCAGGTTTCAAAATCTTTACCTGGAGGATATACGATTCTAATCAATTTCAATTTCAACAATAAGTTATGAGGTCTCATGTTTTCAATCAAAGCTTCTGATTACAACTCCTTTGAATGAATCATGTAATTATTTATAATAAAATTTTCTTTACACAATCATATATTCATATTTTAGAGCTGGAGTGCAAACTAGAATTGAAGATGTAAATAAAACTGCGCATTATTAATGGGATACTCCTGTCTTCGAGAATCACTGATAAAAAATAAATAATTTGGAAATACTTTTACCACTGCAAGGCTTAAACGACATTAAAATGACTAATGAAAAATACTGATATACATTTTTAGTACTTTATTAGCTTGAAAAATGTGGAGCTGTTTGAGATGCATTCTATTTTAATTAACTATCATTTTTCAATTACTTTTGTGCTTATTAAATATTGTTCATACACTCATTTACATTGACTTATGCTTTCCACTTTCTGAATCTTAACTAAAACTTAGTAAATTCAGTCATTTCATTAGATTTACAAATTCATTCACGATGCATTTATGAATGCAGTGAAATGAATATTATCAAAAATATGGCAGGCATTATGAAACTGGCGGTATTCAAGGTAGTATAATAAAAATGGTTAATTGATTTACTTTTAAAATCACATGATAAACATTTATTATTAAACAGCGGAATACAATGTATGTTACAATTCAAAAGAACTCATATTAAATGGAATAATAATGCTAAAAATGTTTATACATTAAACAGTGCGAAATGTTGAAATATACTATTTTATCAAACACTTTGCATTAAAACCATTAATAAATAAGCAGACAGAAAATATCATTTTGAGAAACTGTAAATTAGATAGTGAAACATAAATATATAAAAGAGAACTAATACTGGTTTCATCCTAGTATTATATACATTTTCTATTTATTTTAGTTCTGGAATATAGTTAAAGTATAATGAAAGAGTTCTGAAATTTTAATACCGAAATGCTTAAACTGGTCGCTAGAGGAGGAATAAATGATTCCTTAAATTCCTCTAGAAATTAAGATATTCTACCAAATTACACATATTCTAAAAAATTAGTTCTAAATGAATCCTACCACTGCTTTTTTACATTTCAAACATACATTATTTTGGCTTTTCTTTAATTTGGAGTATCGAAATCTAATTAAATTACAGTGTGAGTACATTACTATTTTTTAAATAAAAGATATATAAATTTATAATGGGATTTCCTTCATATAAATAGTTTAAAATTTTTGTTCTTTCTTCAATTTCGTATTTTGGTTAATTATACACATTATCTCTCGTTATTGTCAATTGTTAGTTTGTGAATTTTATGCAAAGATTGCACAAAACATACTATTGTTATAATACCATTTTCATTTTTTAAAAAAGCAAAATCTTATTTTTTTTGTATCAAATTCAAATTTGCAACCTAAACACAACATCAAGAAGGAGTTACCCGATTGTAATGAAAATTTCGTATGTAAAGACATTTTGATAGAAAATGCAAATGATTAAAATTTGGTGTCAAAAGAATGAATAGAGGGAGCTATAACCCATCGGAACTGCGCACTCAGCAGGTGTATATAAGAAGCGATTCTCAATCTGATGGTCAAATTTTCTATTGCATTGAGATTTAGGATACCTTTCAACGACTGAAAAAATGCCTCACCGCAGAATTCGAGCTCATTACGAGCAATTGTCAGAGTGTGAAAGAGGATTGGATTGAAAGAGGCAGGTTGGGCAAATTGGAGAATCGCTAGTCGTATGGGTATAAACGATGCGGCTATTAGAAGATGCTGGAAAGAATGGGTGGACAATGACAGAATTCAGTGACATGATGGTAGTGGTCAACCGGGGGAGGCAGCAGATCGTGAGAACAGAGTGATTGTCAGATGAGCTGTCACAGCTCCTGATTCCTTGTTATCAACCATCTGAAGTGCGACCCACACACGAGTGTCCATCATGATCATTCACAAACGGTTGATAGAGCAAAATCTACGTTCATACCGAACGCTACTCCACCTGCCAACCACGTCTGCACACTGTCCAGCCAGATTACATTGGTGCTTAGCTCGATGAGGTTGAAATAATGCTGACTGGGGACGTATAGTGTTCAGCGACGAATCCCGCTTCCAACTGTGTCCTGCCGAACATCGAAGACGTGTCTGCAGACGCCTAAGCTAGCGTGCGATTCTTCTTTCACTATTGCATGCCACACAAGCCCTCAATCAGGAGTTATGGTCTGGGGTGCTATTTCCCTTAATAACCGGACCCCTTTGGTCATCATTAGAAGCTCACTTACAACCCAGCAGTACATCGACGATATTTTGAGACCTGTTTTGCTATTGTTCCTTTTCCAGTCTTATTTTTCAGTAAGATAATGCCAAATCACATACAGCACGTGTTCTTACGAACTGTTTTACAGCTTGTCAAACACTTCCTTGGCCGGCCAGATCAACAATTGGTCCACCAATCGATCATGTCTGGGACATGATGGGAAGGCGACTGCATCTACTAGGGAATGTTGATGACCTAGCCCGACGATTGGAACAAATTTGGCAAGAAATACCACAGGAGACCATCAGGGAGCTTTATCACTCTACGCCACGTCATATGGCAACTTGTATCCAGGCTAGAGGTGGGTCAATACCTTATTGAGCTCGTTACTTTGTAACTATGTAACTCTGAAATAAATCATTCAATTTTTCTGAATCTATAATCGTTTTCTAATCAGTACATAATTTTCTAATCCGTTAATTTTTGTCTCCATCGAACATTTCTTCCTTGGTGCTTCATTTTTTTTTGTTATAGAATGTAGTTTATAAAATCAAAATCCTTTGGAAATGCTAAGTCAGTGAGAAATACAAGACTTTTGTGTCAGATCAATAATCTTTATATTGATAAGAACAAGTATTGTGAGTCCATATGTATATGATAATAAAGAATCAATAATATCGGTGTCTTTACTTTTTTTCATGTGAAATGCAATATTCTGGATATTGATTCTAAGGACATACCACGGCTATTGCAATAGCTTAAAATACATAGAAAGTAATTATTGTGAATTTTTTTTTTTTTTTTTTTTTTATAAAAGAAATCTCTATTACTTATAAAAATTATCCTTTATAATGCAATTCGTTGATATGTTTCAAGAATTTCATATTATAAACATTCAACTACTGCTTAAATAGTGGTGTCATTATAATAACAATAATTGTATTTATATTAATGCTAACTACTACTATTAATATAATAATAATATAATATACAATGTAGTGAGATAATATATATTACAGTGATAATAATAATAAATAATATTTTTATTAATAGTAATATTATATATATATATATATATATATGATAAAATAATAATGTAATGATGACGAAATGTAATATATAGTATATTAATTGTAATATTATATATTAATAATGATGTTTTATAGTATATGAATAGTAATATTATTTAATAATAATAATAATAATGTAGTAGTAAAGTATTGTTATTATTATAAATTGTACAACTACTACTATAAGTATAGTGGTAGTTGTTTAGCATAACACAAATAATAAATAATGTAATGTTATTATATATTAGTATTATTATGTAATAATAATGATACTAACAATAGTAATAATAAGCAAAGCATTATATATTTTATTTTAGTATCAACTTTCTTGTTTATAAAGCAAAGAATTTTATTTGGAAGAAACAAATCTTGACAATGAGAATATTTATGGAAACAAAAGTCACATTTTAATTTATTGTCTGGAAAACTACACCCATTCTTCCGTATGCAGTCAATCACTGTTTATATTATAACTAAGCCAAACCAGTAAAGCAAACCAGTGTGTAAGGATGCGTCAATGCTAAAAATAGAACCAATCTCACGAGAGTCTAATTTAATCTATTATCATCCAATCTTCTGTCCAATGAATTCATCTCCGTACAAATCCCAATCTCAATGCCTTGTTAATACCGGTCCATTTTTCATGATCTCATGAATAATTCTATCGTAAACTCTTCATTTCAACATCGTGAAAATATTTAGTCGCTTTGTTTATACTCGGTGTATCTGTTTCCGCAACTATCAATCGCGTGCAAAAAAAAAAAAAAAAATATTGACTTGTCATTTGCAATATTCGTCTTTTCAGACAAAGATTTAATATTTCAGTATTTATAAGACATTTCTTTTTCTTTCCTGTTTTATTTTATTTCTATTATTCGAAATATTCTGATAGCATTGATTCCACTTAATACTCTTCGAGAAATAAACGCTTCATTCGGATATAGTTCAAATTCCATTCATGTAGAGTTAAATAAATATATCTATCTGTGAAATACATATGATCAACTTCAAATACAAATATGAAAGCTTAATAATGTGATGCGAATTGCAACATTTCATAGCTTTTTCTTAAATTTAATATTAAACTAAAAATTGTTAAGAAAGCTGAAAAACAAAATTTAATTGAAAAGTAATGCTTCCACGTCCATAATTTTTTTAAAAATTTATTACTCGATTTTCCCACACTTTGTGGTATCTGAAAATTACATGGATCTTCTATGTAATACCATATTAATATTTTGACATAGCCATAATGAATATACTCGCACCTGCACCAAATCTTGACTAAACGAACAAACCTATTAGGAAAGAATTGCAGGGACTGTTGTCAACACATGGCTTAAAGGTAGCTTTCATCTCAATACCAGAATAAAGTTTTATCCTATTAAGGTGGTCGTTCAAGTTTGAAAAGAGTCTAAGGTCACAAGAATAGTGCAATAACGCATTGTTGCTTCAACCTTCATCTCCATATGGGTCGGCAACTTCTTCAGTTCTCAGCACCTCAATGACTTCTGAGAACAAATAAAATAAAAGAATTAGATAACACATCAATCAATAACTCCCGAGACTAACATTGAAAACAACATTTTTTTTGCAAACTTTTTTTTATTCATCAACATAACACCTTTTGTTAATCACCTTTTAGGGTGATACAATCGTTCCAACGCTTTTCCAAATCTTTTTTTCTTTTTTTTTCCGCAAGAAATCTTTTTTGTTGCGAGTAAATAGCGATAAACAGCTTTCTGAATCATCGACTCGTTGCTGTTTTTGTTCCATCGAAAGCAATCGCGGCACCCACTTGGAAAAAACCTTTTTCACTTCACTTCAAAAAACCTTTTTCAGTAAATACACTTCCATATGATATCTGTGTCATCTCAGCAATCTCACGGAGCTTCACTTTACGATCTTTCATTATAATTTTTGTCACTTCACTCACATTTTCCGGTGTAACGGCTTCCACAGGTCTACCCGAGCGTTCCGCGTCATTTGTGTCGGTACGACCACGTTTAAACTCGGCAAACCACCGACAAATCGTTGCTTTTGATGGACAAGAGTCCGGGTAACATTTTTCAATCCATTGTTTCGCTTGCACGGTGTTTTTACCCATTAAAAAACAATGTTTTATCAGAACACGAAACTCGGTTTTTTCCATTTTTTAAACAAACTACAAAACGACTTTACTCCAACCTCGATAACTCAGCTGTTTCTGGTCCGATCGACTTAAAATTTTGACACGTTTCAAGCAAAGGTTAGTACTCTAGAAAGACTTGGTTACTGGTTTACTACGAGCGCCATCTCTGGGTTAGTCTCGGGAGTTATTGATTGATGTGTTAGTGGACGTAAGTATCTGTCATTCATATATATTATGGGAATTTTTATTTGAAAATAAGTATGGTCATATAAACAATACTTTTTAATTAAGCCTCGTATATTACTCCTCTTTTATGAAAAAACTCTTTACTTAAAAATTTGTAACTGCATTTCAAATTTAAGCCAATGTTCAACATTTAATATAACATATACTTGGTGTCTTAATGACCATAACAGTAAAAAGACATTATTTAAAGCATGAATGTTATTGATACGTTACTTATTGAACTTACGTAACTTATTGAAATGCAAACGTAAACGCGAGACACAATATTATTTATTAAGAAAGTATTTGCTGAAACACAAAAACTAAACATGGTTAAAATAATTTAAAAATTCTATTTAAAAATATTTTCATACAAAAGTATAAAAATTAACATATAACTATATACATTAGAAATAATCAAAAATTTTTTTTGTTTTCCATTGTAAAATCATAACATCCTTCGTATTTGATAGGTATATATGCATGTATTCTATAAGGAAAACTAACACTTTTCTCAAGTCATGGAAGCAGTTTTGATAGAGATTGCTTCAAAAATCAAAAACAATAAATATAATATTTTGAATGGAATAAATGATTACCTTAAGTGTTCCTTTAAAAAAGAGGGGAAAAGGGTGATTTAAAATAAGTAAAAAATAATTAGAGTAGAAAGCAAACTTAATATGGAAGAATTGTTTTGCAAATAATTGGATATTATAGGAAGAAGAAAAAAGATAAAAAAAAAAATTAGATAGAAGTGTAAACATACGTGTTCATATTTAACTGTTACATTAAAAACAGCGTCTATATTAAAAGATGCAGGAGAACACATAAGAAATTTCGAAGTGTAAGCTTAAAGTCTTATTTCTATTTATAGAGCTATATAAGAATTTATTTTTTATATAATTTTAGTTTTCAAACAAAAGAGAGCCACATAACAGTGACATTAATAGTAATATGTGTATGAAGGTTTTGATGCTCATTTAAGAAATAACTTTAAAATAATGCGTTCAATATTATAAGTGAAATTCAATTTGAGAATTCATTTTGTCTAGAAACGAACTGTCAATAAAACGTGAATAATAAGAATAAAACATCTATAAATGGAAAAGATTGATAAAGTATTATCAACCACAAGAGAAAACTAAAAGTTTCTAAAATAGGATGCTCCAATAGAAGAATTTTTAAAACAGAATAATAGTATAATGTAACTAAACAATCTTAGCTAAAACTTCATATAGAATGAATATCGTGAAGGGGAAAAAATTCAAAAGGGTCCATTAATATAACATCAATCATGGTTTCAAATAAAAATAAAGGAAAAACGATTTTCTTTTTTTGCTAAAAAGTACTTCAAGTATTTTGAACAATCTGAAGTAAATAGTTTCATTCTCAGTGTATGAAACTAAATTAAATGAACTGAAAGGAGTAGTTTATGTTGAGAAACATCACATTCAAAAATATGTTACTCATTAAGAAAACATAAAATGAAATACCATTTTCAGCGAAATATGAGAGTATAGATAAAATTATTTAGCAGTTACTTAAAAGTAAGGCAAGCTTATAACAACTTCCTCGAAAGTTGGTATGAGTTAAAGTTACATACTTACAAAGAAAATGTATTGAAAACGATTATTTTGTATGAATGTAGCATTTTTGTAAAGATAATTTAAATACTGAATTATCTCTTCGTGTCAGTAAATAGGGAAAATATATAACAAAACATAGTGTTTGAATAAATATGTTATGCTATTGAACATTTTTGAAAGGTTATTTACTTTACAATTCACACAAAACAGAAATTACTATGTAAAGTCATTTTACCTAAATATATCTAGCAAAATAAAAAAAATTAAGAGTTTATTAAATTAAAAATTTGGATTTTTGTTTGTTTATTTAATCTGTTTTATTTAACATATGTCTCAATCTAATATTTTTAATTAGAAATACAAATTATTTACACGTACTATGTTTTTTTTAGAGAAAATGAGTGAATATTTTGAGTTAAATATTAGTATACATTATGATTTTATGCTCTTTTTCCTCATTAATTGAATTTTGAAACTAATCTTAAATCACGCACGTTCTCTATACCAACGCAAAATGTTGCTTATATTTTCCAAGTATGCTACTGCGAAATACTATTAATTTTTAATTTAGTTGTTAAAATGTTGTTGCAAATAGTTCAGAGTTAATAAGTACATTTCACTTAAACAAATGTTATTTAAATTACAGGATTATTTCTGTAACTAGGGAAGGAAAAATATAAACTATGGGTCAAAAAAAATAATAAAATATTACTAAAATTTTTTTTAAAATGATATGAAAATGAAATAAATGAAATAGTTGATAATTTTATAGAACAATCTTTCTAGTAATATAAAGTTTTGGACATAATATGGAAATAAAAACAAAATTAAATTTAAATAAAAATTTAATCAAAAATTATTCTTTATATTATTGAATAATCACGGTACTGTTTGAGCAATGAGTGTCTGTTTGGAACGCCCCAAACATGTAAATTTCTGGTAAACCTCATTACTGAGCCTCGTGATTCTAGTATGCTTGTTCATTTTACATTCAGGGCTTCAATAGTTTTTTCCTGTTTTCCCTTCTACCATTCCTTCAACACATGAATCTGCTTAAAAAACGTTTCAATGCCTAGTTCTACAATTGGGCCCAAATCATGTCAAACTATAATGAAAATAATAAAAGTTTCTTTTAAAAATAAAAAAAAAATAGTTGCAACAATAATTAATCTGAATAACTATGCATATCTCTAAAGTATAATGTGGAACCTTATTACTTGCCTTGAAATTCAGACTAAGACTGAAAGTAGTACAAAGTGAGTTGGTAGATCAGCTAAGTGCAAACCATCGTAGCACCTTTTTGACTAAGGATTTATAATACAGAGTTCTCCTCTCTATGAATTCATAATTTATATTACGATTTGGAAAATAACTATATTTAGTAATTATTAAGAGGTCAAACGATCATACACAGAATTTGAAGAAGTTTTAATTATAAATGAGGATTAACAGAATTAATAACAAATTACTCAATGAGGAGATCATCATTAATGGCATTCATTATACAAATGCATTAAAACAAATAAAATTAAAGTCAACTTTAGTCTTACTGAATTTAATAAAATTAAAGTTTTATTTAACTGACATTCACATACCTGAGCAATGCAATAAGTAGAGCCTCGATGCTGATATAAGAGTTTTAACAGTGTAAGTTAAACATTAATATGTCTTAATGCAGATGTATGTATGTCGCATGTGTGAAGTATTGAGGATAAGTGTCGAATGATATCGTATATTTCATTAGTCAGAGAGAGGGATGCTTGGTCACCATAATGAGAAGTAAAGAGCGCTTCCCTTCCAAATGAACTGCTAATATGCCAAAGAATAAAAAGTACAACAATCCTTTACGGTTCTTTCAAAAGTAAATTCAAAGATTTTAAGAGGAATCATCCCAAATTAAAAAAGCTATGCTTCATAACTGTAAGGATCACATATCAGATACAGAACGGGATTCAACACCAGTTTATCTCCCACAGGCGTGTTAATATTAAAAAAAAGGGTTATATCTTAAACTATAATGAATATTAATCCACCAGCTAGAAGGTTAACATAATGTGTTAAATAAATCTTTAAGAATAAATATGTTCACAGAGCAATATATGTAATATATTCTTCCTCCTACTAAGTATTAAGATTTAAGTCACAATTTTTTGATATTTAATTTCATTTAACGAATTCTTAACTACACTTTATCTTAAGAAAATCGAAATTTTTTCACAACAACTGTATGTGAAAATTACTATCATTAAATAAATGTTTTATTTTCGATATGTATCAATGCGCACCTAAATGATAAAATTAGATTTTCAAAATGAAATGAAGTCATATATGCTTTATAAATTAAAATGAATTGAACACGTTTACGCCAAATTAGTCAGATTCTCATAAGAGATTTTAACATGATAAAATCTACACTAATCATGCAGGGAAACATGCACATATATAAGGTGTACAAGTCGAAACTGCTTGTACATTCGGTATTATTTAAAATACCTTTTTAATAAATACACATTTTGATAACAATATCAAGATTAATTTTCTTATCTATTATAAAACAAAGGAACCATGTGGAACAATATTATTAATACATATTTATTGATTAATATAGCATATATAGAAATTAAGATTTGTTGAGAAATATATTTTTTCAAAAATAATAATATAAATACATGAATGAGATATCATTAAGAAAATTGTAGATTTTTGCAAAAAATTTAAAAATTCGTGATGGTTTTTCAAAAAAAATGTTAATGTCACAAAATCCTTTCTTTATTTATACTTTATTTCGTACTGCTTGCAACTCATTAAAATAACACGTTGCTTACAGATTATATATTTCATTTGGAAACAGATACCCATTTATTTCCTTGCAAATAACGTTTCAGAGCTTTAATATTATTTATAAAATTGTTTTCCCCAAATTAGATTAATTTCCGTTTCCCATTAACTATTTTTATTATATTTCATAATTCAAATAATACGACGTTTCAAAATTATTTACAATTATTTTGTTAGTATTAAAATAATTAGTTAACATTAGAAAAATACGAAACTGATTTGTACTAGTACAATCCTGATTACAATAATTAGGAAACTTTTTAATAATAAGAAAATGAAAGTGAATGACGCTGGTTTCTGAAAATCGCTGAATAACTTAAGAGTTGGGCATATTGTTAGCAAATTTTACAGTTTATATTTGATAATTCACATTTTGAAAAAATCAGATGTTCAATAGCAACTGATTTACGATGTTCCGTTTTGGTGTGTAAAATACTTTACATAAAATTTAATTTTTTTATGGAATTTTTCTTTCGATACATTATTAAACATACATTGAGTGGAATGAAATAGACTTCTATTAAAACACAGAAATTTTATCGAACTAATAGACAACATTGATTATAGAAATAAAAAAACTTGTTTATTTTTGATGTAAAAATGTGAATAACATTAAAGTTGCTTTATTATTGAAAGTATGAAATACAACTGTTCGTATGCTTTCAATTTAACTTGTTCATAAAATTAATTTTTCGTTCAAACTTCATTTTGTCATTTAATGTATGTAAATGTAGAAGTACCTCTTAATAAGAAGCCACTTGGAACAAAATATTAGAATAAATATAGGAATAAACGGAAATTTATATATCATAATATTTTCCCAATGCACTAATGTTATAATTATGGGAGATTTTGAATAAAAATAGACCAATTAACCAGCCCGTCAAAAAATAGCAATATTTTATTATGTTTATCACAGGATTAATAACTCAAACCTGATGTACATGAAACTAATGCTGTTTTAAAGAAAGAATTTTCAAGTTCTGTTCTGCAAGTGAAGCCTAATTAACTAATTAGCTCTGTTTAAAATAGGACGAATAAGTCATTAAACTGGTTATGTTGATGGTTTCATGTGTTGCATTAATATAATACAGGCTGTCCTTGACAACTCCATCTGATGACATTTCCTCTTTGATTTCAAATTAATCTTCAAACTTCATCTCTTCAGACTGTCAGAAATGGCTCAAGGGAATTTTTTTTATATAGTTAATAAAACTTTTCGTGTTTAAGTTAAAATTATTATAAACAAAAGTTAAAGTAACAATTTAATCACTTTTGAGTCTGAGGTATCCAATGACTAGTGCCATCGATTTAAAACTCTCTGTTCATCAAGACAGTCTTGAGGGAGATAATGTAGGTCAATCAAAATTAATTTGAATTTTATCACAAATTTTGATAATATCTTGAGGTTGTAATAATTGTGGTACACTTTAGTGAAGCCATTAACTAATTAAAAAACTCATGTATATATTATTTCACTGCTAAGCTCTGCAGCAAATGTTAATAAGCAAATTAGTAGTAAAAAATTATGTTACGTACGTATTCATGATTTGTTCACATATGTATATTTATACTTAATTACGTAAAATTACATGACTGACAGAATTTGGAATGTAAAGTGAATATAATGAAAACGACAGACAGGCTTAAAATTAGAATAAGGTTTTGTAACTATAACTTCGTAACAAAATAGTTTCAAATTAAATATTAAAAATATAAATTTGACAAGAATTTAAATTTATGTTAAATGTGTAATTAAATAATAGAACCTAAACCAACGAAACAAATGTCCATTGTATATACTGGACTACTGTGACCACACTGAAATAGGAAAATTAAATGTTGTTAAATAAATATATATCTTGTAATGTTATATTTGCAGAAAACATATAGAATGAGACAACTTCATTTTCACGATATTTCTGTGCTTTTTATTTTCTATCTATGTACGGATTTGAGTACAGAAAATGTAACTTAAACACCTAAGTGCATTCTTGTTTGTACAATCTTTTATAAATATCATCACTAGAACTATTAATATTTTGGGATTTATCTTCTAGTTTCGAAATATTATTATTATTATTTTTGGTTTTAATGTGCCATTTATTTTTTGCGTTGAAAGCCAATCCTTTTAAGCGCATCTCATCCATTTTCCTTGCAATGCCATGGAACTTCACACTCCCATTATTCGTGATCAGATGATGGGCCTGTTCTTGTAGGGATTTTCGATTGGGGTTGTTTCCCACACGCATCGATCTCTGCTTCAATGCCTCTATTAACTTTTCTTTCCCAGCCCTGTGGGGAAAGACAAAAAGGTTGACACTATTGGATTAGTTGGGAGTCGGCACAGTGAAGATTGATGTTCATCACGCAGCCCCATTCCCCTCAAGTATGCTGAGAATCCAGATCCCATAGGAGCAGTGTTGCACATTTCTGCTATTCCAAATGGGTGGTGAAAGTATAGGATTAGAAGCATAAGGGTTCAATTGTATATTTATTTTTCTACGGAGAAGTATACCCAGTCAATGTTAGAGCTTGAAACACTTAATAAACAAACTGAATTAAATTTTGATTCTACATATCAGGGTATTAGAGCATAAAGAAATTCAGTTTTTATCCATCAGAAATCTAAAATCGAATATGAATATCAAAAAATTCATAGCTTTTTAATACATAATGTAAGATTTAGAATGCAGTTATTAAGGGTTTTGATAAAAACTCTCACAAAACATAAATATAATATTGATAAAGCTATTGACAGAGAAATATTAAGAATTTAGTGAGTACCATTGTACGTATTGATTCACATATAGACTTACTAAAATGTATATATGAAAATGTGTGTGTGTTTAAAGTTATGTTTGTACTACTGTTCAAACAAATATTTTCAACTTTGATAAGCAATGAAAGAAAGAAAATGTTATACTTTGATCGCAACTAATGCGTTAAGATTTGAAGAAAATTTTTAAATGCACTAAAGAATGCTAAATACAGTTTTCTTAATTGGATTTAATATTCAGTGATAAATCTCAGTTGAACTATACTTGTTTAAGCTTAAAAGATAGTAGTCGCGTAGCCTAGTTGTCATTGTCACATTCTTACGGCCAGTAGGTTTCGTTGAGTTGCGGGTTCGAAACTTGATACCGCTAAAGACCTGCCATGTAGATAGTGAGGATAAACATTAAATCTGATGAGTCTCCTTCTACTAATTCCCTCATCATTCCAAAGGCCTACCATGGTGTGATGTGGGAATTAGTAGAGAGAGAGCCAGTTAGGTAGGTGTCTTCTTCGTCACTTGAAAGATGTCCTTCGTCAGTAGCCTTAGTGTTGATTCTAGAGAAACTTTAATAAATCTAATCATAAAAAGATATATATAAAGAAATTAATCATAATAAGTGCCATTTAAAATTTCTTTGTTACATTTTAGAATGCAAAATAGTTTCAAAAGTATAAAATGAAGTACAGTAAAATAGTCAAAATGTGTATCGAATAGAATTGCAATTATTTGGCAAATGGTACAGTATTGCTATATTGTGTTACATTTTTTGCATGGATATTTTATAAAACAAAATATATCTAATATATATTTTAAATCTATAGATTTATGTAGAAATTGCAGGAAAAGAATTATAAAAATTTATCTTCTCATTCTCAGCCTGTATATCTGCTAGATTCGAAAATTTATTTGCAATTAATAATAAGGCCTTTGAAGAAACAAAATATTAAAATAATTGTAATTCTATTAGCTGACCAAAATATAACACACTAATTTGTCCAAATAATAACTTTTTGAACAAGGTTTTATCAATAATTGGATAGAAAATTAATTACTTTTTTTATTGAATCGCTCAATAAAAGAAATTTCTTTTCTCTCTGAAGTTCTTATTTCAAGATACATTTTAATTGAAACGGGAAAAAAAGTCATTGGTGCAAAGATCAATCAAAATAGCAAGAGAAAAAGACAAGAAAAAAATATTTTTTTAAAAAAAAGAAATTCTTTTTCTTGTTTCACTGAAATATTTCCATTTATTTTCCATTAAAACTACAACTAGTTATTTTTAAAGATAAAAGAATATACAAGTTATCGTTGGGGTAATTGTATCTATTTTTGACTTCAGTTTTCATTATCTAAAAATGCTTTTCTTTGAGAATTAACATGAATACGTTTTAGTGCTGGATAGGTAACTCAAGGGAAGAAAAAGCTTTAGGAGCAACATTTTTGGAAAAACAATGTTTTTTTCATTACTCATAACTTCTATTCTTCCTCAAACCATTGTAGCTAGCATGATTACGGATGCAAACATTAACGAAGTTTTAACTAACCATAAGTAAAGACCTCATTTTCCCCAAAGGCGTGACTGCTTGCTGATCACTCAATTTTTTCCCTTCCTTTCAAAACAGATTACCGTCACTTATTAGTTTTGTAGCGATCAACTGATGATAATTAAACATGGGGGGTAGGGAATCGGCAACCTCGAATTTCTATACATGAAGATACCAGCAAAGTAGTTAAGTCAGTTGAGTAATTTAGTGATAACTGAAGTCATTAACTTTTTCATTTGGTTATACGCGGGTCTAATTTGTTCTCAAGAGAAAGTTAGTATGCTCTATTATCACCAAAAGGCGTCTCGTAACCTCGAGGTAGCTACTCATTAAGTTTTGCATAAGTTATTAAGCTAAGTATTGCAGTATGGATAAGATTTATGCTTCTCCATTAACTAAACAGTGTTAGAACGTCAGAGAGTTCCCTCATCCTTCATCCCTGGTATTTTTTACTCTGATTGTATCCTTGCATATCTTCAGGGTAAGCATCGATGGAATAAATTTAGAAAATTTTTATGTATCCTAATGTACATATTTGAATATCAAAACACTGTGATTCCATTTATAATTTTGTTCATAGAATTTAAACAGCTAATTTTTAGAAACGTTGTTTTAGTCATAAGTTAATTTTACAGGGTGAATTTTTAGTTAATGAATTTATGAATTTGTTCTCTAGTTAACAGCTGTTCTTTTTATTCTGAAAAAAGGCATCATTTTCTAGAATAATACTAATGTATTCAGAAATGGTTAAAACTACTTATAACGAAATCAAATTTGATGCTTACATATAATATTTTAAAAGAAATTCGCCACTTAATTACCTTTATAATTACGTATCCTATTTATTAACTATTTTTTATTACATTTAAATTTTATTCATGTTACTTACAGAAGTTATATACATACTTACACACACACACACACACACACACACACACACACATATATATATATATAATCTTTCTCCCTCTCATCGCAAGTTTTATTTGCCCGAAGAGATTATTCAATCGTTCATAGTACAGAATCTTCCCTGCGCGTCCTACAATAGAAAGAAAAAAAAACAAAGATATATTATAAAGTTATAACAAAATAATAAATAACAATGTTTCGGGTATTTGCAAAAAATATATATCAAATTCTATGAGTTTTTTTACAAATATAATCCATCTACTGCAGTCATTTCGGACAAATTAAATACATATGAAAAAAAAAGGTTCTATACAAAGAACAATTTAGCCACCCAAGGTGCGCTTTCTTTACAATTTTTATTACATTACTCAATTAAATATAAGAATTCAAGTAAACGATGAAATATAGAGAAATGAACAATAATAAACCTTTTCCGATATTAAAATTAAAGGAAAAGATAAATTATTAATTTGAATATATTTAAACTAAATGGAATTGAAAACAAAGCAAGCCATAAATTATAAAATTGAATATTATATTAGCTATATGTAATTTAAAATAAAGCAAACGATAAATAATTAAATTGAATATATTTAAGATAAGTGTAATTAAAATTAAAGCAAACGATAAAAAATTGAAAAGTAATCTGATACGCCAAGTGTGATCCAACTAAAACAATAGCCTCTTGGTTGGCTAATTACAAATAACTCTTTACAACATCTATTTTCAAACAGTAGGGTGAGCTCTTCTAAAGGGGCGTGATGACATGAAATGGGGGGGCGAGAATATGGAAAAGAAAATATTAATTATAAAATGATTAATATACTGAGTTGAATGCAAAACAAGATATATTCTAGCATAATGAAAAATAAAACACATATTTATACTGATGTAATACATTTATAAATAGCATTGTATCAGTACTGTGCAATATATTCAATAATAAACTTACCAATACTAAAATAAAAGGATGTTTACTAATTATTTGTGACTTTTTTAGGGAGCCTGTTTTTCAGAGAAAAATGCTTCAAGAATGTATTATTATATTTATACATTGTAAGGTAATTTTCTATATTTTGCTGAAAACTGTATTTGTATTCGAAGGACCCACTTCAGAAAATCTGGTTTTTTTTAGAGGTATGGCGTTGAAAATGATAATAGTATACAAAAGGATGAATCATCCATGCTGAAAATTCATCACCCTTCACTTCCTAAAATTGAAAGAGTGGGTTATTGTAAATTGTCTGTTGCCTTCACCAATTTCTTTAAAATTTATGAATATTTCTTCTTCAGCAGTTAAGAGACGTACTGAAATGTTCTGAAATAGATCCCTAACTCTTTCATAACTCGCTACCAAGTTGTCCGGAGCATTACTAAATAATTTTCAAAGGTTACAAAAACATCTTTTCTAAGTTATTCTTCAGCAATCTAAGTCTTAACACAGTTATCCATCTTTGCTAACATTTATAGGTCATTTTATATTTAACTCACAGTTCCATATTCTTCTAATGATCAATAAAAACATTTACTCTATTGCTCATTTCCAACATATGTGTATTTGCCCCCATGGAGTATAGAATTTAAAGTACAATATTAAGACCGGGATTTATTTCATTCGATGTCAGAGCTTCCCTGTGGAACATGAAATGTATCCAAACACACTATGGAGAGTTGTGTTTCGCAAATGATCGTTGTACTGTGGTATCTTCTGGATAAGGAACAAAAACCTTTGGTGCATATTCCGACACAATTTGTCCACTTTATGCTTGCCTCATCTATAAAAACATTTAAGGCAGAGAATAATGCGGGTATTGTTCCTCAGAAACGTAGCTCTTCTTCTGAAGACATACCATAACAAAATTGAGTACTAGAAACGAAATAATAAGCATCTTTATTGCTATATACTTCCTCATCAAGCAAATAAAACTAGTATCATTAAATTAGGATACAATGATTTGGCATGGTTACTTCCAAATAATGTTGCTAAAATTTGAATTGTAGGTGACTAAATAAGCTTTTAACAGTTAGTGTGAGTCTTTTTGTATCTGGCTAATTTATATGAAATTTTGTATGTGTAAATTAAATTTTTTTCATTCACAAAAAGTTTTTTTAAAAATATTTTTATTTTTCATATAATTTTAATTTTAATCCAAAGGTTTGTCGGTAAGGGTTTCGGTTCATACTCATTATCAAAGCGTTTCTAAATGTTATTTAAGTTTATTAGATATCATGCTATCCACTGCCAAAACTTCTGAGCAGATAGCATACAGGAAATTTTCTTCTACATCTGTTTTGTTGCAGGTAAATCTAAAATTTAAGTATTCTTCAGAATACTTGAGAAAACTCTCTACTCGTCTGTGTAAATATTGATGCTTCACTATCACCAATGCTTGTGCCGTGAATATTTAATTCCGTGAATTGCAGCTAACACACGATTTACAGCATACACATTCATAATAGATACAATAACAATAAAATGAATGGCTCAACTGAGACTGGTTGGAACTCAACTAGGTACAGCATTTATACTCGTTTGCATCACGGTTCACACAGTCGTTCCAGAATGTTCGAGACAAATTGGAACTTCACGCGAAGCCTTGAGAATATTTGACTTAAGACGAAAAACAATAGATTGGCATTGATTCTGGTTTTGTTAATGCAGCTTATGAGTGTTGCTAGTTATCAATAAGTTTACTTTATCTGAGTAATTTGAGAGGTTTATAATGAAGGTCGTAGAGTAGCTTTAACTTCAATATACTCAATTTTCGTATACTTATATATTATTATTGTATACATTGTTATACTAAGACAGGATGAGGGAAATGTGGAAGCTAGGAGGAAAATAATTGTTGAAAATGGGGTAGCAATTAGTGAAAGGTTGAGAAATGCTGCTTTAAAATTTATTTAATTTTATATGTTAAATGTAGGCGCTACCGGAAACATGATCGATATCCAAACGATAATAAAACCATAGTTCTAATTTCTAACAGTGTAAATATCCCTGTATGAATAATATCCAAGTTTCAATGGAAGCATGAAAAAAGAATAAGCTTTACTTTTTTGATACAGCCTAGTTGAATCGAGTTCTACCACAGTGGTGTTGTACCTCGTATGTGTGCAATGAGTCAGTTGATTTTGCAGCTGTTATGAACTATTGCTTTATTACAGAAATTATATATGAAGGACTCATCCATATCTAGCTCAAAATGAGCAAACATGGCAAAACTAGTTAAGAGTTATATATCATTTTGGGTAAAAGCAGATATCAGCTTTAAGCCGAACCGTTTGGAAGTCAATCTGTTTCTTAAAACTATCCAAATTATTGGTACTTAAATGACGAACTACCATTACAGGAGGTCGGCCACCCAAATTATAACAAACGTGCATTTAGTCAGTAACCATAAGGAATTCCAAATTCAATTCTTTGACATTAGTGTTCTTTGAATTTAGTTTAAAAAATGAGTTTTTTCACCACTACAGGGTAACATCGAGGCATTGTAAAGTCAAATAATAACTGCACCATTTAAACTGCAACAAATAACATGTTGAAAAACGTGTGTGATGAGATCTACTATCAAGTAAGCGTGACTGAATTTTAATATACAATGAACTGTAGTTTATGTTTCTGGTGTTTTCTTTTTGTCTCCCTTTGAACATTTTTAAATTTATAAACTATTAAGTGTTATTTAAAATTTAAATTGCCCGAGAGACTGTAATTATTTTAGTTTTATAAAAGTAGCCTTTCAAAGTTTGAATATTATTTCGCAAAAACCTGCATAATAAATTATAGGTATAAAAAAATCATTAAAAGAAGAAAGGCGCGTGACTTTAAATGATATAGAAAACTAGTCCCAGATGAGAGCCATTAGTCTGTAAAAGTAAAAAAAAGCGACTTTCCTTGAAAAAGTAATACTTAGATTAGACACTCTATGGATGCATAAAATATTAAAGTGTTTTGATGTAAGTTAGCTTCAATTTACAATTTTTCTTAAGGTTAAGTTAGCTTCAAACAACAATTTCTCTAATAATCCTTTCCATTAAGGGTTTATTAGGTTAACATCCTTTCAAGCTATATGCATTACAATATGGATTAAAATATCGTATATATTAAATATAAAACAGATCTTAAACATGTATAATATGACATAAAAATTAAGTGTAAGAAATGTTGACGAAATATAGTTTTCATTAATTATCTATAGCACTCAAATTTTGCAATATTTAATAGCTATGAATGTGTTAATTTAGCAAATCATATTAAATATTAGTAAATGTTAATTTCGAATTTTTTTTGATTCAAAACCGATGGGTTTGTATGTACTTTTTACTCAGACGTATAAATAAAATTATATTCAATTTATTTGCTGAAGGTTTTTTTTTTGTTTTAAAACTAATTTGTTTTTAGAATACAAACGTAATAAAATCAATTTATATAAAAATTTGTGAATAACATTAATTGAAAAATATATATAAATTTTATAACGAAAGCATATTTATAAATTTGGTGGGCATAAATAATGAAGTTTTAAAATTAATATTATAACGTTAAGAAAAAGAAACTACTCTGATATAACGGTTTCAAAAGATGTGTATTTTCATACATACATTGAAATTAAAATAATCAGTCTTTTTATCCAAAATGTTGTAATGCTTTATTCCGTTGTTTTATATGAAATGTAATAAATAAGAAAATCTAATAGAATGAATAATGTAAAACTAAAGTTAATGTAATATACAAACCTTTTTCCCCCCCCCCTTAATCTGAAAATCAATTATATATATTTTCATTTGTTAATAAATTAATTGTATTAAAATATTTTATAATATTTTAAACAACACAATTTTTAGTGCTTTTTTAAAACTATAATAACAATATTGATGAAAAAAAAATACTTAATAAGTGTGAAGTTAAAATATATGTTCAATTTTAGAGTATTACGAGCTAATATTTATTTTAAATAGCACTAGGTTCGAGTTATTAATCATCTAATATCATAATAAAATATTATGAAATTTAGTCGGTCTATTTTTATTAAAACAAAGTCTTTCACAGTTACAATATTAGTGAATTAAGTAAAATATGATATTAAAAAAATTACCGTTTGTTTCACTTACATTTTGTCCCGAGTGGCCTCTCGTTTAATTATTAAGAATTAGCTATAAATTTACTTACATTAAGTAAAAAAACGAGTTTTTTTTATGAAACATTTATATTCTGAATATAAGTCAGATAGTACAAATTGTTTTATTTAATATATTCGCACGAATAAAACATCTTGAATATCATATACAATCTTATTGCAAAACAAGACAAGGGTTTTATTTCTAAACTCACATATAAATATTGATCAATGTTGTTACATTAATTTGATAAAATTCATGTATTTGAAAAGAAATATATTTAATTCCACTCATCATCTGTTTAATAATAGTATCTAAAGACAACAATACCCCCCACCCCCGAAAAAATTAAGTTTTCTGTTTACTTATCAAAGCAGGCAATTTGTGAATCAGTTGTTATTGAGCAAATGATTTTTTTTAAATGTGAATTGTTAAATACAAATCGTATGATTCACTTAAAATATACAAAAATCTTTCATTATTCAATATTATTTATAAAATGTTTCTTATTATTTCAAAGTTTTCTAAATATTGGAATCAGAAACGTACAGTCACAAATTAGTCTCCTTTTTTCAATATGAGCTAATTATTAAAATATTTACGAAATGATTAGAAATAATTTTGAAACTTCATATTCTTCTTCTGAATTTCAATATATAATTAAAATTGAAATGGGAAATGGTAATTAATCTAATTTGGGAAAAACAATTATATTAATAAAACTCTGAAATTTTATTTACGCTGAAATAAATGGTTCAATATGTGTTTCCAAAAAGTAACATTCATAGTTTAAAAATTTGCATACTAATTTAATGAGTTACAAGAAGTACGAAATGGAGTGTAAGTAAATAAAACGTTTTTGTAGACATTAAATGTTTTTGATAAATCAGTCCACGAATTTTTAAATTACTTGCGGAAATCATTATTTTTTAAAAAAAAATTGTTAAAGTATTTATGGAAATCTTTATTAACAAAATTTTCTCCATAAAATAAATTTAAGACTTGGAAGAAGTTCCTAAGTATATAATAATAATAAATATTAGTAGGTAATATTTGTAGAGTAGTTTCAGTAAAGGTATATTAAATATTATAACAGATTATTACACACACACACACACACACACACACACACACACACACACACACATATATATGTGTGATATATATGTTAACTAATTTCATTTAATGCAATGAAATTAGTTAAGCTACAAATTATAATGAATAACAATTCAGAAATTTCTAACTCAGCTATTAAAATATTTATCGTTAATCCTTTAACTGTTATAAACTTGCATTAAAGATTAATGCAAAATATATGCTTCTTCAAACATGATTGATTATCATAGTTAAATTTATAAGGCGTTTAAAAGAAATTCAAAACCAAATGTCACAAGAAAAAATGAAACAAACTGTAACTCTAAATGTCATATGTAGATACAGTACGTATTTAATTCATTAAATCTATTTAAATCCATGTTGGAAATGCATATAAGATATCTTCATTATAAATGCAGTTTAATATTCCACCAATATCTATCATTGTTAGTAATACACAGTTATGACATTGATGCTACTACTGAGCCAACAAGCATATAGGATTAGTAGACAATATGTCTCCCTAAGGGCCAATTCAGTAATTAGACGCACATATGCGAACGGAAGTCCATCAGATTAGATGATAAAGCTACGAATGAATTATTCAAGTTCAAAAGTCATTCCCTTGGTGTTTAATTTGTCTTTTTTTTTATCAACAATCATAGTGTTTATTTAGGATTGATTGGAGTTTTAGTAAGTACATTCGAAAAAAAAGAAGAAAAAAACTTCCTCACTTCTCATCAAAAGTGGATAAAATTGTAATCAATATTAATGGATTATGAATTTAATAGATAGCTTAGTTAATCCTGATAATTTACTTCACAGTTTTTTTTTTTTTTCGATAATAGAATCCGATACTTTTCGCGTATCATGTTTGTTACCTTAAAGTTAGCATGAACTTCATAATTCGTAAAATTTGGTGTGTAAGTTTCTGAATTATGGGAATTTAAAAAATTGTTCACACCTAATGTTTAGTGAGTGTCTGAAAATATAATGACGAAATATTTTCTGGTGAAAAGTTTTCACAGAGTTTGCATCAAACGATAGGTAATAATGTTGTAATATCCCAAACAAAAATTAAAAAAAAAATTCTAAAAATTATGAAAAACTAACTAAAATTATAAAAAAAAATGAATTATAACACTTGAAAATATCTTACGTATGGAGATCATAACTAATGGAAACTCAGAAAAGTTATCTGAATACTAAATTTCACTAAATTATCCCTTTAGTTCAGGAATATTCAGTTTTGAAATTATAGTCTGTCATTAGTCAATTTTGAACTAATTTTGTTTTAAATATTAATGATATTATTTAAGTTAATCATTTAAGTCACTAAGACCAAACCTTAGTTAACTTTCAGTGATTAAGAGTGATACAAATTTTATTCAACAACAATAAGATTTACGAATTCCCTTTATTATCCCCTGGATATTCCCTTTATTTAAACGATGTACATAGTACATTAATTTTAATGTTAACTTTAAAAGTAAAATTAAAATCTAGAAATGATTCATACAGATTTACATGTAATGAATTAATTATTAGGATTTTGTTGCATACAGAAAGAAAACACTTTTTTTACATGTTTAAACATTTTGAAATATTTATATAAAATATTTTTATTAAAAAAATTAGTATTTTCGTTTCATATTAACAAGTAAGTGGAAAAGTTAAGAAATGCTTTAATAATCTTACATGGTTTAGTGTTGGATAATAACATAGAACATAAAAGTAGAAAAATTCATTTTAATCGACTAAATGCTTTTTAGCTTAAATTATGTGTTGAGCAACCATTTAAATTTTTATATTTCTAATTTCATTTACTTGTCTACATTCATAGAGTAATGTGAGATTTAAACTTTTTTTTTGTTGTATGGGGAATTCTTTTTCATTTTTAATTCGTGTCTAATACAACCATATTAAAGCACTAAAAGCACGTCAAAAAATAAGTCGCAGAACACTGGTGACTACTGAGAAAGTTTGAGGAATTTCACAATTTTGAAATAAACAAAAATCAGTGATTTTAAAATTATAAATGTATTACTTAAAATTGTATTAAATTCAATAAACGAAATTCAAATATGATATTTGAAACATTAATTACATTCAGATTCCTTCGAAGAAAATATCATTTTGAAGATTATGCGCTTGAATAAGTTTTTTTTTTCTTTTGACTGTATCACACTTGAGAGTGTTAACAAATGCACAAAAAGTTCTGTATTTAAGATGAGCATTAGAAGATTTCAAACATAAATATGAAGTTATAATTTTAAACATATGTGCAATAAAAATAATACTATACATATTATAACACATTTAAATGTACGAGGATGGCATAAAAAGTATTTGAATTTGGAGACAGATGCCATTTTTCAGGAAATTATTGTTACCATTAGGTGCTGTCATCTGCAAAATAGAGACAAAACAAGTTTGACATTTATTCTTAAGTTTTTTTATATTCATTGGCTACCAACTAAAAATTTGATTACTGCCGCGTTGAGTTGTCGACGTCATCTTACGTCGACTTGTTAATATCGATGATAAATGGACTCGTTGTTCTACACTGGAAGCCAAGCAACAATAAAAACAATGGATTGTTTCAGTTGATTCTCTTCCACAGAAGACAAGGATAATCTCATCGGCCGGAAAAGTTATGATGAAGAATTTTAGTTGTGCGAAAGGTGACATGATCCCGAATACGAGTAACTGAGACTCAGACAGCTGTCTTGTGAGTCATGATGCTTACTAAAAATGAATTATTTTCGATGTTACGAGTCCCATCTCTTGAATTTTCTGAGGACTTATAGAACGACCCGTGTAGCTTAAAATCCTAACCAAGAAATAGCAAGTTACATATTATGCAAATAATGAAATAATGTAGAACAAACATGCTCTCTCTCTCTCTCTCTCTCTCACACACACACACACACACACACACACACACACACACTATAATTATATATATATATATATATATATATATATATATATATATATGTATAGAAGAAAATAAAAATTTACCAACCACTTTTCATGCGGTAATTAACTTGAACTGTCTCCTTCGTTTTGTTAAGTCGAGCGTTGGTTGCATATATAACAAGTCTCATCAAATTGAATGCTCAGTTGAATTCCGATGGTTTCCTGTTTAAATGGTATAAAAGCTGATACTAGCCGTTGGCCGATCGCTGTGTATCGCACACTCGCTTCTTGCTTTGTTAGAGCTAGTGCAGCCTTTAAGTTTCCAAGTATAATTTGAAGACTTCATCATTAAGCGAAGTGAAGTCAACAAGATGATATAGACTGATTGTTTTCTCCTTGACTTGCAGACAGAACTTGATTCTTTTTGCAAATTTGTAGTCTTAAGAATATTTACGGGCAATGTCTTAAGTTAAAGAAGAACTATATTCAACTAAGGAATTGAGAGGAACAACTTAGTTCATCTGGTTAGCTGTTAGGGAAGTAGCTCGTGTCTCGTCTGCTAAGATGTATCCAGAAACATACATACTACATTCAATCATGGAAATTTAAAAATATGACATTTTTGCAAATGTTTACGAATTTTAATGGATCATGTAGCAAGGTAGAACATCTATTTATACCTCTCAAAGAACATCAAAATTCCTCTATTTATACCACTCTAAGAACATAAAAAAAAGTCGCGGTTATGTGCTGATAACATTCTAGTTTAGTCGATACGATCTTAATATCATAGAAAACCTTTAGACAATAATTTTAGGGGGAATACATGACGGTGGAAAACATTAGGACACTAATAATAGTCTTTGGAATGCTTTTTACCGTTTTTGGTAATATATATCCAGTGGATAAAAAAAGTATTTGCAATTACTTATAATTGATCATATTAGCTAACAAGGAAATATTTGACAATTTAAAATGGACATAATGAACACAGGGAGTAATAAAAGCACAAATCTAATGAAACTTTCATTTTAATATGCATTTCACACAAAATATACAACACAAATATAAATTTACGTGTCAAAAGGTATTGGTAATATAAAACAAAATGTGGGAAACAAATCAGTATATATTTAATACTTTGTTGCAAATCTTTTGCATTTTTAATAGCTTGTAATCTATTTATCATAGAGAAAACCAGACTCTTTGCTGTACTATTGAGAATTTTGAACCATTCTTGCAGGAGCATAAGCTTTAGTTCATCTTACCTTTCTAAGTTCATTTTGTGCCATAAATGTTCTATTGGAATGGTGTCAGGCGATTGAGGCAGTGTCTTTAACAGGTAACGATAGTTATAAAGTAACTACTCCCGAGTGAGGTTCGCTGTATGCTTAGGGTCATTGTCCTGTTGAAGCACGAATGATGTTCCTAAGCTAAGTTTTTGGTCACTGAATTTCAAGTTATGGACCAATATATCAATGTACATACGTTCTGTCATAATACCATCAATGAAACACAGGCTTTCTACTCCGTTTGCTACCACACAGCGTCAAACTGCGACACTCCCTCCACCATGTTTCACAATTAATGTTGTTTTCCACTTCGGTGTTTGGCTCTTTCATCACACATATTATCATCCCTCACTCCCGAAAATGTTAAACTTGTCTGATAAATGAACGTGAGATTTTGCAAAATCTAATATCTTTCTCTTGTTTATATCTTAAATGAAATGTTTATTTCTAAAGCTGTCCTTCCGTAATAACTTGCTTCACGTAAAACATTCCATATAGTCTGTACAGTAAAAGTTTTATGCGAAGTATTAGCAACATCTTTGGCTAACTGAGGTTCACTTATTTTAGGGTTTCTCTTAACCTCTTTGATAATGACACGTTTTTCCCTTGCAGAAAATATTCGTGGCCGTCTACTACTAATCTTATTCTCCGTCGATCCTGGCTCATTGAGCATTTTTTACAACCCTTCTACCAGTAAATAAACTTATGCTCAGTTGTAGTCATATAGCACGGTAATATAAACTCTCATTTTCGAGCTGGATAATCATGTTTTAATAACAACATCCCGCCCCATCGATTTCGAAGCCATTGTATCACAGTATTAGCAAAATAACATTTTAAAAGTTTCGAAGTGGCACAGCAGACTAACAGATATTTTTTTATCAGTCGAAACACGTGGCCTCAAAATAATAAAATTTGCATAGCAGTTAAAACTTTACCAATATTTTTTTTACATACAAATATATGTTTTTGTTGCACATTTTATGCCAAATGCATATTAAAATGAAAGTTTCATTCGATTTGTGTTTATATTTTCTTATGTGTTCGTTATGTTCAACTAAAATTGTCAAACATTTCCTTTGTTAACTAATATGATCAATTATAAGCAATTGCCAATACTTTTTCTAGCCACTGTACCAAACTGAGTTTCAATATTTTTAGGATTTTATACCAAACTTGAAATTTGAAGTTATAAAAGCAAGAGGAAAAATCATCATATTACTTTATAGATTTCTTTAGAAGAGGAGCGGAGTGTACTATTTTTTTTTTTTACTTTCTTCAACGAGAAGAAAACGGTATTTTTAAAATTAGAATTTTGGTTTTATATTAAATGTATATTTAGTATAGTTTCTTTTTTCTGGTTTTATTTCATGTTTCTGAAAAAAATTTCGAGTTGAAAAAGATCAATATAAATAATTTTCTTTTTCGAAAAATACAAGAAGTGCCTTCTAATTTTATTCTCGTAGGGATGTATATATGCATATATATATATATACTTAGTTCATATAATCTGTTTTATAAATATATATATATATATATATATATATATATATATATATATTGTAGCAATACTCGTTTCCTTTTAATGGCGCAAGATCAAGAATAGGCTCTTGTGCCATAAATACATTCACTGGCAGCATCTTATTAACGATGTCGGCATTTGACCCCTCGTCATCAGAAATCCTGCGAGCTGTATTTCTTCTGAATTACTTGTGCAAGGAAACACTAACTGAAGTGATGCATGTTCCTTCTTCGTATATATATATATAACTTTAGCAAAAATTTATATTCGAGTTCTATTTTTATCTTGCTTTGCATCCTATTATCTCCAATTGTTGTAAATTTAGATTAATTTTAATCTTTTTTTTTTCCCGTTTATGATTATTCATATTAATTTCCGTTCTTGGATATTATAGTTCATTTTAGAATCGAGAATTTACTCCTCTGATTTAATATCACTTTCATTCTAAGTGACGTTGTATATAATATATATATATATATATATATATGTACGTATGTATATAGATATCCATACAAATTACTGTATTGAAAGACCAACAAAAATAAAATTAGTTACTTTAAAGGTTGTTTGATATCTCATAAAAACACACATACTTTGCGATAAATATTTCTTGTTCATTAATTAGATATGATAATATTATTCTTACAAACAATCTATTAATCTTGCAAAACATTGGATGAATAAAACGAATTAATAAGTGTTAAAATTGTATTTCGCAACAATTATTAGCTATTGAATTATAAGATATCATTTGTACCTTACTGAATATTAAAATAAATTGATTCAATATTTTTTTGGTTTTGAACAATTAAATCAAAGTTAGTTCAAAGATAATCAAACTAATTAAAGAAAATGTCACTGTATTGCTTAGTGGCCTCTGCGGAAAATAATACGTATTTGGCTACATTTTTAGTATTATTGGAGATAATTTACTTTTATTTTACTATTGAAATACTGATTTACATTTTACTTGTTTTACAAAAAAAAAATCCTTGCATGACATTTTGCAAAACACCTTACCCTAGTGATAGATATGCATTATGTTTCAAATAGCAAAACTTCACAGGATTCCTTAAGTTGAATCCATGTTTAAGTGTTATTAAGAATACTAACATAATCCCACAAGATTTTAGGAAAATAATGTGATATACCAGTTCTAAAAATCTGAAAAATATCCCTATACAATATTCCTTTTCCTTAAATCTGTTTTTGATACAGAATTCTTATTGAAATCTGTACAAAATAATAAATTCGAAGGGTGTATATGATATGATGAACGCTAAAACATGTTAAGAATATTATTTAATTTATTTTAATTTCTGGCACATTATATTAAAATGATATTGATCAATTCACAAGAAAATGTTATTTAAGGAAACGTCAAAAAAAAGTTTTTTTTTTCTTTATTTCTAAGAAACATTGTTATTTTTATGTATTTTGAAATACAACAATCAAATTTTAATTGGGTTAAAAGCATTTTATCAGACAAATTATACAGCATTTCCCCCTTTGATTACATTTAGATAACTTTAGTTTATTAAGCATGTGGAGTGATCGTATTATTCATTTATACCAACATAAAAAGTGAATGAATTCCGTAATATCACGAAGCTGTCGCCGATTCTAATTGCGAAATTAATACATGAACAATCAGTCAATCGGCTAAAATCGTAAGAAGTATATTAAGTCTTCACCAAATTTAATATTATGCAAGCATTTTGAATCGAACAGAATAAATTATTTCAAGAAATACAAAATAGTACAAAAAATTCCGCTGCAGTTTGAATAGAAGAATAAGTTTGAAAGTTGTAAGACAAATATAGAAACCTTTAATAATCAACAATTAATTCTAAATAATTTTACCAATTTTTAAAACATATCTTGAAATCTTAATTATATATTCTATATAAAATAAAACTGTATATAAACTGATTAGTATTCTTATAATTTTAAGAATGTTATAAATGATATGCATTTAAATTTGCTATTAAATGTGACTGTAGTGCATATACATGTACGTATGCATTATGTATGACTAAAAATGATAATTATAAAATGTTTTTGACTTTGATATGTTTTTAGGTCTCTGTATAAATGTATTTTGGAATAATATAATAATATTTGAGTTTATTAATCTTATATTTTTCCCAGTGTCTCACTGCAAAATAATTTCTAAATTTAAAATCAAAGGTGTGCTGAATATATAACAAAACGTATGTCACTTGATGAATGAATCTGTAGTTTGTAATTACGTTTTTATTCGATTTCAAGCGCTATACTAGTTTGGATAAATGTTAAAGGTTACACATATTGCAAAGTTTAAGCATATCTGGGTTAGAGATGAAGTCTTATAAAAAAGACGAAAAGAATGTCCCTTTATGTGAGACGTGTCGAGAAACTTGAACTACATGAATTCGAAGATTCAAATCACGCATACATGATTTCATTCCTAAAGGAAAACTTTTCTTCTTTCTTATCTCTGTATTTGACATTTCCATTCAGAAGCGGAATAAATATGAAAATATATAATCATTTTACCCTTATATGCTGTGCTACGGTTAATTTTTATTTAGCTTATATCAGTAATTGTCTTATTAAAAATTAAATATAGCATTCATTTAATAACTGAAGTAAAAGAATAATATATTCTTCGAATTATTTCTGTCTAACTAAATTCTAACTCACATTTGTTAAATTTATGGTCTGGCTCAGATGTAACTCACTTTTCTTCCTTAAGCTTTTAACTATAATTGATTTAGTTAACTTTTTCATATTGCTTTTATGATATTTTCAATTTATTTTGAATTATTTTACTGTTATAAACGAAATTTTTTATGTAATTACTGTGAATCTCAAACAAAATAAAGAAAGAAAAAAGCACCTCATTTTGTAGAGTCTCCTCTCTCTCATTCGACTTGAATAAATTTAAATATACAAATGAGTTCACCTGAATGATACGGAACAAGTAATAAATAACTTCCTTACGAAAAACCAACAAAGAAATGTTATGGCTATTTTAAAATTTTGCATACTTAAAAAATTTGCGGCAACTTTTACTGTAGCAGTTTAATTGAAAAAGTACTGATAATTAGTCTGTTTAATATTAATAAATTTAGAACAGTGAGTTTGAGTATGGTTCAGAATTTATTCCAACAATTCGATAGAAGAATAAGATAAATATACTTTGGAGAAATAGGTTCATGAAAGAAATAACTTATTTGTTTATTGAAAATAATGTTATAAGAAAAATCTTTTTCATAATCAGAAAACTCTAAATTTTAATCATACACGCATTAATATCGTTTTCAATCTTATTCTAGAGCCATTTTGTAATTCCTATCAGCAATTTATCAGAGTGCTAGCAGAAGAAAATATTATTAAAAAGGGAAATTGAACCAATAACGTAATTCTTTTGCTAATGACATTCAATAATTGATTTAAGAAGATAATACAAAAGAGGAATAATCAATATTCATTTTAAGATACCCAGAGACTTAGAAGAATATTCAATACAATTAAATATTACTCTTTTTCATCTTATGAAATAACAAATCACATGTTACACTATAACAAAATTAAATCATTCCAATAATTTTGCTACGAGAAGTTTATTTAAAACAAAGTAAATCACTTAAAAATATCGCTGGTTAAATGTACCCAAGAATGATTTTATTTTTAATTCAAATTAATGTAATTATAAATAAAAAATTTAATGCAATGCATTAATCTGATTACATATTTGTAACTTTAGGGCCAAATACTTTATGAGTAATATTTTGATTTAATTATAAATATTCAAAATATGGAATACTGGAGGTTTCTGTGCGTTAAATTTGACTAAAAATCAAAATGCAATTTCTTATAAGGATCAATTGATATTATTTAACATAGCTGAAACTATTGTCATCGTTCTTCATTATTTCGATTAACAGTCATATGACTAAAATGAAAGTAAAATACATATTTTCCTGATTTATTTTCAATATATCTTTATTGAGAAATTTCAGGGCTAATTCTAATTCACATTTAGAGGGATTTATTACCATTTATAATATTGTTTGGTGAAATCAGTTTTTGGATAAACTTTAGCCACGACTTATGTTATGTCATACAACTAATGCTAAAAGTTAAGAGGAAATGCAACTGCTTGCGGCTTTTATCATTCGAATGTAGATACTAAGATACCTGAGAACATTAATTTAATGAAATCAGATACAAAATTAGATGAAGGATATTTAATTAAAATTTAATTAATAATGCAATTTGTATATAAAATGAACTTTCTGCTCTCTTTTCATCAGATGAACTTAGTTAAACGATATCTGAAAAAGAAGTATAAAGTAAACTTAAGGTACATGAAAAAGAATATAACAATTTTGTTAAAGCTTTAGCATAAAATCATTCTACAATTTTGTTTAAATATGTGCACAATTGTTTTTCACGAGTATTAAGCAATCGCAACAGCTAAAACTTTAGCAAGTGAACTACAGTTTTAATACAAAAATAATTACTATAAATAATTTATTATTTTTTTCGTATATATTCATCCTACATGTTTGCAAAAGTATGAATGTATTTCTCATATTCATTAATGTAGTGATATTTTTAGTAATAAAGATATTTTTGAAACGAACATGCAAATATATTCTTCGTTAAAATGTTATCGTTTATATCTTTAATTTTATAAAATACATGAATATAAATTTCTCAAGGAAACGCACGTATCTGTTTAGTTCGTCATTCGTGTAACAATTTAATAATTAATTTCTAAATTTGTAAAATAATAAAATTGGGAAAAAAATAATGTTCCAACGATTGCAGCACATTTTTAAAATAAACTTTTCTTATACATCGAAATACATAAAAGTCAAATAAAATACTTTTACTCTTTTTGTTAGATATTTAAATAAGTGGTATCAAAATCAGTACAATGTTAAACAACTGAATTTTAAAGTATTTTTTAAATTGTTTTTTCCCCTCAGTTTCAGTTTTATTAGTTGAAATAGGATGAAAAACGGAATGAATTTGTTTGAATTCAAGTAAAGTGAGCTTATTCTTTTCTGTTGTCCGAGTTAACTCAAAAAAGTTTTTTTAAGATAAAAGATAAACATCATAGTTTGGAAACAAGAAACTAAAAAAAATTATATCAGAATTTAATACTAAATTCTAGAAGCAGTTATGTTGTAGATGTTTCAATATATTTCCGTAGAGGTGGGAATTGAATATTGGGATTTAGTTTTTGCTTGTAATAATATTTTTGTTGTGCTCATATGTGTAGTTCATTTAAATCATGTTAAGTAACTTTCCGTATTTAATAATAAGTATTTATTAAACTTCTACCTTGCGAATTTACGTAAAACTTTTACATACATATTACATTTATAATATAATATTTTTTCTGGTTCTTTAATAAGATAACAAATCCATTTAAACTCTACAGTACATGAATTATATGGAGACTAAGATAGTGCGTAAAACTAGAATACCATGAGTTTGAATTAGAAAATCAAGTCATATTATATTTTTAATTCGATATACATTTAAAACACACTGAAAAGATTAAGCTAATTTTAAAATTACAACTGCTATGCACTAACAAATAACATTTTTGAAAATCCTTATTTATAAATATGTTACGGTACAAAATAATTACTTTCCTTTAAAGCTATCTTAGAAAACTAATTTGTTATTTTGTCTGAAATAATTTTTGAAAAAAATTAATCATTGTTTCAGAAACATGTAATAATTAATCAGTTATTTTGAATTTGTTATCTCTATTTTTGCCAAATTTATTGAAGGCTCCACGATAAATTGAGACATGTTTGGAGATAATTGAGAAAATTAAGCAGCAATGTTTTAGTAACTTCATAATTAAAATCTTTCGAGAATTCGATACACAAATGTCGTATTTTTATTGTACATTTTTATTTAATTTACGTTTGTGAGAGTGAAAAATTATTTAAACTAATATTTTTAATTATTTGGGGCATTCAAAACAACTTTTTTATTGCAAATAAAATAATATTTTTGCTGAAATTTGTCTTTATTATTTAACTTAGTGCTAAAAGTAGGCTGAAATTAGAGGTGAGCCTCATAATTTTAAAATCTGATAAAAAAAAAACAAGGATGATTCATGACCTGGCAACTCTTTTCCTAAACTTCCACACCATGTTAATGAGGATTAAGAGATCCGATACTCTAACGAGCATCAGCCCGAATACACTGCAGATCCTTAATGGCCCCAGGACTCGATTCCTCAATTAGATGATAACAACACAGGCCGCTGATTCCTATCAAAGATTACTACATCAGTTAATGCTAAAAACCATTGCCCGTACGGAATCCGGTAGTTCAAGTCAGGAATTAATAATAAGAAAAAACGCAATTTAGTTTTAATTAATTTTTTGAATACAAAATAACCGAAATTATGTAAAGAAACTTTAAATAAAAACATTTTTGTAACTAGATCAATTACTCTTAACTATACCATCCATAAACCTCATATGTAAAATTAAAATCATTCCATAAATTTTTATCATTATACCAAATAATAAAAAAAAAACATTTCTATTATGAGGCTGCATTCAAAGTCAATTAGTTTATGTGCCACAAAATATTATTATGCTATCTTCAACATCGATAAGATGTATGATATGAAAGGGAAAATAAATTTATTTTTCTATAAACATTGATCCAACTGAGGGAAAAAAAAACATTAGCTTTCTAAGTATGTTTTCGTAAAAAGATTAAATAAAAAAAAAAATGATTTGCTGCACAATTTCCGCCTGAAATCTTTAGGTGAATTCCATACTCCCATTGATGCCAAGAAAAGAGTCAGTGAAATAAATTCTAAGCAAAATTTCGCACTGAGACAATAAGAGCTATAACATTTTCCACCATTTCCCTCTTAAGTGATCGCCCACTTTACCATTTATACACCAAACCCAATACTGGGAACATTAACTTAAGGCGCTGGCGGAGGAAATTTCTGCGCCTAGATTTAGGGCAAGACGATATCCGGAGAAACATAGATATATAAAAAAGTAAAGAATAAATAAAATAAAGAAGAACGATCTTCCGAGATCGCTCGATTTACCGCCGTAAAGTGAGAGATTTCTGAAAGATTTCGGTAAGGAAAAGCTCAGGAGTTTTCTTCTTTTTTTTCTTAGAAAGTCGATATTGCCGCTACTTGGAAATTACGGTACATCATCGGCTGAGCTTGTAGCAATGATCGTCGTGGGCTTTGAAGAAAAGATTTCAAAGAATACATCTTCCCCGTCGGCTTCCAGAAAAGAAGGACACAGCGTGTATCTCAAATGGGGATTTAGATGTGGAGGCCAGTGCTTAGTCAACGGTTCGTAAATGTGTCGTTTATATGTGGGAATTTACGATGCAGATATTGATTAAGAATATAGTAACCAGTTCTGATTCGAAATTGTCTAGGCCAGCAAATGCGGGCTGTGATGACGACTACATTTTGATAGTAGCCAGGAAAATCTATCAAATATTAGTGCAGAAGTAGGGTGTTTCCTTATTTAATAGTTTTATGCTAGTATTATTCAGTAAAATTTTTGTGGAAATCGTTTTAATAATAATATTAATTTTATAATATTCTTACATATATTAATTTAAATATGAAATATTAAATTTCTCAATGAAATGTTCAGGGTTATTCATAACGAATCATCCGATATTATCATTAATAAGGGACCTAGAATGATGTGCAATGCATTAATGAAAAGAGACAATTTAGGAGGTTTTATTTTTCACAAGTTCTCGATATAACTTTCTTTATTAATACGTATAATATAGTATGTGTTAGTGGTAATTGATTGTATAGACATCCGAAATCTGTTGTTCAATATATCACATGACTTAGATACCGAGCTGTGTAACATCAAGTCATCTATTCCACTTCGACTGATCCCATTGCGAGGTAGCTAAATTAAAGCTTCTGAAACACCTTTCACGAAGTGCTCACGAGGGCCACCTGTTGTTTACAATATAAGACTTTCACATTTTCTCTTTGTATTCATGTATTATTTATCATTCTGAGTCATTTATTTTTGAAAATATGGAATTTTGAAAACGAATGATTCTTTTTGAATAACCTTTTATAATACTAAGTACGATGTTATAAATTATAGTTTTCTTTCAGAAGAGAACAGTTGATAAAACTTAATAATGAGTAAAATTAGCATTTATTTATTGTTTTTCTCAGAAGACACAATTTTTTTAATTTTTGAAGAAAGTAAACATTCTACAATTTGAATGAATTTGAATTGTTTTAAAAAGGATAAAAACTTCAAAATATCAATGGAATTTTAAATAACACTCCCAAATTACAGTCATTAATAGAACTTTCGTATGAGAAAGTTTAATAAGGAAATATAAATAAATGAAAATTTTATTTAAAAAAAAATTAATTTAGTTAAGTCCATAATTAAACGAATTATAATGCATTTAAAACTGTGCATTATTTTCAACTGCATGTAAGTATTTAATTAGTCACTTTTTTTCTCATTTTTTTCAAGCATTTTATCACGTTCACTATAATTACATCTTACATCCTCAATATACTTTTACACTAAATAAACGAACGGCAATCCTATAATTATGCTTTCTTAAAAACATACTCCGTATCTGTAAGATTTTAAATAGTAAGTAAGAATAAATGTTTGTTTATTTGAATCTTAAAGAACTCACACTCCTGTTACTGAATCCTAATTAGAACTTGTATATGTCTTGCGAGAAGAAAATAAAATACCACATAACACACCCAATATATTCACTAGAATGTTCCGAAACATTCCCCCAAATAAAATTTTAACTGGAAAATGAAAAGGGAAAATAAATAGCTCATTCCCGATCAATCATGCTCAGAACATCGCTTGCAACTGTTAGCTATAGAATTTATGTGTAACCCGAGGACTTAATAGTCAGCTTCTACGTGCGCCGACCTCACGTTCATAGATTTATAAGCGCAGTTAAAAAGCAAGGGGTTAGCGACATCGAATAATGAATGCTTGTGACGCTAACATGTGCGTTTCCGTGATATATTAAGGAATCGCTGACCGTATGGCGGCTCTCTGCAACGATCGATAAATAATTACGCGGTTTATTTTAGGGAAGTGAATTTCGGACCGAAACTGTTAACGGTTGAGTGAGAAATATAAGTTTAATTTCGAGACTGTTTTATTTTTCAATTAATTTAATGTCTTTGTTCAGGTTCCGACTTTAAATTGTTTTCGGAATGAAGGCAGTGCGGCGCGCAACAAAGTAGATTCATTTTTTGATTTCTTTGGAGGAAAAAATACTCTGATAATGAAATTATTATTTTTAAAATCAGTTATAATTTGTCTTTTGTAAGGTAGATGCTAATACTAAATATAATTAACGAAACTTGATTTATTAGAATTGAATTAAGAGTTCTTTATTATGAGTTTATGTCTCTCCCTTATAAAATAAATTCACTTTAAACGATTTTTAATAATAATTTGAAAATGTCAAACATTTAAAAATATTTAGCTTAAGAAGTACGAAGTAAAATCATTCAATTATTTTTTTAAAAAATTATTCAATTTCTTTTCAGCTAATTGAAGAAGAATAAAATGTTTTATTGGTCTGTAATATTAAAATGTACAGCTTTCATTTCTCTTAAAATTACTATACTATTAATGTATAACCAATACACATAAATATTCAATTTCTTTTTAGCTAATTGAAGAAGAATAAAATGTATTATTGGTCTGTAATATTAATATATACAGCTTTCATTTCTCTTAAAATTACTATTCTACTAATGTATCCCCAATACGAACATAAATAATATTTAACCCATGAGTATAGAATATAAGCGATAAGTCTGATATGAAATTGGTCATTCTCAATTTCTATTATTTTATCATTTCAAATTATTGAATAAAAATATTGTTATTGCATCGTTTTTATAAGAAGACATTCTGCTTTTTATAATTTCAAACTTAAGAAGAAGCTTCAATTTAAGTACCAAATTTTTTTTAAGAAAAATATTTGATGCAATTATATCTGAAGAATTTTTTAAATATTTATCTACAAATTTGTTCTATACATTAGTTTCTTACTCTAATTATTACTAATAAATTAACGGAAAATAAGTCATGCCCAAATATTTTAAGCAGTTTCCGATCTTTTAAGAAATCTCATAATTAATATTTTCTGTATCTTTAGAGGTTATCTTATGGTTCTAATTTCTAATAGAGGATAAAATGCTATTAAGATTTTACTATCTAAATATTTAAGCACATTATTAGTTGACGTAATTAAATTTCTTATACATGTATATAATTTTATGCGGCTAAATTACTCACAACAAGAATTTTAAATATTCTTATGAATTTAATAGGACATAAATTATTTTAATTATTTACAATCTTACTGGAGTTCTATGCAATTTAAGTGCACATTTAAATCACAGCAATAAAAATATATAAATTGCTAAAAATAAAATATCGAAAAAATGTTTGTCAAATGAAATAAAATTACTCAGATTTTTTTTTTCAAATCTATGTTACTGAAGCTGTACATATAATCCTATTCTATGACATGAACATCCAAAACTTCAAATATACATACAATTCTGAAACATTGAATATATATATATGTTAAGGCTCCCGTCTGCCGGCCAATTTAATTTCATGTTAGCAATGTTATTCTAAAGGAATTTCTACTACCATCCAAAAATCTATACTATATTATTTATTTGAATGCAAAAAAGTCATTTGAAAGAGCAAAATGTAATGAAGGTTTTTGAAGAATTATATTTTCGCCGATTTTTGAAAAAACTTTAGAATACTTATAAAGGCTGGAAAAACCACAAAAGAATCATTAAAACTAGGGCAAAAATATTTTGAAAAATTGGAGGGAAAATGTAATTCCCCAGTAACATTCTACATATATTTCTTTCTATGATGCACTTTTTTGCATCAAATTAGATATATTGTAGGTTGGAGGACGATAGTAGAAATTCCCCAGGACTGACAATGCGTCCACAAAATCAAATTGGCAGGTACACAGGAGCTTTAATATAAAAAAAAATATAGTTTTGATTCTCAAAACGACAAAGTTCATTAATCAGTGAATGGTGGTCAATAAATTGTTGATCAAGCTTATTTGCATAATTTCGTAGATTGTATAAATTATCATTTATAGAATTTACTCCTTCTAAAACCAATGTCTTAAAAGAAGAAATCCTTATATACTAAGAAATTTCGAGTTACTCATTTGTATGATTTGTCTTTTGAAAGTAAGTAAAATACTTAATATTATAAGATAAGGTGAACAAATTGCAAATTAAAATAAGTCAACAATATATATTATAATAACACAAAACGGACCCATTTATATTTTGTTAAAAGAAAGAAGCATTCAAGTTTATAACTGATTAGTTTCTTAACAATGGTGAAAAAGCAGATGTATTTATTTATGAAAACCTAATATCGACTAATTTCTGAGTGATAATACACTGTTTCAATCGCATAATGTATTTTAAAGTTTTTCGAAATTGTTTTTTGAAATTTTTCACAAATATCTGTCATTTTAAAAACTGGGAATTAAAAGTTTGTATTAATTCAATATTTTGTTATAATATGATGTGTTGACACATAATGAAATTATATTTAGTTCTGAAAATTTTGATGACTATTTTTTTCGGAAATTACAAAAAGATAATCTCCTTAAATCTTAATTTTTGGAACTTAGAGTTCCGCTTTAAAACTAAAAAGATATATATAATAATTGAAATATATATATATATATGTATGAGAATGAAGTTTGTTTTACCGTTTCGTATGGATCTTTGTAAAGTTTGTTTAATAGGAACCGAAAATACAGATGTAACACTTTTTCCGAACTTTTTCCTTAATGTGTTTTCAAAACTATTTCTTCCCTTGTTTATGTTAGAGTTTTAAGGCCTTTACAATTTTGGCAACTCTTCTGAGAACGCTTTTTACGTTGACGCCCTACCATTACTTTTTTAAGAAATTGTTTTATATTTTAAGAATATATGTCATTTTAAGATTTATTTCCTTTTTACCAAATAGAAAAAAATATCTCCATAAAATGCAATAAAGATTAAAGTATGAATTCCCCTTCTAATTTTTTCTTTTGCCGTGAAAAATAACCAGAAAATAAATAATAATTCCAAAGCAATAATTTCCATGCAATATAATTTTTAACTCATAACGGACGTATATTTGTTACTTAGTACTATTTATCAAATAATTTTGTCATGCATTGACTTTTTCAACTTTTAATGTGTTAGCTATTCGCATCCTCTCATGCTCTGTTCATTTGCATCTAATAATGAGAAAAAAAATATTTTAATGTATTAAGTTTACCCTTCTAAAAATGCAATAATAATTTTTATCTGAAGCTCTTCATTTCCAAATACTGACTTATCAAGCTAAATAGATTACAATTTATTAACTCCCATTCTTTTCATGAAATCATCTTCTACAAATTGCAAAAATTGGATTTAGTAAGTGAATTAAATTTGCAATATTAATATATAATACCTTTAATTCATGAAGTCTGGTAGCTATTACGATATGATACATGCCAATACTTCGTAGTATCAAAATAATATCTTCCATCAACTACTGTCATGGATGACATGCAGAATTAATAAGGAAATTGAACGCTTGGATTTAGAGAATAATTTTCTTCATTGATGAATCATTTACATATCGTTTCAGAGATCTAAGAACTTTTGTTATAGATGTTTAATTATTTTGCTTACTTCAAACTCGTCAAATATTTTAGATAGTAAAACAAATTCTTATGTTCACAATAAATTTTGCTTGAATATGCTTTTCTAAGGGTTTGAAATCAAATATGTATAATGTACGACAACATAAAAAATTGAAGTCTTATATTAGAATACATACGTTATCTCTCTAATTATCTTCTCAAATACTGTCGGGAAAAGTAATGAAAATTAATATGCTGAACTCCTTGCTTGAGCAGACAAATTCCATGGATTCCATTAGTTAAGAAATAAATCAAAAATATAAGAACTCAAAAAGTGTGCAGACCAGTTGGAGGAAATGTAAGTAACTATATTTAAGTATTTATTATACAATATTAGACATAGTACTTTCATTTTCAGATATCAAACAAAATATAGAATTTCTTAAACTCGGACATAAAAATTAAATATAAAGAAGGTTTTTAATAATAAGTAAACATCAGTCCAAACAGTGTTAAAAGACTTACAGGGATCACTAATGTTGTGTAAGAAGTTTTCAATGAGTTGCATGGATAGCAATGTCCATTGATTTCGTAAAGTTGATCTAAATCCATGTAGGATTTGAAGAAGAAATTGGAGACCCCAAGCAACACTTTTCACATTTATGTCCCACACGTAGTTAATGGAATGCATTTCGAAATTTAGTTCCTTTTTACAAGAAATTTGACCACAAGGCTAGTAGGATGAGGACGGGGATCATCTCCTTATAAAAAAATGTATCGTCAATTACATCAGCATACGGGCAACAATGAGATCCAGTTTTTCGTCTCAGCCTCTTCGAACATAGAGAGTTCCATGTGGTAACGAAGGTACATTATACATTTATCTAAAGCACTTCTCTCCATATATGAATACTAACTTCGATGGAGGAGTCTCTTTTCCGAATGTTAGGTTGATGATATCGAGAGTTTGCTTCTTTGCATATGTAAACCCATTAATAATCTCTCTATAAAGCAAAGCAGGACTCATTGTGAATTAACTTGTAATGCTGTTCTAGAAAATCTTCCCCGATTTTCAGTTCAATTCAATTGGTACGTGTCCCGTTCAAACGCCCCTTCTTATAGTTGGATCAAATTGTGACATACAGTATCTATCACCTAACATACAAACCTCTTTCTTGCATCCTCATCGTAGCTGATATTGTCCTTCTTGTTATATTAGCAATCCTGAATCTAAGGTGAGTGGGATTGTAATCTTGTTGTGATGTGTGCTAAGTCATAAAAACTGATAGTCTGAATAAGTGGTAATTCTTGGCCTACGTTCACTAATTCATCAAAAAGCTGAAGCAGTAGTTTGAAACTGTTTTATAACCGGCTAACTACGGATAGGTTGACATTTAGCCAATTTGCTACATCAGATTGCGATTGACCTGCTTTTAGTCGGCCTTTGTCTTTATAACAGCAATTCTGCTGGCCAATGCCCACTTTGTATTCCTTTTTACACTTTGGATATATTAAAATAGTTTAATATATTACCATTTACTGAAAATTGCATCTTCTCTAAACAGGTTATTTTAAGATGTATCGTATTTAAATAAAACGATGACAGTGGTACTATTTTGCATACTTCAAATCAAAACAACTTATTTTAAAATATTCTAATTTCAAGTAGCCCAATCGGCTATTTCTGAACTACTTATAGCTGATTTATCTTGACATTTCAAATTGTTGCTAAGGTTTTGAAAATCATTGTAATCCTATTTATTCTTTTAATAAATAACACTGAATTTAAATTGAATAACATTGGTTCTAGATTCAAATTTAGACAATATTTCACGAATATATTTAATTGCAACATTTATTTATTTTCCCATTTTTCTTAAAACACAAAAAATATGAAGCCAATTTTTCTCTCAGCCAGAATAATATAAAGCTAATTGCCTAGATGAAAAGAACTATTTAATTTTAGATGTGTATCGTGTTTGTCGTTAAGATTCTAAAACTGTTCTGGTTAGTTGAACTCAAAGTAAAAAAATAGAGTAATTGAACAAGCAGTTTAAATAGCACTATCTATAAATGTTTAAATTCTTTATTGTAGCGCAATTTATAAATATAATCTGGATTAAAACTGTATTACTGTGATTCTGTTTTTTATTTATCTGAATATTTCTTACAAGTAAAAAAAAATTCTCTAAGAAGAAACATTTGAATTTTGAATAAAAACTTTCTAGATCCATTTGTGTAAGGTGAAAAATAAATATAAGAAATAATGGAACTTTCATCATTAATTAACCACTCCAAGAACAAATTTATAAGTCTGAATTAAATGTATCCAACCATATTAATAGTTAGCAAAATACATCGTTAGAATGAAAAGTAGAAAATAAAGATTAAATTTGGTGATAATGTATCAGTATTGCGAGAGAAGAATATTTTTTATTATAAAATAGTATTTCACAAGATTCACTGAAAAAATATTGTACTAATTAAGATATATGTAGAGTTATATAACACATATTATATAATATTTCGGATTGAATTATGTCATGTTTTCCTAACAACTTCATGACCTAATTTATAATTCAATTTATTTTGTTTTATATTTGTAATTATGCTTAAAGATTTCAAAAGCGCTTCTGTTCATATACGTTATAATTATAATTCGGTATCTAATGAATGGAATTATTTTTCGCTTTTTTTATTTGTGAAAGAAGAAATGATATGATACTAAAATTCATAATTTACTGAAATCGATTAAAGTTTTAGTCTTCTAATTGGTGGTGATATACTCTCAAATATATACACACACGTTGATATTTAATACTAATGAACAGTAATTTTATCACTTATTACACTACTCTAATTATTGAATTTGTAAAGAAACTAATTTTGTGTACATGCTATAAATTATAATTTTTGCATCAAATTTATTATTATTATAATAGCAGCTTAAAATTTTGTTCCCTTCTGTATGTTAAGTTCATTTATATTACCTTTTGAAACGTTCAAGATGAATTTCTAAAAAGAGAGGTTATTCTATTTCAAATATTAAAAATTTATTTCAAATTAAATCAGATAAAAAACATGTTGCAGCTGTTCCAGAGAAAATATGTAATGTGATACGTTAATAGATGTACTCTGAACAAGACGGCTTGTCTAAAAAGTTAAAGAGACTAAAAGATTAATAATAGTGGAACAAGAGCAACATACATGTTTTGACAAACGCTTAAGCCATAAAGTATCATGAAGCTCTTACATAATCCGATTTCTTGCAACATTTTACGTTGTTTTAAAAATAAATCTGATGGACGTTTATCTTCGTATCCTTGAAGCATACTTTTTCAGTAATTTTTTCTTGTCGTTTCTGACAGTTAATCGACTTCCAAAAGATGCTTAAAATCTTTAGTTTTTGTTCTTTTATGAAGGGTCTTGTGATTTAATCTACTATTGTTTAGAATGTAAAAAAAAAAGTTTTATTTACTATCTAAAATTATTTTAGTCTAGCATTTTTATTTCATCTATCTGAAACTTATCTGTCAAGATAAAATGAATATTGTCTTTCAATTATTTGTTTTATAGCAGTATTTGTTTTATGTTTACATATATAGTGCATTTCAATATATTTAAAAGTACTGAATATTCACTTAATGTTTTATGCTGAAGATAAATTGGTCTCATATTGCATACACTTATACAAAAATTTTATATGTTGTTCCCTTTAAATATTTTGTATACTATTAGACTTAATTTGGTGAGATGATTTATGATTAAAAGTCATATTTAGTTATCATTCATCATTTTATATATATATATATATATATATATATATATATATATATATATACAGAGAGAGAGAGAGAGAGAAATTAGGATTTATGGAATCATAGGTTAGAGAGCTTTATTTTAATACAAGTTATGTATGTCATTGAATAAAGTTCGTCTTACAGGTCCTTTATTTTATTCAAACATTTCAAAATACCAGTGTGAATAAATATAAAAAGAAGAAATAAAGCAAGAAACAATAAACCTGCTATAAATATATTATATGAATAACTAGAAATTCCAAATGTAAATTTATTTGGCCCAAGACAGCATATCATTAATTTTACACGGTCAGTTAATGTTAACTTTGACCTAAGTTTCTAAATGTATTGCATATAAAGATAATTAACCCATAACAACTAAGGTCTGTTATATTTTAATTTGTATCACAATTATATTGCCTCGTGATACTATTAACAAGACAATTACAACAAAGGCCTTACAGGTAACTGGAAGGTATCGGAAGAATTAGAAATTAAGTATGCTGGATTGTAGTTAATCATATCAAGCCATTGATCACAATTTGAACTTAAAAGGCAGTCAGACCAAAAAAGAAGGCAGCAATGAATCGCAAAAAAGTGAAAGGGAAGTTTTAGTACCCCAAAGCTTTGGAACCGAAGGTAATACTGAATGACTATATAACAGAGCCTATCTGCTTCTTAAGATTGATCTTTCGAAATACAACATTCTGATTAATATTCTGTACTACCTACGGTTTCTTCAATATATCAAGCCATTTGGGTGAAACAAGGTGCAAAAAATATATTTTAGTGTATTTAAGAAGTTTTATAGAACCGAAAATTTATTTTGTTGTGTCACATCATTATGATTATAAAGAATCTTGTGTCAACAAGTATAGCGTCAAGTGAATAGTCTGAATTAACGCTTCCATATATATATATATATATATATATATATATATATGTATATGATTTCACTTAAATTTAATTTAATTTTAATTTCAAGTACATTTTAATGGTTCTGGTAAGAAGTTCATCTTATTTTCTGACATCAAAATCCATTTCAGTCTCTAATTTATGTGATTGTGCACAAGAGATTTGCTGAGATCTGGTTCTCCCCAATTTCACATCCGAAGGAAATTTTCCTATAGGCGTTTTGTCTACAACTAAAATACCTAAAGATCCCTAAATGTAATACCATATGATCTGAAGAATATCCGGGCACATACATTTCAAACTAGGAAAGTTTTATTCTCTTTCGCTTCAGCCATGAAGGCGGAGAGGTGAACGTGGTTTCCATAATTGGTATGATGTAAGTTATATCGTTCTTCTACCTTACTTACGGAAGCGAGTTGACCTAAAGTGTGCTGCGTCTACAGCTGTTACAATATTACTGTCTCTATCTCGTAGTATATTAATAAATTCCAACTGTCAATTATTTAAAGTTACTTCATTGTGCCACGAACGAGTGGAAATACTTTTAAAATGTCAATAGTTATTATTTAAAATTTAATACAAAGCATTCAAGCAGATACAGACATATATATATATATATCGTCATTCTGCCTGTAAGACAACTGAAATAGTCAGCAGGAGAATTGAACCAAGGAAAGAATATGGAAGAACAGTCTTCAACAAGGAAAGAAATACCCTTGACAATCAAATTTACAGTGTAGAAAAAAGTTGAAATTCTCATCTCTCAAATGTCATTGAAATCATCAGTCACTCATTGTGTTTACTACAGGAAAAGTCCAGTTTTGATTTTTTTTTTCAATTTGCTGTGAAATTGCACAAATTACTGCTTTATTCACACCTATTCATGAACTAAAAATGAAAACAAGAGGAATGAGATCAATGTGAAATTTATAACAGGTATACGGTTAATTAGGCTAGGCCATAATGCTTTGAAAACTCTGAGTGCTGCATTACATATGCCGTGATTATCGAAATTAACGTTTGGAAACTGTGGAAAAATGTTGTTTCATGTTATTTTAAGTTGGTTTAACTAGTGCATGACATATTACTATTAACTAGAAGTATTATTAACTGTTGCTTTAAGTATTAACTACATGATTGCATGAAAACTGAAATAAAAGAGCTGAATAATAAGGAGATGGATCTGATAATCTAGTGTGTACATTTTGATGGTACTTGGCAACTTCGAGATTGCATATCATTAAATAGGTGAACAACAGCTTTATCCATTGATACTTGTAATCTTGTAGTTACAGAAATTTTATCAAAGAATTGCTACACATGCGCTAGAATCAAAAGATTAAATGTATCTTGAAATCCCATTTGTTCACAAAATCATTCTGGTCATCAAGTAGTATCGAATTCTTTGGTACATATTGCGCCTTCGAAAGCTCTTGCTATTTGAGACAACTGAAGTATTTAACCTGTTAGGGTGAAGGCGACTCACAATATTACATAACAGTGAAATATATAAATAGAAAAAAATAGTGTCACTAAATATGAGTAAATTGGGAAAATCCAGAAAATAGTCGAAAACTGCCTTCGGAAAGGATAAGGTGGAGAAGGAAAACATATCACACACACAACCACTTTATGAATAAATTGCAAAAATAATATCATATTACTATTAAAATCAATGCTGGGGTTTACGTGGAGTATAAGGCACCGTAATTGTAGCATTTTATCATAGCTTTTCAAGAATGAATTAATCCATGCATGTTCAGTGCTCAAAAGGACAATTTAGTTGGTATAAATTGGAATCAGTTATTTCAGAGCAAATGTTATGGAAATAATGCAAACACCTCCCTGAAGCCATTGTTAATTCTATTAAATCTACATACTTTGGTTTATGTGATCAAAATATTTTTATAAAAATGTCTCCATAATAAACGTAAAATTCAAATTAAATTTTTAGTTGTTGGTTGTGGAAAGTGATCTCGAATGATATTTTTGTCGATCATGAAACATTTACTTTGGAACATATGTGATTGTTACATATTTTAGTGATGTTTATATAGGAGTTACAAATATCACATGCATTAGATATGATTCCTGAGAAGTATACAGTTGATGCAATTAAGAACTTTGTTTCTCGTGCTGCTGACTCCACATTGATACTCATTACCACCAGCAAAAAATAGATAGAAAAAAAACTAGAACTGGAAGGAAATTAAATTAAAAAATAATAAGAGAATGAAGAACATTTGATTTATAAAAGGGCGAAAAGAGAATTTGGATTTATTTGGTTTATATATCCTTGTTTCCTGTGCAAGTTTTTACTTTAAAACCATTTCCTAAGGAATTCAATTTTTAGTACACTAGCAGTTTTTTTTAAAATGTGATAACTCAAAGACTTTTTCATATATTTTGATTCAATTTCTTAGAAATGTTTGTCACATTATTCTTAAGAGCCTAGAATAGATGTTTTGTAATGTATGATTTGCAAGTGGATTTATTCATATTTTAATACATGATAATGGAGATATGTTCTTAAAGAATCGCGTGTTGTTGCAGCGTCTCACAATAACTCCCTAAATATTATAATATTACATAATATATAGTCGAGGCTCTGTAGAAATGTAATATCTATACATGCTAAATAATAATGTTATGGAAGAGAATATTTTGAATAAGTGCTATGTTTTCCTTGTTTTATATTGAGATATTGCATTATAATTTTTTAACAGTAATAAAAATTTGAAACAATGTTTCATGTATATCGTAATTCAAAGGACACTAAATATCATGATATTATTCCTTTATAAGTTTCTTTTATAAAATCATGGTTTCGAACGATGTAGAAACACGTTCTCGGATACCTTAACATGGCACTTAGATGCAATACGAGGGCTATTGGTGACGGACCTCGTAATTCTGAACTTAGGTCAAGTGAATGAGGTTGACATCTGAGCTACACCTTCATCTCCAAATCTCCATACAATATCAATGGAAGGATTTGTAGCCTCAACAGATTTAATGTGCATCCAAACCGCTTGATGGTGGATCATTAGAGACGTTTGGTATGGAACCCATGACCCGAAGGAAAAAATGATGGCCCTCATGGCTACTAGATTACCTCAATCATGAGGAGGATATGAAAGTGAATTAGTAAAACAACCAATGAATAGAGCAAGGCGTTATTGAAATGAGATTGGCTGTGTGTGTGAATGAGCAGTAAGTGAAACAAAGCTAAGGTTATTGAGCAGATCGGAATGATCAAAAAGCGAGGAAAAGAACTGGGAGCTATAGAATGATATATTATGAAGATTATATATGAACATTTTTGTTTAAACGGGAACTGTGGGCGCGTAACTCATATGTAAGAACCGAAAATGGTATTTGCCGATTTTTCTGAATTTGACAGAAGAAATCAGATAAAAAGGCATTGATTAAAGTGTTAAATAGTACGGTTACTTCTTTCTAAGAACTGAGTGGAGTTTTACATTTAAAAGGTCTTTCAGATGAGCCGTGTTACAAATGCATCAAAGTGATTTATAATTATGCTTTAAGAATAGATTTATAATCCTGTATATATAAATAAATTCTGATGGCTTAACATAAAATATATTTAATATTTTATTATATAAGAACTTTAATTTTGTAACTTTTTGTATGCAATATATGAAAATTATTACTTTCTTAATAACATAACTATGACTTTTTAAAATACATTCTGTTCGTGTATTTGTAAATATAAGAAATATTTTTAAAAACAGCAATCAAAACTTAGCATTTTTTGTAATTAAAAAATCTAAATTTGTGGTACATTTCCTTACAATGTTAATGTGTATTCGAAAGAGATACATAAGATGAAATTATTTAAATATTTCAAAGGGATAAATGTAATCTGTATCAATAAAATAAGTAATCATTAATCATTTCTGTTTCTAATGAAATTAAATTCTACTCTCAGTTCTTTCTTCACGGTTAATTCATGCTGACTTTTAAATGCATTATTGATTATGCATAAAGGTAAAATATCCTTACAATGGCAATATTTCTTTAATGAATAATTCATATTTAGAGAGTTTCCATATTTTATAATAATTTAATTTTTTTTTCATTTATTTTACTTTCATCATAATTTGGGCCGTTTTAAATAGGTCTTTGAAATGCTTCATAATTCCTTTGAATTCAATTCTCACTTTGTTTATTTTTTTACTATCTTAACACTCATCTTTGAAATTGCATATTTAATTAGTAAGAATTATTATTTAAGCTAAAACTAATGCTGAAAGGGAAATATTTAAGATATTACTAATGTCTTAAGTTTGAAAAGCTAAGTATTTATACAGATGGCTTTGACTAAGAAATTAATATAATTTATCAACTATTATTTTTACACAAATATGAAAGATATTATTTTGAATAGCTTTTCATTCTTAAAATTAAGCATTCATACTAACTTGTGGTTAAATGTAAGTTGCAAAAATTTAAATATGAGTTATGTTTGAAAGCATTATGATTGAGAAACTATGCAAATAAAATTACTATTCGAACTTAAAAATATAATTCAATTCAATCTTGACATTGAAAGCGATGTCATTGGAAACTATCCAAAAATAATTTTTGATTTATGCATTCAAACAAATAAATTTTAAATTATGTATTTTACTTTTCAAAAAAGAATAATTTAAATGAAGTAAAAAGTATCTTTCTCAGATCTAATGAGCAAAAATGTTATCTTTAAAGCAAACCTGTTTTCTTACGAAATATATAGCAATAATACATTGTTGTTGCCCAAGATTGAATATCATAAAATAAGCTTCAAGAAAGAGTTAAAATTTCCCCTTCCATATATCTCGATAAAATATGTAAATGATGACGTGCAGATGTATGTCATAAGATTTTGGCACACCAACAAACAACGTAACTAAAGAGAAACAATGTCATTTTGATGTTCTGGAATTAATTTTCCCTGAAATTGAACAGCGTTAGCAAGCATGTTTCAAAGTTCAACGGGAGAAGAATAATTGCCTATAGAAAATGTAGATTGTACTTCTGAGAAATTGATAATTTTTTCTAACGTAACCAAACAAGAGGGATGGGGATTTGTAATTGATGAATGTAGGCAGGAATCGCTAACAGACGGCACATACACGTGATGAAAAACATATTGATCGCATTGAAGTAATGGATAACTGTACCACAACAAAAACTATATAAGAACTAAAACGATCTATTGCATAACAAACCGTACCCTCATATACAATTATATGGCATATGCAAGACAATGGGTGATTCAAGTCCATTGTTGCGTATTTCTTTGTCTGAAAGTCACAGATGTTTGCTGCTGTATTAGTTCAAGGAACTGCAGAGAAATATAGCGGATAGGCACCACATTATCTTAAGAGACTAATTATATTTCTTCCTGTAACACCACAATGGTCAGATTATAATCTGGAATCACAGTGCAGAGAGGTTTCTTAATTTCTACTTTATGCACCTGTATACTGTTCATGCATCAGGTATCAAGGTTTGAAGTGGTATTGCATTCCACTTTCACACTTTCTAATACGCATTGCTCGGACAATGAACTGTCGCCATTATATCTCTAAAGTTTCGGAGCCAGTTATTCTCTCTTATCATCAGATCTTGCCTGTAACCACATTTCAATAAGATAATGTGGGACCAAACGAATGCCGCATTGTTCAAGACATCACTTCCCACCAGAATGGATAGTAGTTGTGACAATTTTCCTGATAAATCGTTCGTCGAATACAGCTTTTCTGTTATTGGAAAACGACTACCCCGACATACGGCACTTGTTGCTACACTTCATCAATTTTGGTAACGTGGCAACACTCGATACCTTTTCGTCTCCCTCACCTCACAGAAATTTGTTATATAATATTTTATCCTTAGTAATGTGCATTAAATCTCTAATAATTTCTACTTTAATATATCTTTTCCTTCTTGGTGCTTAAGTCAGATAGCCAAATGTGTATATAATTTAACATTGAGCTTTTTTTATAATTACAGAGGTATAATAGTTAAAATAATGTTTTTGTATTTATCTCAATGACATTAATGTATTTGAGGCCATATATATATATATATATATATATATACACAAATATTTAATTCTTAGAAAACTGCTTATGAATTATTAGAATGGGGAATCTCGAATGTCCGTCACATGTTTCATTATAAACATATAAATTGCGACTTGCTGAATTCAAATTATACACTAAGATCAATCTTATCATGTAACATGATGAAATTTCCTGACTGTATCAATAATACCACATCAGTTTTCTAATTGCAAAAAAAACGTTAATACACAGACTTTGAATTAAATTGATATGCATATGTGTCACATAAAATTTCCGATATTGCTTAGTATTTTTTGATAACTATGATGTCCTGATTTTTCAGTCAAAATTCAATACTTTTTTCATCCTCTATCTTTCTATCATTTTTCTTCTTTTCCTCCAGAGATGTCATTTCGCCCTCCCCCCCTTATCTTGTATTAAGAAATTACAAGTGCTTTATTTATTGTTTCTTATATTGATATGTGTGATCAGTTTTTTACCATTGTAAATACATTCATTTCTTGTTTCTAAGTACATCGTTCGGAATCCTGCTGTAACAACACTCTTAAAATTGCTTTGGATTAAATGCATAAATTTTATAATTTTAATAAATGTTTCTTTCCTTAGGTAATTTTTGAGATAAAATGAAAGATTGATGATTGGGAATAAAATGTATTCTATATTTTATACACAAATTTGGTGCTATAAAAACTGTGAAATTAAAATTATTGGAAAAAAGTATTAATCAAACTAAAATAAGTAAAATTAAAGACTTTTATTTTGTGACTTATAAACTTTGCTGTAGATATCTCAAGACATGTATAAATATATAATGATAAAATCATACACACTAATAATTAAAATATTTCACAAACTGCTGATACAAATATTTTTCGTCTTGATAAATATTGGTGATTATGCCTCTAACTGAACTTTGAATCCAGTACATAACAGAGTAGAAAATCCATTTTAGATCCCTCGTGAAAAAAAACCGTTGGTCAAATATAAATTGCTTTCAATAAATCTTTAAGCGTTCTATTCTGTGAAGAAAGACATTGGCGATAAAACGAAAAAAAAAAAGGTACAAAAATTTCGAGTACAGTCACAATTTACTGATCTTTGTTTCTTCTTTTTACTTTCCGTTTCTTTCTTTTATCTTGTTGGAATGTATCAGTATGTCTTGTTCCTTCAAGAAACAAAACCCACTAAGCTATATTTAAGACGATGTAGAAGAAAACGGGTTTTTATGATGACAACAATTTTGTTTCATTTTTTGTTTCACCCTCGGATACACATAATCATAAATTCATGTTTATACGGTATAATCATTTTTCAAGAAAAATGATAAACGTTTATTATTTAGTAAAATATTTCTGCGAATAAAAGAAAATTACAAATGTATTTAAATGAGTTGTTTTGAAATAGATAGAGCATTTATCTTAACAATGAATGTTAATGATAGTTTTGTAACATTTTGAAATATAGAGTGTATGCTAAAATGCAGCTTTAATGGAAAAATGCAATATTTTTAAAGAAACAAAAAACGGTGGTAAAAAAATCATTATAGTCTACATTATATCTTATAAATCAAGTGCAAATATAAGTTAGTTTTTTTATTAAGTGAAACATTAAAATAATGGTATGTTTTATTATTTCATTTTTTTCGCTTTCAGGAACTTCATTATTATTATTTTTATTTATATACTTCATGAACTCATCAATGCTATTTGACAAGTTCATTATTATGTTTTTAATTTATACTTAAGTGAATATATATGTTTTAATTTGAAGCAATTCTTTTGTTTTATGAATCTGAAAATTACAATAACCCGAAGGATAAAGGAACAAAATTTATGGTTCGACCATATTTCAGTCGAGCCGAAGAATTAAAGTCTGATTCCTTTAAAGACAGATACGGGAAGCTCCAGGAAATGAAATCAATGTTCAAAGTTCTGAATTGTATGAGTAGAAATCTGGCACTTTTGATACCAACTGGATTGCTGTCTTCATCACTGGCATGGCTTGAAATTACGTAACTTATTACTAAGATACGTTATGATGACCAAGAGCTGCATTAATATAAATTGTTGTTACTTATTTTGTCATTGTCCTGATTTCCCCAAAAGACTATCAGTAGCAAGTGCTGTTGTAATCTAAATCTTAAGAAAACTCTAATGAACTCTGAATCTGAAGAGATTCTAGCTTTAAGAACTCAAGTTGACTTGATGGGGACGTTAAAATGGAAGTGCTACCTCAGGTTGCAACCTTGTCAATTGATTTGAATCAAACTTGTGAGGTCCATCACGAATACCTAGGATTGGTAGGATCTATGTGCGATGTTAACAAACAATAACTCTTCTCAATTGTTTTCCCTACAACGAATAACAACTAACTCTAGCGTATACTTAAGTTTAATATTAGATATAAATTACCCAGTTCCAGACGTGATGTATATAATGGATATGATTGGAATGTGAAACCCATAATCTGAAAATCAAATATCAAATAGCAGTTGAAACCTAACATCTAAAAGCACATACACTTTTATTTATATTGAATACTCTTTATAAGATTCCTTGACTAATTGTCTAATTTAGGAAACGTTATTATAATGAGTACAATGATTTAAATTGAAGTGGTATCAAATTCATAATTTTATAGTATCGTGACTTTTTTTCCCGCAGGTGAATAAATTATTCACAAAAGTAAGCAATCAATTATTCCTATCTAATCAGAATTTTGATTTATAAACGTAACTTTGAAGAAACAGGGTTTATTTATATACCAGAGATTTTGACTATTATATTTAGTTTTTTTTAAATCAATTTACTTCTTATGTGATTTTGTGCCAAAGTTTGTCGTAATTTAAAAAAAAAAAGAATATTTTAGTTGCATTTTTTCAAAGCGTTAAATTTAGAAACCGTTTAATATAGCCACACAAAAGGAAAATAATTGAAATATTTAATTCATATCTGCTGAGTTAGACAATTATTGTAAGTATTTTATTATTTATTTTAGTATTTTATTGTAAGTAAGTAATCGAACAAATCTAAATTTGAAAAAGATAATCAGAATCAGAAAACCTTTAATTATCCTAATAATTCATGAAAATGAAAATACGTAGTACTTTTCCTCTCTCTTACTGTATCTACTTATTTACTCCTATTAATATTTTCCTTACCTTAAATGATTTTAATTTTGCTTTAAAGATAATTGAACTTGTATAATTTAACATTTTCTATATATTACAAATCTCAGAAGATTATGTGAAATAGTGAATTTTGGAAAAATAGGTTTGTTTACATTATAGGTTGCCAAAGTGGTCCAGGTCTACCCCCAGGGGTCCATAGGAGACCACACGAGGGTCCACGTAGACGTGAAAAGAAAACAGGGGTTCACAAGTTGTAAGTGGGGGTCCACGAAAATTTTTCTGGTTTTCATAATAAAGAACAAAAATTTTGGCTTGGATTTACCTATCAACGTAGGCAGGTAGCATCATTCACTAGGTAGGTACTCAAAAATATTCGAGACTCAGTTCAAACACAGAATTGAATAGAACAATAGATAATAGTACAAGTGTACACCACATGTTGAGACTTGCAAAGTGACGCCGGTGCGCCCGCTCGTCCGGGATGCTTGTTTAGACCTGCAAAGGAATGAAATGCGACTTGCTCTGTGCTTGCAATCTACATTAGTATAAATACGAATGCCAAAAACAAAATGTTACTCATTTGTTTCCGGGATTTTGAACATAAAAGTGTGACTGTGAGTGAATCGATGTCAATGTTTGCAGTGCCGGAAAAAGTAAGTATCTGCCTATTTGTTATACATATTTTTATTGTATATTGTAATTTATCAATCATATTATTTTTGTTTTACTATTTGAGTGTAGTAGGTAGTTATGTAGTAAAAATTAAATACTAGAGATTATTCAAAACTTCTATAAAAGAACAAAAAGCCAGGGAAGATTAAACTTTAGGTACCAAGGTACTTTTTTGTTTAAAAATATTTATTTACGCACATATAACCACAGGTATTATTGTAATAAATAGGACACAAGAAAATGTACTACTTTTTTTTCTTCTTCTTAACACCCCCAATTTAGGGTGATATTTTTTAGGAGTTTTGGGAATACAGTAGAAATGTAGCAGCAGGGGGTCTACCGAAAATAGTAAAACTTTGAAAGTGGTCCACGAGAAAAAAAATATTTAGGAACCTCTGGTTTACATTATCTCAATTACATCAACTAGTATTATTGATCAGGGGGTATACCAATTTCATAAATTATGTTTAGAGATTACTGAAAATATTAAGACTAGATTTAGATAAATGAACTATTCAAGAAATGCAGTTTCGATAGAAACTGGATTAACAATTGAATTATTAAATCATTTGATATAAATTAGTCCGAAATCTAATAAACAATTTTTTTTACATTTATTGTTTAGGAAAAATGTGCATACTAACTTCATCGAAACAGTTATTAATTTAGTGGATATTGCAAATTTGTCCGCAAAAATTTGTATTCAGATAATTTTACAAGTATTACTTAATGCCTTTTAAAGCTAATTTTAAAGATTAACAAACAACTTAAAATAACTGGTCTGAAGCAAATTTTTGAGAAATTAGAATGACTGAGATAATTAATGTAATGTGGTTATGAAATAAACTTTTAAAATTAATGCAACGAATTAATTCAAAATTTGCATGTACTAATTCTACAAGTCTATATTAATTCTAGAAGTCTTCTATGTCCACTCGAAAACCCCTTAAGATGAAAAGAATACTTAATCAGAGTTGCGTAAGTTGTTGGTTCTAATAAATATTACTCTCGAACGGAATAAATTCTCTTAAGACAGAAGCACATATTATCAGATACAACAACCCATTTAGGAATATTAAACAATTTGATAAATGAAAACTTATTTCATCAGGTGAATTCACAACATACTTTTAACACTAATAAAAACTTGAATTCTAAATTTTGAATAACATCCAGGCACGAAAGAGAGAAACAATAGTTTTATCTATCAGTTAAATACTTTAAGCATTCTATATAATTAAACTTTATTTATTAAAATTCTAATTAAAATCCACAGTATATCTCATTCAACAAATTTACAATAATTAATACCATTAGCAATATAGTGCATTTGAGTAACTAGTTGTAATTGTAGGCCTATTAATCATTTTTATTGAATATTTACTTTTGAAATTTGACATGAGTATCCTGAAAAGGGTTAACATTTATGAAATTCTATGGGACCTTGAATGTTTTATATGTTTCTGTTAAAAGATAATATCTATAACACATTAACTCTTCATTAAATTAAACGATATGCGACTGAATATAATTTGTTAATCACTATTTCTATTCAATTTAGAACTTAAATTCATAATTTGTTTTGAAAGTAACTAAACAAACTAAACGTAAAGCTTGTAAAACAAAGCATATGCAGTTTTTGAATAATGAGTTTCGACTTCATAAGATTAGTTTTATATTGAGAATTGAACAGTATTTAATTTTAACAATAAATTAAGTTAAGGCGAGAAATAATGAACTATTTAATCAGATAAACATAACAACATTCATTTAAGCTTCACCGAGTTTCCACAAATCATCAGTTATGAACTGAAAAAACACTTGTCAAATAAAATGATGAGATAATAAATGATATTCAAATAAAATGATATTTTAGATTAAGGCATTATGTGTAGAAGAAAACATTTTTGAATCCAATGTAATTTTTACCCTTATGATATAAAATTTTGGCCGCATACAGCTTTAAACATAATTTTACAAATAATATCCATATAAATTGAACAAGAATATTTTGATATTTCACAGAGTATGATGAAATTAGAAATTCAAATTAAAAAAATAGTTGGAGTTAAGGAATGTGAACTTGGATTGAAAGAAAAATAAATGGATAATTGTAATAAACCTGCAAAATCGTACATTGAAAACTTCATGAATTATAAAAAAAAAATTAATACTAGTAATAATTTATTTTTAAAAGTAGAATATATACCTAATAGCTTTATTTATTCAAATTTTGCTTGCATTATATTTTTGGTGCAAATGAAAAACAAAACACATGAGCTCTTTCGCTGCAAAAATGTTTTTTCTTAAAAAAATAATGTTTTGCTTCTGTTAGCTAAAATTAATCAACAGTGTTCACTTTTTAATACAGATAATTATAAAACTCTAAATATAACATTGTTTCCTACAAAGAAATATATTTTATTATCCTTTCCTTTTATTCAATATCAATAATTTAAATTCGCAAATACATTACACACACACACACACACACATATATATATATATATGTGTGTGTGTGTGTGTGCGCGCGCGCAGTTTAAGTTCATCATAAGACGTCCTTTAAACAAGTAGTTAAGATTATATACAAATGACTAAACATATTAAGAAAAAAAAACACATATGCTAAAAAAATACGAAATATAGGTAAATATATTTAGAATGAATAAACATTAGGCACTTGATACTGCTTGTGTAAATATTGAAGGGGTTTCAGTTGATTCGCTCGTTGGTTTTGTAATAGGAAATATTTATGGGCGTTTTTAAAAATGTTGACAGTTTTAAATAGGAAATTTTAAATATTGATTTCAAAATTTAAAAAAAAAAACATTATAAAATCAAACTTATAGAATCACATTTATAGAATCAAATAAGAAAACATATTTTTTTTAAAAAATTTTTAATTAGAAGAAATTAAATTTCAAGAAAATGTAACCTAAAATGCTAAAAGACTGCCTGCCTTTTTATAAATTATGGACAATTAACTGCTGATATATTTATTAAACTTATGTTTAATAATATTAAATGTGATTTTAAGTTACAAATCATAACAGAAAAATATATTAAATACATTAAGTATAAAATTTATTTGTATGACTGTTTTGCAAGGTATGGGAAAATACCAATTAAAATTTATTTCGAGTATGTTTGTTTTCAAAAAAAGGTGGTGGAAAGTAATTAATTATTCTCAACATATCATTGATTTTAATGCACATTTCTAAAAACTTCCTCATATGATATTAGAATAAATTAATGCAAATAAGCTTTTTGATGCTTGATTTTCACAACAAACCGGCTTTTATAAAAATAGTTTCAAAAAACTAGTGTATGACTTATCAAGATTAATATGTTTGAAACAAAAACAATTACTTGTTATAATTTTTAGACTCCCAGAAGCAAAATATATAAGATATTTTAATTGAAAATACTTAGATTTGGTGTATTTTATTATACGCAACATATAAAATACGTATTTAATGAAATGTAATGTTCTACATAAGATTATTTAATCAGCATCTTATTCATAAGTATATTCTTAAAATGCCGTTTTTTGAAATGATTTATCCAGTGTTTCAATGTGTAAGGTAGGCGTATTCGTAGATTTTTCTTTACCAACATTGAGATTTTATATAATTTTAATTGCATAGTATTCCAACTCATTGACAATGGAACATGTTTAGATGTGCACAAGAAGAAATAATTAATTGAGTTAGGGATATATAAGTGAAGTAGAATTGGACAGATTATATCAAAAACTAATATTTCTTTTCAAGTTTGAATGAATTATTAATATTAATTGTTTGTAGAGAAATTGGTTAAAAATGACTCCTGTTCATAAATATTGGGAGTCACATCTGCTGTGTTCGAGAAGCATCTCACTCGTGGAAAGTGAGTTGGTAAGTTAAGATATAACTGTGTAATTTTAAGATATGATTGAAGATCGTTAATTGGAATTCAAGAGATAGTATTCTTACATATTCTGAGAAGATACTACTAATTAATAAACTACTTTATCTTTTTTTGATTTTCTTTAAATGGTTATGTAAAATTAATGACTTCTTAATTAAATGGTTAGATTTTGGTGGAGTTTATAATAAAGGCTGGATGCTCCAAATGCTGTTTTATAAATGCTTCAATGTTGTATAACCAAAACACTAAGCAATTAACTAACATTATATATTAATTTGTTTGAAATGAATATGTGTTAAATAATAATATGAGCATTTTATCCTCTTGGCTACTTTCAGTCGCGTTTCAGTTAGTTAATAATTTATCTTCCATTCAGATCTATATGAAGGAAGGTAAACAACATTGATTTTTACTTCAGTTTTAAAAGAAAGCATCACCAGAGACAGTTGGTTGACGTATGAAGGTAAAATATCATCTTAACAAGAGATAATAAGCCATTAAATTTCCATGGTTACAAAAATGTCCTCGAAAAGAATGAAACAACTAATTAGTATCCTTTGTATTCACAAAAGCTAGCGAAAGTTATTATACCTTATTTTCTACAACTTTTATTTGTTTTAATTCCTTGTACATAGATATTCTTTTTCAATATCCCTGAAGGTAAAGTTACAGCCATATTTTTCTTTTGTGAATTATAATATTTGCAGATTCATAATTAAAGCTTCTTATTTGTATGTGTGTGTATGTTAATTTCCTCTCCTTTCAAAAACTACAAATATTTAATTCGACGTTTTTGAAAGTGAAAATATGAACTGTTATATCTTTACTATGCATTTATTCTTTTTGTTATTCTCAAGAACAACAAAAATAATTTGGTACTGAAAAAGTAACTGTTAAAAGAATACTTCTACAGTAAAATTCAATATACTAACTACTTTATGAATTACTATCGCAAACCTCAAGGTTGAAAGGACAACTTTTCCTTCTTTTTGGATGTTAGTGATGGCATATCGCTGAGATCCTACATGATGTTCCACTTAGTACGCATAAACCAGTGACAATAATGGGATCCAGAACAACACAAACAAAATTATCGCAAAATGATAAACAGCCACCGTGGTAGCCCACAATTCTTTCGTGCTTTAATTTCCACGCGAATGTGTAGGAGCCATTCTTTCTTACCCACGACATTACACCATTTTTACACATATACAATTAAAGATAGAATGAGACTTCGAATGAGAAACCCGCAGAGTAATCTTTAATTTTATTCAGATTGTAAATAGAGTTAATCCTACCTGCATTGTTCAAATGAGCGGAAACACTGATGCTTTTATTTTCACATCTTGTACCTTAGGAGCCAACTTGAAGTTTGTTGAGTGCCGTCTTCACAGTGTTACAACTTTAATAGTTAATAGTGTATTTATATGGTCCCCAACGTTGTAAATATTTAAAAAGGGTTTTCTATTTATTGAAGAATTTATAGAGGGGTTTTGCAAATTATTTAATCAATTAAATAGTAACTTTTGAATTTGAAAAGCATTATTAGTTATGAAACACTCAATGCAAAGCATTCATATTTTGTTTGTTAAACATTTTTAAAATATTTGTTTTATACAAATTTGTTCAAAAATAAAAATTTAATTTGGAATATTAATTTATTGTAATCCAATACAATAAATGTTTGTGACTTACAGAATTCAAATTATAAATCATTAAGTAAACTGTATTTATTAAATACAACCACATGCAGTAATAAAATAAATGATAATAATTTTTTTTTATTTAACAGCTCAAAATTACAGTTAAATTTGACTGTTTCTAAATGAATTAATTTCAACACATATTTTCAGCTTCTTAATTTGTCAAGCATAATATGTACAATTCATTGCTATTAGTACTTCGACTGCATTTTGTTAAATGTTGTTTAATATAATAATTTGATTTTACATTATAAAATCACTCTACCTAATTTTATCAGATTTTATATGAAAAATAAGAAAAGTATACCATATCACAAATTTATTCTAGAAAATTCTGGCCTTTTTGCACTATTGTATATAATCACAATTAGAATGAAATTCACACTATGTTATAGATGTATTTGGCCTTGATGATTATGTGTATGTAAAAATAAATCAAAAATCAGTTTGAAAGTCTTCCAGCTCGAGAAACATTAAACAAGCGATAGTTAAGAGTATTCTTTTACTCTTCCAATATTTTTGATATATTTAAATATGCAATATGCTATCTAAATATGAGCAATGCAATTAAGAGATTTGTCCACAAGTTCAATGTTATATGCGTATAATCACTGAAAGTTAAGAGAATAAAAAAAAAGAATGTTTCCAACTGACCTCTTATTAAAAAAACTAAAACAACATATTAAAACTTAAGAACCTGATGATTCTCATGTATAGAACCGGAGGGTTGAATAGCTATGTTACACCGTCACCATCTACTTTGACTGAAACCACTGCAAATTGAATCTAGGTTGGCAGTGATCTCCAGTCAGGCAAGCTTACCACTACATCACCACAGAGTGTTTCGTATAAACAAAGCAAATAGCAAGCCATTATGCAAGTAAAAAATAAATCCCAGATTATATATATAAAGTATGAGAGCATGGAAAGATGAAAGCGTAAGATTTAAATGTGTAATGTGTATAATTAATGTCTTTAATAAATAATCTTACAAAGTTTTTAACCGCAATTCATAAAGACAAATGACTAACAATAAAACTTAAACTTTTTTAATTAAAAATTCTTGCATTAAAGTAGTTTCTTAACTTTTAGGAGTGTAACATTAAATAAATAAAGTTCTGAAAAGTTTTCCTCGTCATCTAATTAACAGACATGTAATGCAGTTTGGTGTAACAAATGACTTTACAAATGCCTTGCACTGCAATATCAAAAAACTTTAAGCGAAGACCTTGAAATTTATGATTCAAGCAAACAAAAAATAGAAGAAAGAACTAAGCCATGAGAACATTGTTGGATTACGTTTTGGTTATCAAAAAATCTTTACAATGCCAAATTTTCAACGCTGCCAAGTTGCAACAACTTTGAGCATGCACAATAGAATAGGATGATGACTAAGTAGTAAAAAAAATATGTTTCCGGGAAAATTTAAGGAATGGGGAACGAAATGAAGTTGAAATCAAATTTCAAAGCGCACAAATTTTATATTCCTTTTTATTTATTCTCCAGAAGCAGGGTTATATTTTTTGCCGGTTTTCTTTACGTGAACATGGGCGGCTAGTGCACATGTCTTTACGGACGAGCGTAAACGAAATTCGATCCACGAATTTCTTTCTTCCTCCGTTTGAAAATGAAATAAAAAAAAAAGAAATATCAGGGGGGAGGAAAGAAAAAAAATTGAAAATAAAATCGATTCGATCTCCTTCGTCCGGGAAATAGAATATCCTGTTGGAGCAGGATAAGGGCCGGGAGACCGAGAAGTAAGAAGGAAATATTATCCTAATATTTTCGAGTCAGGCCTATATCGCTTGCGCTTGGAGACTGTAATATTCAGTTTGTTGAAACGATGTCCGGTGTCAAATCTAGCGAAGCGGAACTCACATGTAGAGTACCAGAATTCAGAAGGAGAAAAAAAATTGTTCTATGATTTGTAGATTTAACAGAGTGAATGTAGTCTAGTGTATAAAAACTTGTTATTGTTAGATTTAATGGTTCGAAATCCTCTTGGGATATATTGTGCCAACTATAAGTAATAGGAAAATTCCTCTTTGTATAAATAAAGATATAAGTGAAGCTAAGCCTGGCAAAAATTTATTTTTCTTTAAAAAATTCACTTACCTCTAAAGGATGTACTGTAAATATACATTTTAATGTACAGCTGTTTTTTTAAGTAACAAAATTGAATTTGAAACCACTAAGTTTATAATGTAAATGATTTAAAATGTTTAATCTGAAAAGGCTTAAAAAGGAATATTGAGTCAAAATATGCTTCAGAATTAGTATATATTTACAATGATTAAATAAATGATTGCCTTTAATATGAAAATAATAAATACTTTATTGAAACTATATACGTTTCCATGCAAAGTTCTGTCCTACCACAGAAGAGGTTTCTACTAAAAACATTGTTTCTATTTTTACCTTAAACGTGACATTCATGGTTTTGAGAAAAAAATGTGTGCATATGTTTACAGAGCTCAAAAATAATAACAACCATTATTTTAAATTTCTGAAGACATGGTTTCAAGTATAAACGAGGGTCGTTCAATAAGAAATTCAAAGAGAAGACGCTCATACCATCGAAAATCATTCACTAAACAACTGTCGAAGGTGGTTCAGTGATTCCTATTAGTGATTATGACACCCTTAGCACTTCAAAAATTCTTCGTCATAAATTTTCAGGCTAATTATACCATCTTCAAATATTTGGAAAATATTCATTTGAAACGACGCGAAGTTTTGATTTTTGTTTCATTCCCGGAAAATAATCAAGAATGCAGGTCGTACCGATGGTGACAACTGGGCGATCAAATTTTGATTTTTCAGCAAATGACTATCAAATCAATGTCACATTTATTTCGGCTCCCTCTTATTGATGTCAGCAGCAATGGTAACATCAATTTACCTTAATGATGTCAAATTTCTCTAAATACAAATACTTTTTGAGACACCCTCATAATACTCATTTTTGAAACACTAATAAAATTTAAATACTTAATTTCGTTTTATTGTTCTGAATTTCTATCTGAGTAAGATAAAGCCTAAAAAGCATTCGTATACAAAAAGAAAACTAATCATAACAGAAATTTCAGTGATATCAAATTAAAAATGACACTCATTTCAAAATAACTAAAAATTGATATAAATAAAAAATGTGAAAATGATCAAATGCCGGATTACAGGAAACAAACTTTAATTTTCTTCTGGATATTGTTATCGAGAAGGAGGTTTTGTAGAGTTCGATATTATTATTTTCATTTTAACAAAGCATCATAACAGCTCTGAGTTTTTAAATATAATAAAATAACTAGAAGAATAGTTTTCGATAAAAAATAATTGGTTATATAGAAAGATGCAAATTGCAACTGAAGTTTATTTCATAACTGAAAATAAATCTAAATCTTGTCAGAATTTTTTAAATCAGTATCAGTGATTATATAAACAAAAATGATATCTTCTTTAATTATAATTAACTTACTTTATCACTGCTTTAGCCTCTCTTGCCGACAGTTTCAAAGAAATCTAATACAGAAATAACTAGGAAATGGAAATCACTTCCATAATAATATGTTCACACAGATTTTGAAAAGTGGGCTTTCTGGTATAAATGGAAACAATCACTGGTAAAATTGAAACTGATGCAACAAATAAAATCTTCATTAAAATAGCACAGTGAAATGAAAAAAAAAAAAAACAGCGTAATCTCTAACTATCAATCCTCCATTATTTATAATAATGTTTGATAAAGAAGCCACAAGAGATTGCTAAAGTGTACCAGGACATGGGAGGAAATCTGGATTATCATACCTAAGAGTCCTTATTTATGGAATGTATATATCGTTTCAATTTATTAGAACTTTTAAGTTTTTGTGTGCCTAGTAATGATATTTTAAAAAAATTAACTATAAAAATAACTTTTTGCCAAAAAGTTGTTTTCACTCTTAGTTGAATATGGACATGATCTGGGAGATATATTTGCATTCAGGTACCATCTTAAAGAAAATTATTATTTACTCGCATTGTGGTTCCAAATATTTAAGCTTTTCTAAAGTTTACTTATGCATATAGTACAACTATAATATTTTTTCTCTAAGTAAAATCTAAGTCTTAAAAAATAATTTTTCGATAAAAAAAAAAAGATTAAAATTTTTCTAAAATTTCGGATTTCTATAATTTTTTTCAAATAAACTGTACAGTAATGTCACTAAAAATTAATTTGCTGTATTTTGTGTATTATTTTATATATGAAGGGTAAAATATTTCGTATAGTTATAAAATATTATTTTTAAAAATAGTACGTAAATGTAAATATATAAGAAAAATCGCGTCCATACTCAGCTAAAAAGGAAATAAACTTCTGCCAAACGTTTGACAAAAAAATATTTTTTAGTTCAATAAAATGATTAAAATATCATTATTAGAGTCACAAAAAATACCTAAGCTCTATGAATAATTTTTAGAACATGCATGACGCATGAAGAAATAGTCTAAAATTCATTTTTCTTATTTTTCCTCTCATGTCCTGTTGCACTTAAATTCATTGAAAAGAAATAGAGAAATGGTTCGATATTTTCTTTTCTTTTTTCCAATGCTATTGAAGAATGCCTATTAACCCTCTAAGCGTTTCACACGCTTTTTTCCGTGCTGTTCGAGATATTCCGAAAGCGTTTGCGCCGCAAAATCCCGTGTGGCTGTGAGCGCACCGAAAGTGTCAGAGCCGTCTTTTTTCGCCATCACAGGATGTATTCGAGATCGTTTGCGCCGGGTTTTTCTGCAATTCCTTCCCCCCCTTTTAAAAGTTTTACATCTTGTTAGATAATTGGGGAGGGTTGCGGACACACAATGAACTTTGACAGGAAATTTTATGGCTCACAAGGGAACCCCACTCTTGCCCTTAGGGCTAGAGAGAGTTCCATTGAGACATTCGTTCAAGAGGGGAAGGGGAAAATTTCCTTTCAAGTGTGTTTGTTGGTCAACTTGAGTTGAGATTTTATTGGGTTTATGAAAGATATGCGTCCCTTGACCTAGCTTTCGAGATAAATTTTTTTATTTAAACCAATCCAAAAAACGCTTTAAAGTTCAATCACAAAATTAACTAGATTTTAATCCCATTTTTTAATTAATATTCATTTGGAATTTTAACAAATTTAGATAGAGTAGGAAACCTACTGTTTTATATTGTTGGACAAATTAATCTTTGTATGTTTTCTTTGATTGCTAAAAATTCACCTTTTTTTATTTTTCCTCATATTAAAAAATATCAGATAGAGTTAAGTTTTTATGTTATTTCTATAAATCTCGAAAAACATCGCTAAATATATATCTATAAAATGTTTGTTTAAATACAGAGAATGTATGAAAACAATAAATACGTTCTATTGTTTCATTTGTGTTACTTTATTCACTACTTTCAGTTTTTAAAATAATATTTATTTCCTAATAACGTGTCATAAATTAAAAAAAAAAAAAAACGAACGAGTCAAAATCAGAAACGCTTTAAGATTTTCAATTATTACAAATGAATAATTTTTAAGCTTCTGTATTTCTTTACTTTTAAAAATCTCTAATGCATGAATAAAAATAATACCAAAAATTAACCTTTTTTTTAAATCTATTAGTTTTTTTTTCATAATTTCAAAGCCAGGTATTCAGGACAGCTTACGCATGATACTCAGTTTTGTAATGTTAAGTTTTGAAATACATCCGAATTTTAAATAACTGAACTACATCTTCCCTCAAAGAGAAGAAGAATGCGATTTCCCACTCAAACTGATATTTTTCAAACTTGATTTTTGAAAAATTAGTAATTAATAGCATCTGCACACATTTATATTTGTTTATACGTGTAAGTATCAACTGTACTTTTGCACAGATACTTTTGATTACTAATTATTTGAAGATTCAAACTTAAAAAATATTCATATGTGTAAAATCCCTTATAATTTATCTTCTGTTAAAGGATAATTGAAGTACATGTAATTAAAATCCGGACATTTTTCGAAATCTTAACATTATACAACTACGAATTTTACATAAGCTACCCTGAAAATCTGCTTTTCAAATTACATCAAAAAATATTTATGTATGGTACATACAAAGTTAAAAATTATTAATCACATAAATTTACAATTGTATGAAAATTTAAAATATAAAATTCAAAATTTAATAAATTTCCTCGCCAGCATATTTTCATATATTCCGTAAGTTTTTTACAAATCAGTTAAAAACCGCACGTCATTAGCAAAAAATATGCTGAACAATTTGATGAATATAAAATAAAAATTTTACTTGGAAGCAAAGCTGAGATGCTAAAACTTCGGTATACAAAAATTATGAGCATATCTACAATAGTTTCTGAAATAATTATTTTAAAATTCAGTTAGAAATTTGTTCGTTATATTATACGTAATATTAAATATAGCGTCAACATAATAAAGTAATAGTTTGATGCATTCACATATTATTAAAAATAGATATAAGTGACATTATTATCACAAATGTTAAAAAATTTATAATTTTAAATTCAATTATAATTTTAAATTAAACTGTACACTGTTATATATACACAATATTGTGTTTCACAAACAATTTTTTCTCAAATAACAAATTGTTCTGAAAGTAGGCATTAAGGTACTTTAAAGACATGTTGTTTTGTTTAAGCATTTAATATAAAATATTTTTTTTTTTTTCTTATGTGTCTCTGATTTTTTTAACATTTGTAACAATTAAAATTACTGCTTATATACGATTCTTTGCATTTTTTTGTAAATTGAATGAACACTTTGATTACAATTTTGTTTATTTGAGAACATATGAACATTGATTTATTTTATTCATGAAATACAAGTTTGAATAAATTGACTCTTTTTGCATTTGTTTTAAAATATGTATATTATATTGAAATTTAAACTACCCAAAATTATTCCTGATTTGTTATAAACGAATTTTTGATCTAATAAACACATATAACTCTTTTTAGGTACAATTTGTAAAATGGACTAAAATTAATAGATGAATATTATTTTTACATATTGTGAATATTTTGCACTGAACTTAAACATATATTTTAGTCCCTTTAAGGTTGGAGAAGCAAATCGTAAGCAATTTTGCATTCATTTTGATATTGAATATAAAAAGCTCCTCGACTATTCAGAAGTGAGGTGGTTTACTTTGAAACCAGCACACAAACAGAGCACAAATAGAGTGCATTTTGAAATTATATGATCCGCTTCGGTCAAGTTATTTAAATTTAAAAAATACCTTACATTTGGGGAAAAAAAAATCACCTTTCAATAGATCAAAACATACACTTTCTTTTCTCTACAGCCAGACATTATTTTTCTGTAAAACTACCAAAGAAATTAAACATCATAACATTTCAGCTACAGTTTATTTTATTCCGATATAGAACGAGATATGATGATAATTTCGTACCATTAATACTAAAGAATAAACTAACAATTATATATGGTTATATTCCTGGGATTAAGAATACATTTCTAAAATTTAAAATCGCTTACAAAATTTGTTATGAATTCTTTGAGGAAATGTCTGTCAACTTCACTGAACTAAAGTGTTTTAAGTGTACTGTTTTGAAAGACAGATTAAAAAGGGAAAAGTTTCTCTCACTGCCAAATTTGTAATAACTGATATGTAAGATGTAGTAATCGATGACAATTTTCTGTTAAAAGATATAATACGAATATGTACTTAAAGTTTGAAAACACCAAAGAAACAGAAAGGTGAAAATTAAAATGTGGGATTGAAGATGGCTAGAAATATTTTGACATTTTGAAGAATATATACTCCATTAAAATTTAAAATTATTTATTGAATGTAAAATATATTACCTTTGCACAAAAGTGGATGTAGATGGGGTATTTCGCTTAGAGCAGAGGTATTCAACCTCTTGCACTTTGGGGAACCTTTTGAGCTTACCATTACCTTCAAGGAACCCCTTGATCAAACAGCAGAAAAAATAGGATATCAAAGCTCTTTATCCTAATCAAATTTACAAAATTATTATTGCATTTCTATTTTTTTATTAGAAACGTCTTAGTAAGATTAATGAATGTTAAGGTAGCGAAAGTTTTTTTTTTCTTCCTAAAATATGGCCTATGCATAATAAACAAAAGCAATATTTTTTAAATATAACAAATAATGAAAAAAAAAAAAAAAAATTTAATGACTTGACCATGATTGTTTTTTATTGCAAAGTATTTTTACGTCTGTAAAAATTTCTGAAACCATCAACCTAATGTCTTCTTCAGCATCCGACCTATTTCTGTATTTTGTTATTGTCGCAGTGTACAAAGAGAAAGATTTTTCGCATATATAGGTTGAAACATATGATATTAGATGTTTCACAACTCTTACGGCAATTTCATGATATTATTTTCTATTGTCAATCAAAAAATACATTATAACACTTAACTAACTTTTAATTTCAATTGAGTATACATCAATGTGATATATCAATCAAACTGATATACACTCAATTTTTTCTTTTGTTGGGAGTTCGGAGGTTTTCTTCTTTTATTGGGTTTAGTTTAGTGTTTTCTTATTAACGTCGCACTGGAAGCAACACGAGGGCTATTGGCAATGGACCTCGTAATTTTGAACTTCGGTCAAGTGCAGAGGACGACACCTGAGCTGGCACCCCCTCTCCTAACTTCCACACCACACCAACTCCTTTTATTGGGAGTTCAGTGAATTAAAAGTCTTAAAAAGATTTTGGATCCAAGATAATTTTTTATTTTGAACAGGATTCAAAAAATGTTTTTTGCAGATCTGATATATGTTTGACCAAACTAATTCTTACATTTTTATGAGGATCAGCGTTACCGTCCACTAAAATATTATGCAAATTACTAAAGCATTTAATATTATCTTTCAAAATAAATTCTGTTCAAAATTTCAATTTTAAAACAGTGGCGCCAATTTTACTTCATACCTTGAAAATAATGAATAAGTGTGCATTCTTCATCTGATACAAAAAACGCCTAAATATGTGACCTAATGCGTCTCGATTACTGTATTTGAAACACGTGATTTTACGAAATTTAAGATTTTATTTTATCCTTAAAATATTTATTGATATTTATTTTTACAAGCAAACTGCTTCTGAGAATTCAATCTTCTATAAAAATTATACTTTTATGACAATTCTGGCACTTTGATTAAGCAAATAGTGCTTGATAGCAAATACTAATCATTAATTTTTTTCAAAACATGCAAACAATTTTGTATTTTCTTGGTCTCGTATTCAATAATGAATATAGGGTGCTTTTTCTAGGTTAAAATCGTAATATTAAAATTTAAAAAAAAGTTCTTAAAAATTACAGAAAAAAGATTTTTTCTATTGTTTGAAGCAAACAAATATTTTTCAACTATGAACCCACCAATTTTTATCAAGCTATATTTTTTTATTCTTCATTTGTTGGAACGCTTTTATAGAAACTCAATAGATCGGGCGAACATCTTCCAAGTTCTGATCTGTGAATAATCTGAACCCCATTCCTGCTTGCTTGTAGCCTGCCGTACAAGATTTCCCCTAGGCAACGAAATCGCTTATCTAAGCGTCGGATCTAAGCAATTAAAATGCCCAACCCAAGGGGTTGTGTGGACCACCTGCGTCATAAAAGGGGGGAGGAACAGGAGGCTCTTGCATTTTTGAAGAATTTGTGAATGGAAAGGGAAAACTTTTCGGGACCTTTAGCTGTGCCTAAGTAGATCGCTTTCGGTATAGCTTTACACAAAAAAGTAAAACGCTCGGAGGGTTAATATTTGCCTTAATTATTTACTTCGATGTAAATTAATTTTTTAGCTCTGATTCCTAATCCAATTTTCTCTTGAAATAACACCTTTGGAGCTTTTTATGATGCTGTTTGTATTCACTAATCCTTTTAATCAGTGAAACGTAACTTAATAGAAATTGGATTGGATTTTACGAAGTGTAATGAATAAAATTGTGGAAATGCATGTCTATGGTAAGAACTGATGAATATGTTTATTACTAACTTATAGTGTGATAACGGTTGTTAGCGGATGTTGAAAATTGAAACATAGATAGTTGCTTTGGATTGAATGAAGAGCTTTTGGAGAATATCCAAATAGAAGTGAAGAAGAGTTAGGAACTCGAATCCTCTACTTTTAGTAATATAAGGCCTTGAATACGACAAGTTTTTCAAGAATAAACATATTTGATTTTTTTAAACAATGGAGTAGAAGAGAATTAAAATAACTACCACCGATAAAGTAGGATAGGGACCAAATTTTTTGAAATTTCATTCTTTTGAATATAAATACAGTGATTAATTTTTAATGTGGGAGTTTCTGATCATCAGGTATTATTTATTAACTATAAAAGAAGATGTATCTTGGCAGGAGAAAGAAGTAACTATATCAGAGTGTGCATTACCGTTTTAGAATAAAAATACTCAAAAACTTTTCTTTATTATGTTTGTGTCAATTATAAATGACTTTTGTGATCTGTATCTTTTATCCAGATTTGCTTGAAAAGTTCTAATATTCATCCTCTTATAATTAATACCCAACATCAATTTATCTTATGTATGTTTAAAATTAAAAAAGCTAATTAATTTGATAAATGATTATTTACTATATAATTACCACTGTCTGAAAGTATCTATAATTCAAAGTACTTTGCATATGTCAGAAGAGCATTTAAATTGTTAGAAAATACCATGAATTATTTTCTTCATGTCAGGTGATAATTATTAGTATAAAACTTTAATGAACATTCTCCAATTCCACAAAAGGTATGCGAACAATGGAAGAAAATTTAAATAATTTAAAAAGTAATAATCAATAACTATAAATATACCTTATTATAATACAATTTATATTAATATGATACACTAAAATTATAATTCTCATAAAATTTGTTATTTTTAATGGAAGCTGTAGACTTAATAAATATTATGAAAGAAAATATTAAAAGAAAAAGCAGTGTTTTTTGCACTCCTATGTGAAAAAAATATTTCGCCTCAAAATTGATTTTTTCTTTGTAAAATAATAAATAGAGTTTGGTTTAGTTTGATTTACTATGTTACGTGTTTTTAGAAAATAAACTTAGTTGGCTTATAATAAAAACCAATATTAACATTTATCCCTAAAACATTCCAAGAAGGAAGCCAAATAAAAAAGGAGTTCAAAATTCTTGAAGCAAAAATGGCTGTTTCAAAGCCATCGTAAGATTCTAAATAATTTTCTGTCATTTCTTGGTTTCTGATTACATATGATTTTAGGTAGTATATTATCTAATAGGTAAATAATATACTTAATTCTAATATATGTTTTGTTACGTTGAGTTGTGTTATATATGTTTTATTATGTTGAGTTGTGTTATATAATTATTTTGAGCTGTGTTATATATGTTTTGTTATATTGCGTTGTGTTAAATAATTGTTTTGAGCTGTGTTATATATGTTTTGTTATGTTGAGTTGTGTTATATAATTGTTATGAGATGTGTTACGTGCGTTTTATATCAATCTAAAAATAAAAAAAAAAATAGGAGAAATTTACTATTATTATGTTCATCACTGGTGGAAGAAGGTATTTAGTTAACATATATGCCAAAGTACGATGTATTATATAAAAGTTGTCAGCTTCAACATTTTACGATTAACTAAAACAATAGACCGTTAGTAGTTATAAATACTATGTATTCTCTTAATGATAGTTACAAATTTATATTCAGCATTTCATTCGTGCACTCAGCAACTCAAATTTACACTCAGCAACTGCGCATTCAATTCTCAATTCTACCAAATGTTGTTATGAGAATAGTAAAAGTTGATGTTACGTCTTAGTACATTGCTAATAAATTAAATAATAAGCATAAATATAGTACTTTAATGAATGAAATGTTTACTCATAAGTAATTCTCTTCACATTTTAGTGTTTCATATTGATGACAATCGTCTTCAAATTTTCGCTAAGAAGCGCTTTTTACCAATTTAGCACAGTTAACTATATAATCTAAATAAACACTTAATTCAGTACTAACACTTGGGGATATCACCTATACTACAATTCTGTAACGTTTTAATTTAGAAAAAATTTGTAAAGTAATTAAACCTGTAAATTTTTCTATATATATATAACTTTTCCTGTATTAAATTTATCTCTTAATATTATGTAGATTTTCCTGTATTAAATTTATCTCTTAATATTATGTA